>JAYKKM010000477.1:22500-582500 GCA_035772405.1 Chrysogorgia sp. JL179-B06
TATTTCTTGTTGAACGAATTGCTTTTACTCTCACATTCAGTCGCATAGAGAGCTAGGTGACAGGGGCAGACTGGCCATATAGAGCACCGAGAAAACGCCCGGTGTGCCGGACGATCTGAAGGCCACTGGGCCGGTCCAGAGTTAAAAAAAATTTAAACTACAGTGCTTGCTCTTATCATCTTTGTGATTATGAAGAGGTAGACATTTCAAGCCTATTTCAAGCCTGGGAAAAATTTGAGTGAGGAACAATTTGAGTGAGGAGAATTGATATTTTCATGATTTTAATGAGTCAAAACCTTATTTCTATACTCCGTATATTACTGTTATTTTCAAAATGTTGTTTTATACATAAAAAAATACAAAACATTGTATCCGTGTTTCCGTACAGTTATAGAAACACTGGTGAATGTCTGAGAGAACTCGAAATGGAAAATGGAATGAAATGAAATGAAATGAAAAAAAATGAAATCGTAGTAGAGATACTCGCCCTTCAGGCTCGTATTTCCACGGCCTTTTCTCTTGCCAAACCTCCACTCGTGTTTCTAAAACTATATGGAAACACGGAAAATATTTTATATTTCTTAAGCCAAAGAACACCATTTTGATGGCTTTTTGCCGTCACCATCGCGTTGTCTTAGCTTCCTGAAATGAAATCACTTAAAAGGTAAACTTCAAGTTGATCATGCACGAGTATTTTCAGTGCATGGAATCTTCTCGGTCAAGTGATTTTCAGATTTTGATGTAGTATATGAAAAGTTGATATACAGAAGTTGCCGGCGCAATATTATGGGCAAAAAGTGTCGCTTCGTTACAAAAAAAACTTGAGTACGAGGCCGACGTACTCTCAGTAATAAAAACTCTAAAAAATACTCTAATGTACTGAATTAAATAACGAAAGTACCTGGAATATCTTGAGTCCTTTTTTTCTTGTCTGCCTCACAAAGTATCTTTGGTTTCTAAAAATATCAAAAGTATAAATATGTTAACATCCTTTGATATATTTTCATGAAAAACCTGCACATCCCCCCAGATCCCCACAGAAGTGTTAAGTTAAATCTAGATGCGCGAGAATATCTCGTTCATTTAAGAAGGTAGTACGCTAATTGACTACATATAGCTCAACTGGTAGATCGGCGGGTTTAGATACTTCAACAAGAAAAAACGATGACGACGACATGAGAAAGAACAAGAGCAAGAACGAGAACAAGAACAAGAAGGAGATCAATAAGAACAAGAACGAGATCAACAAGAACAAGAACGAGATCAATAAGAACAAGAACGAGAACAACAAGAACAAGAACGAGATCAATAAGAACAAGAACGAGATCAATAAGAACAAGAACGAGATCAACAAGAACAAGAACGAGATCAATGAGAACAAGAACGAGATCAACAAGAACAAGAACGAAATCAACAAGAACAAGAACGAAATCAACAAGAACAAGAACAAAATCAACAAGAACAAGAATGAGAACACGAACAAGAAGAGATCAATAAGAACAAGAACGAGATCAACAAGAACAAGAACGAGATCAATAAGAACAAGAACGAAATCAACAAGAACAAGAACAAGAACAAGATCAACAAGAACAAGAACGAAATCAACAAGAACAAGAACGAAATCAACAAGAGCAAGAACGAGAACAAGAACAAGAAGAGATCAATAAGAACAAGAACGAGATCAACAAGAACAAGAAGAGATCAATAAGAACAAGAACGAGATCAACAAGAACAAGAACGAGATCAACAAGAACAAGAACGAGATCAATAAGAACAAGAACGAGATCAATAAGAACAAGAACGAAATCAACAAGAACAAGAACGAAATCAACAAGAACAAGAACGAAATCAACAAGAACAAGAACGAAATCAACAAGAACAAGAACGAGAACAAGAACAAGAAGAGATCAATAAGAACAAGAACGAGATCAACAAGAACAAGAACGAGATCAATAAGAACAAGAACGAAATCAACAAGAACAAGAACGAAATCAACAAGAACAAGAACGAGATCAATAAGAACGAGGACGAGGACGAGAGCAAGAACAAGAAGGAAATCAACAAGAACGAGAGCAAGAACAAGAACGAGATTAATAACAAGAACAAGAACAACAAGAACGGGAACAACAGCAAGAACGAGATCAAGCGAAAGAACAAGAACAAGAGCAAGAACATGAACATGAACATGAACATGAGCAAGAACAAGAACAACTTAAACAAAAACATCAATAACAACAACAACGAGAAAAAACATATAGGCCCACATGATAAAAAAAACATTTAGTTCGCCTGTTAAAGTGTTTATGAAACGAAAATTGAGGTGACTTTTTTATTGATTTATTTGAGAGAACTCTTCAAACGATAAAGAATGGCGTTTGTAGTTCTTTAATATCTTATCTCGTTCTCGAGTTATTCACGATTGTGTAATATGACCTATGACGTCACTAGTTGTACCCATCATTATGATGAATCAGAAAATGAAGCATATCTACAAAACTATTGAACAAAATTCCTTGAAACTTTGCACAAGTATACAGGTCACTAAATTGAATATCGCCACGACTTTATTGTTACCATAGCAATATATATTAGTTCCCAGACCTTTCATCCTACAGCCAAATATTTCTATTTTCCACTATGCCCTACAAAGATTTTGACTCGAAGTTGCTCTGCTTTGTTGGCAATACTATTGAAAATATCCCTCACTGATCAACAGTTAAATATTGGTTTAGAAAAGGCAGAATATAAACAAGTTTATGAGAGGAATAAAGGAGTCTGGGAACTAATCTGTTACCATGGCAACGATAAAGTTTACGTGGGTTATTCAATATAGTGACCTGTATATTTGTGCAAAGTTTCAAGGAATTTAGTTCAATAGTTTTGAAGATATGCTTCATTTTCTGATTCATCATAATGGTGGGTACAACTAGTGACGTCATAGGTCATATTACACAATCTTGAATAACTCGAGAACGAGATAAGGTATGGAAGAACTACAAACACCATTCTTTATCGTTTGAGGAGCTCTTTCAAATAAATCAATAAAAAAGTCATCTCAATTTTCGTTTCATAAACACTTAGATTTGATCGTCAACTAACCTCGATCCTGTCATTCTCAATGTAGTTAACCTCGCGTTCCTCGACGAGATTTAGGCTAGCATTAACCTTCGTGTTATTCATTTGCCGTTTCCCTTTGACTTTTGAAAACGTCTTGTCGTCAACGATGGTGGCCTGGTCACTTTCATTTGAACGTATTTGAATATCATTCACTACCACAGAGTATGCTGATTCAGTAGATTGCGAAACGTTTGAACCAGCACCTTCTGTAAAAATGACAAAAAACGACGTTATATATCTTGTGATCGACTGCAAAGGAATCTTTTTAAACAATAAGTCAGTTTTAAACATGCTAATTCAATCAAACAACAATAAGTTGCTGAAGAATAGAGTAAAACTTTACTCACGTATTAAGAACTATAAAGGTAAAAATACTTCTAATGAAATTTTGATCTGAACTTACGTTTCTGTGAAGACGCAATTTTGTTTGCATGATATAAAGCACTGAATATAACAACCAGGCGAAATAGAAGACAATATGAGAGAACGCATTTTGGGCTGTTTCGTTTTGAAGCATAATCCGGTCGCTTTGTTGGACGAGCTGTCATTTTTAAAGCTTCACAAAGAAGAAAATGCATTTTAGACATAGCGTTCTTCAAGAGCCGTAAAAATCGTTTTATAAATTTGACAATTTACATTACAATACTAATAGTTTGATATAACTATTAAAATATAATGTAGAAAACTATAGAGATATTATTCTTGCTTCTCTTACCTTAGCAAGATATTAAATATCCTCCTTAATAGAGCGAGTTATCTTCCTAATTTCAGCGGCACGAGAACGCAAGATATACACCAAGAAAGAAACCAAAGAGAAACAAAATAAGTTGGCTGATTGAAAACCAAGATAACTAGGTTCACACAGATCTTCAGTCGCTCCTGTTTTTACTCTCCAATTCCGCAACTTGATCTGAGTAAAGCTGTCCTGATGTTCGTTATATAAACGAAGAAAAACTACTATAAGCTGATTGGCTGATTGGATTTTAGGACATTAATAATTAAAAGAAATATTACTGAAACGTCTTCGGCGCCGTATACAAAATAAAGGACGCTCTTTGCGGAAATGGCTCAAATAGGACCTTTCTGTTTTTTACTGGTCTTTATTTTTTGTTAAGTTAGGGTTAGCTAGGGTTAGGTTTAATGTTAGCAGCAAGGTTAGATCCTTTTTAGTCATCCCTTTAGCATTGTCGATTTTTAACAGCCCCTCCCCCTTGTGATCGTTTCATTACCTGCAAAAGCAGCTAATTAAAAAGAGCTCATTAAGATGGAAGCATAGTCAATCAAGATATGGTCTCATGGAAACTCGGCAAACTTCAAAGCGACTATAATGAGCTACGTTTTGATGTTGAACCGTACCTTACACCGTGTACATCCTTTGTTTAGGTTTATTAATGTTGAGCGATTAAACCCAAATCTCGATTGACTATGATGGAAGCGATAAATTGTAAAAAACACAATACACCCCAATGCCGGATTAAAAAAAAGATGAAAGGACAACCCTGGCGTAAATAAAGTGTATCTATCTATCTAAATGGATGTCATTCACTGGATCGTGATATATCTTAATTCATGAAAAATATAAAAGGCATTAGATTTCTAATTTAGAGTTATTGCAGTTTGCTGATGCTAATTTGCTTGGTATATGTATTAATTTTGTGATGTTGTCGGCACAACTCAAATAACAATAACATGCAGAGCTAAACATAATTGCACTTTTAAATGCATTATGATAATCTAAATTCATCGTTTTTTATCATTAACGATCCAAAAAATCGTTTTGCAAGTAGTATTTATTAATTATGAGAGGACTCGATGCGAAGTCGAGGAAAGCAAGAAAACAGCTGTTACATATTTGCTGTAAATTTGCTGCCCAATGTTCAAGATTTTGTGCGTACTCGAAAATATATTTTAAATATACAGCCTTCATTTTGAGAGTTTGTGAAACTCACAGACCATAAAAGCCTTCATGGCTAAAATTTAAGGTAAAATATCGCTCTTTTCATGTTTTGCCATGCATGTCCTTTCGAAAACCCAGCTTCAAAAATGTATAATGAAGACATTTTAATTATGAAGAACTCCTTTTTTATTCGTCAGATATCAATGACTCCATCCAAAACGAACGTTAAAGAATCGGACGGATAAGACACTTGTAAGCCAACTTGATATATAAGACTTTTCTAAGTTTTCGCAACTTTTTCACCCCTGTTAACATTGGACAAAAAATATACAGCAAATATTAAATGTTAAACAGCTGGGTTTTTTCTTTGCTGGAGATGTGAAAACAGGCTAAATTAAAAGAAATGTAGAAGTATTCTTACGTGCGTCTAACGCAAGAGCTAGTGATGTTTATTTTATTATTTTGTAGTCAAGAGAAACAACTAGCTACTCCGGCATTGTCATTAGAAAACATAGCTTTCGTTCGTTTCGTTTCGCTAATTTTTGTTGAGGTAGTTGTTACTATAAATGACAGAAACGGAAGTTTCTGTCGCGTGATATAATTTTTGTCAGAATGACTGATAATAAGTAAGAGTTAGATCCCGAGGACGCGCAGCGTCCGAGGGCTTTATATAGCATAAAGCCCGACATTCGAGGGATCTAACTGATTTAGTTTAGGATTGAGGAGGTTTTCCAACAAAGTTTTGTCCATTTTATCCACCTTGGACAAAGATTTCCCTAGTTTTTTCCTTCATTTCTTATCTAATTAGTATTCATGGTCTTTATGCTAGATAAAGCACGCGGTACATCAAAGAAAACCGACTCAATCATAAACTAATAAGTTGATAGTTGCACGATATATAGAATGTAAACGTCTACAGTAGACCTAAGAGTGCGTGAACGGTCAGGTGTTTGGCTTGGGTTAAACCCATGATTAAAGAGTAAAAGTTATTTTGAAGTAAAATCGTAGTGATAGTCCTCAATCAAGCGCGAGCACAGGTCGAGCAAGGAGCAGAATTGACAATGACTCCATTAAATATGTTGATCCCATCGCGCTGACGCTTACGGCAAATTCATCGTTTTGCGTCGCAAGTTCTAAATTTCTGGAAAGATTTGGGAAACTGGTCAGACCGACAAACTCATTTTCGTATCATCAATGTCATTTCTCTGCACAGTAGCCTACGAAGCTATGTTGAGACATTAAGTTACTTGTCCGTGCCAACTAAGCAAAGGAACTGATTCTTCGCGTGCATTATCGTGGAAAAATGGCATCAGAATCATACCAATATTCAATCGGAATGCTCTGTCCTAATTTTCTCTCTTCCTAGTTCCTTTCACTAGTACGTTTCGCTTCATTTGTACCCCAGCTAGCTACGCATTCATTTGTCGTAATTTTAGATAAATAACTTTAAAGAAACGCAATACTAATGTCCAGCGCATTTTACTCTAATTTTCTCTGAAGACAATTTTCAATGAAGATACCTAGATCTCTTTTATTTTTATTCAAATCCACTCAGCAATTTTCCCGACAAAACTTACAGATCCGGAAAAAGCGCGGCCCTCGCAGCGTATTAGCCAGGAGGACCATATGATCGTAGGATCCTGGAGCTCTTGCCAACCAATTATTATGTGTTATTTTGAATACGGAGCCGAGCTCATCGCCAGAAATAGAGGACATCTGAACCCGCGACATTGTCAGCGGTACCTACCATTTCCCTCAAAATATTCAAAATGGCGGCGGTTTCAGGCTTGATAGAAAATGGTAGATTTTCACAAATTAGATGCAGAAGATCCTGGTAAGATATGTTTTTTATTCTGTTTTTCACTTCACTTCATTGCAACAACACCTTGTTGGATATTTCTAACATGAGATACTTCAGTCCGTTGCTCGAAGATATAATTTAAGGATAACGAATTGGCCGAATTTCATGGCTCATGTCCTCGATTTCTAGCGATGAGCCATACAATACATTGAAGTAATACAACCCGCCGTTTCGCCAGGTTGTATGTTGCACATCACTCTCGTCGTTTTGTGGAGGGAATTTTAAGTTTAATGGCCAACAAAGTATTCGTGGTTATTCTTTTAACACAAACAAGCTAATAGACGTTGGAGAAACATCCAAAGTACTTGAAAATGTGGGGAAAATGGCGGATTATTCAACATGTAAGCCTGGTGTTTGAAAATTTCCCTTCAATAATAACTCTTCCAAAATCCAAAGTATATATTTAGAGATTGTAGAAATATATTTTAGTGTATAAACCTTTAATGCCGCAATTCCTGGTGGATACTGGACTGCATTAGGCCAAGTTTTCTCTTCGTTACCTGTGTTATCCATGTTACTTCATCTTTCCGTTTTCTCTTTCGTATTCTTGTTTCATTTAGAAAATAGTGAAACAATAAAACTTGATTAACGTATTTTGACGTTGCTATTATTATTTTGTGCCATTTTAATTCGAAGTGATGGAATGTATTTCAAAAAATGTCAGCCAAGCGAAAAGTCTTTGTACAGCACGTCATGTAACCGGAAACACGCCGCCACCTGCAAACGGACCAATAAGATGCATTACCTTGCCAGAAATTGAGTAGCTCAGCTTTATTAATGAAATCGCTCCTCATTATTTACGAAAATGTTTCTCATTATTATCCTTAAAAATCTGGAAATAGAAAATCACTTGTGGGAGGCCCGAGTATTAAATTTGGCTTGCTGTCTTATTTCGGCTTTTTTGCGTGTCACAAATTGGAGTTCTTGCGCAAGCACAAATATGTTCGTGGATCACTTTCCATGGTACGTCTAATTTTGGCCATCTGATTGGGTAACACTAAATAACAATAATCCTAACCCCACCTAGCTGAGCACGGTTAGCAATAAGAATATTATATATTCCCAGTTTAGATTTTTGACTCCCAGTTTAGCTTTGAGTTGAATGGACGATAAAGAGTTGAATGAACGATACATGATGATCGTAAATCTCAAATCCTCATAACGTATGCAGGAGAAACACAGTACTACAAGAAATCAACCTTCAACCATTTAAGTCCCAGTATCAACATACAAATTCTCCTTATTGGCCTCCAAACATTTCTTATAGTACTAGTAGGGAGAAGTTGTTTTAAAACATGCCAGTTTTTCATTGGTTATCATTTCCTTTATTTTCATTACCTCTATACTTGGTTAACCATTGATATTATTAGGCCAAGTTAGGTGCTGATCACTCCTGGGGCTTATTGGGTTAATGAAACTGCAATGATTGTGCTATATTTCATTAAGCTGTTTCGATCATTTCTGATGAACTACGAAGTAGACGCATGTACGCATTGCGTACCTATTTTATTACGTTCCTCATTAAATCGGAGTCCCAGTGTAATTCATTGCGCGCTCACAATCTTGCCGGCTGTTATTTGTCGAGCCACGAAATTCATTTGTTGCATGTTTGTATCCCTCAACATCTGAACAATAATAGAAATTAGTCATATTCTCCTTTTCTTTTAAGAAGACATACCTTATTTAATATTCATAATGTTATTTTGTTGGAAACTCGGCGTTTCTTTATAAAATACCGGATGTAAACAAGAACACAAGCGCACAATGCATCACCCTGAGACTCATCTTTAAGACATTTGTTTTTCTTTTAATCCAGCACACAATAGCCAAGTGAATTTTCTCGTTGATCTATTGCTTGCACACTTCAAGCCTTACATTTCGTGCGACATGATGGGCAAGATTTCTTTGGTAGATGGCCTCGTGGTAGGTTTATCATTTTTGGAACTGATGTTCGTTGATATTACGTTTGTGTTTTTTCGTTTAAGGGTGCTTACTGTAGTTACTCTGCGCCCGCGAATTGTAGTGCCGCGTAGGCAGTGTTTTGGATATATAACAATCGTGAAAAGGTGGTGAACTGCCAATATTTTTGGTAACGAAATACTGACGTTTAAAGCGGAGCTCTTCAATAGAATAAGTCGTACTCTGATGAAGAGATCCGCTCGAAACGTCAGTATTGCGTTACTAAAAATATCGGCAGTTCACCATAGTTTAATTGGTCAGTTATCTTTCTAGTATATTTTGCGGATTTTTTACGCGTTATCGACCGATCAATTCGAAGGTGTAACATACCCCTTCCGGACACCCCCAATAATTTAGAATTTGAATTTTAGAATTTTTAATGATCAAATCCCCGCGTCAAAGACTTTGTTCAAATCCCAATTTTACTCATCTTTAATATATCAAAAGTATATTATAAACAGTCTCCCGCTTACTTCAAAAGTGTCTCTTAACTTTTCTTGCTTGGCTTAACCAAACCTTGACAAAATTCGCATCCTTGTTTTTAAAATCGCCTTTTGACTTCACCGTCTCCTCCGCCATTGTCAAAGCTCAAAAGAGCATGTGCGTTGCCTATACGTTGCCCATCCGTGTTCGAGAACGAGCGAATGTAGGGACTGGGAAACAGCTGAGAAATCCCCCTCCCACCACAGGTGCGATCTAATGCCCCACCACTGTGAGTTTTGCTTACATCAAATGCCCACCACTCGGCAACATTAACAAGGAGTTTGCGAAAGTGATGACGACGACGGCATTCTGAACAGCATAAAACAATATTCCAACCCCCCATTACCATGATAGACCACTTTCAAGTTATGTTTTCAGACACTTTTGAAGCTTGACAGTTTGCATGGTCATTTCACTTAGCTAGTGTGCAGGGTAAACCGCTTAACTAAAACTCGAAGCGGGTGACGTCGTCTACAGAAAACGAAAATGCAGTAAATGATGTCCTGTTTAGAATTGAGGAGGTCGTTAAAAATTCTCATGTTGACTAATAATTAAACTTAGCCTTTGTTGGGGATGAAAAATTGCAATATTAAGAGACGATGTTCTCGCTGCTCGCCTCGTGTTTTTGTAAACTCCCGAACGTCTTGATCCATAGAGATACATTGCTGGGTTGTTTTCTCGATTGTTTCCTCTGGTTCCTTTTTTAAACTTTTATCATGTTTTAATCATGGAACTGTGTACTGTATATGAAACTTCTATTAATTTAGAAGAATAACTATTATATTGAAATCATTAAACCAAATATTTGCATTTAAAAACAAATTACACTGTGGAATTTTATCAAAGGTTTATAACAATTGTCGATTGTTTTGTTGTATTCCTATATGCGATAAAAAGATGGGTCACCAGCTTCATTCAGGAGTTACGAGAGTTTTTCTGTATATTATTAAAAATATAAAATGTTTTTCCATGTTTCTCATTATGGTATATAAAACACGCGAGATTTTGTAAGACTTGAGAAAAGAGTAACAAAAAGCCGTAGTCACAAGTCTTTTTTAGCTTAACGAGAGTCTCACAACATCCTAAGTGTTTATATCATAACATATAAACATAAAAAAACTATTTTATATTTCTTTTATAAAAGAATAAACAGACTTGAAAAAAGGGCGGGAACATTCTGTGTTTATATATTCTTATCTAAGCACGGCTATAATGGCCAATCATAGCTCGTGTAAGAGGTAACTTATTTTATAAAGGTATATTAAAAGTTATGTTAGATAGTTGAAGCTTGAAGTTAGTAAATTTGTACAGGTTTTGCTGTGCAAGCTGTGTTAAGTTGTGAATACTCAGAAAAACTCTGACCTCCAGACAGGTCTCGAACCCTCAACCTTCTGAATGCTAGACAGACACTCCAACCATTGAGCTACTAGAACTCAAACAGCAGGGCAAGGTTAATTACGGTATTTATTATATACTCGTCCCAGGTTTAAATACCGTAATTAACCTTGCCCTGCCATCTGAGTTCTAGTGGCTCAATGATTAGAGTGTCTGGCTAGCATTCAGAAGGATGCTGGTTCGAGTCCTGTCTAGCCTGCGTGCAGACGCTTGTACGCAGGCTATGTCCTGTCTGGAGCTCAGAGCTTTTCTGAGTATTGACAACTTATCACAGCTTGTACAACAAAACCTTTTGCTATAAGACAAACAGCGTTAAAATATTGTTTAAGTATTTAAAGATTATTACTAAACCAAAAATTCGCAGTTGTTAGTCTCGATACTTTTTAAAGAAGTATTTGTTTTAAAACATTTGCAACTAGGAAAACTGCATGGGGCCACCTTAAAGAGGTCGCGCGTTCTCAGCTAATCTAGATATGTTACTAGCACAAAAAAGATGGGACGAGTGTTGCTTTTCAACTTCAATCATTTTTTTTTTATTTAATCAATATTTCCTAACATTTTCTTTTATTCACAATGAACTTGCTTAACATAATCAACCTTGACAGTTGTTACATCAGAAATCTTACGTGAATAAAGTACTTCTACTTCTGATACTACGATGTATTAAGTTTTTAATCAATTCAGGATAAGTTTATCATATACTGTGTTGTGGTTTTATGATCTTGGCATGGCTAACGTAAGTAAAACACTTCAACTTCGGATGGAGAGAAGTGGTAAGTGCCAGCCAAAAGAGATCGGGTGTTGCTGCTTTGGTAACTGTAGCCAGAGGGAGGTTGGTATGTGTAACCAAGATTTGTGTAGGAGTTGGTGTTTGAGTTAGCATTGTTATATATGAGTAAGTCATGACCTCCTCCAAAGATTGGACCGTGACTATTGTGGTTGTAAATTGCTTTACCATGGTTTTGATACACTGGAGCTTTAAATGGCTGCAGGTTGTCCTTATTTTTGAGGGAAAAAATAAACGAGCTCGAGCTTGATCTATAATAACCACTCGATCCTAGAAAAATAAAAAGGTATAAAAAAGAAATGCTTAGTATGATTGAATCAAATAAAACTTTCGTTAGACCAAGCCATTAATGTCATTAACCATGAATATTGCTTTCTGACTTGTTAATAATGAAATAAATAAATACGTGTTTATCAACTAGTGATTTTAGTAACATAGAATTTGCAAGTTAAATTAGAAAACAAATATGCTGTCTCGGCATTATGATATGCGCTCATAAGTTTTTGGACACCCTGTTTTTCACGAGCTGATTGTGTAGTTTGTGTTTTAGCATAAAGATGATCAGAATTTAAAATGATAAAACAAGCTTTTATATTAAAAAAATACTCATTGGTTTCCCTGTTTGGATACTGTGATCCAAACACGCGGAAAGTTGCGAGATTGGAGAAAAGCGTAAAAAACACCGCTAGGCGAAATTTAGCCTGAAATGTCAGGCGTGCCCTCGCCCTCTGATATTTCAGGCTAAGTGTTTTTTAGCTTTTCGAAAGTCGAGCAACTTCCGAAATGTTTGGATCACTGACCAAACACGGAAAACTATTACGCATTTCTTTTATAAAATAATACAAGAGAACGAGCAGCAAAACTTAAGGAATTTTTTGGCGGGAAATTTCCGTGTTTTGATGGCTTGATCCAAACACGGGAATTGACTAATCAGAGCCTGCGTAGCATACATGTCATTTTATAAGATATTATCTAACGCTATATGAAAGGTATAGCTTGTATAGCTTTATCAATTTATTGAATTTTATCATCTGTGTATTCATATATAGAAAAAAGAACACAATTATTTATATCACAAAACTAGTACTTGATGCGCAGTCGCTATATGATAGCCGCGATGCGATTGGACATTTATAATATTTGATGAGTTAATCTTTGGGATTGTTTTCCCAAATGTTCTTTATCTTCTCACACAATTCAACTAGAGCTAATGAAAGGGGGATGTTGCATAGAAGCGTTTGATCATCAATGTTTTCCAGGAGATTCGAATCAGCCAATTGGATGGATATATGTGGCACAATCTATTGACGAGGTTATAGTACAACTTAAGAACGCGCTTGAGGAACTGATGGACTGGTGCAGGTTAAATTCCTTAACTCCTCACCCGAAAAAATTCGAAGCAACGATAATACATAGAGGAAATTATATTGGTCTTCTTAATGCATTAATAGTTGGATCACATAAAATAAAGTGGTTGACTTACTCAAGATTGTTAGGAGTTACGATTGATAATAAAGTTACGGGGACTAAACTCGTACTGCAGGGCTCAAAAAAAGTTTTACCAACAAATTAAACTTAACTAAGATTATTTTAAGATTATTTTCCCTTCTGTAACATATGCAATGGTAATATGTACTTAATCATAAACACAAGACCCCTGCACAAGCGACAAGCTTTAACTCTTATTTTTCATTAGCCTCCTCCGCAGGCAACTCTGGAGTCAAATCGTTTACAAGGCTGTGCGAGCAAGGTTTTGGCTCCTGGGATTGCAGGGAAGTATAGGGATTGTGAAGGTCTGGCTCGGCCAAAAATGACAAAAACAGCGTTGGAAGCTATTTAACTCGGGGAAAAGAAGCAACAGAGTTGCCTGCGGAGGAGGCTAATTTTTCATTATGATCTTATGATCTTAATTGGATACTGAATTCTTAGCTGTGGCCGACTTTTTAGGCAAAACGCAAACGACATTTATGGCGAGTACTGCGACAAACGTAATCTTTGGCGAGTACTGCGTCCACGACATTTTTGGCCAGTACTGCGACAAACGACGTTTTTGGTCAGTATTACGACAGACGACATTTTTAGTGAGTACTGCGACAAATCAGAACGAAAATAATGTGGACTTCTAAACTGTCTGGTTGGCGTTGAGTTTCCCATGAAGAGTCTTATAATAAATATCGCATTAGATGGTTTGGCAGATAATACACGGGCAGGCATTTTACTCATTTCTATCAAAATACATTCGAAACTCGTAAAATATCATGAGTACACGCTGTGCTATTAAGTCAACTAAAATGTTGTTTTGGTTGACTGAGTTTGAACTGTTTCGTTTAGAGACCTTTAGATAACCAGAGTACCAGAAAAACCTCAAATTAGTGATATTCTTAGATTGCTAATAAGCGGAGCAAGGAACATGACGCAACGTCACAACGATCAGATCTCCATTCAGTGTCGTGGACAGCTGAATTGGATTTGGCCACCGTATCACTATACGATGCGACATCACCCCTGGACATCACCTGCAAGCAGATAGTGACGCAATGTCACAACCAGTCTCGAAGCCGAGATGCGATATCCAAGATGAGAACTGTCGAATTTTCTGGTAATATCCATAGTATAATGGCGACAGGCAATTTCATTCCCCGATCACGGTAGGCTGCTGCTTATCTCGCGGCTGAGACATGATGTACCCAAACAACCGCGCAAGAACTCGGTGTTAATCTTATATGAAATCGAAAATTATTAGGAATGGTAATTTAGAGCTCTTTCATATCTCACGTCGTTCTTTAGTATTTAGTCTTTTGTGATATGCAAATGATACCAATGACGTAAAGAGGTTTACACATTTTTAGAAAATCAAGTATATATTTTAGATTATTCAAGGAAATCACTCGAAACCTTGCAGATCGTAATCGTGAAACCTAACATCATTACATCGAAGTAGTGATGCCAAATTAATTTACTATTTCTAATTTCTTCTTTTTCTAAAAATGTGTAAAGTTCTTGACGTCATAGGTTATTTGCATTTCACAAAAGTATAAATATCTCAGGAACGACGTGAGATATGAATTGAGTTCTAAAATAACATTCCTAATAATTTTCGGAGTTCATTTAAATAAGACAAACTTAATTTTTCATAGGCACTTTAATCAAAGTGATCATCCCATAATATAAGGAAAATACCAGCGTTTAGTTCATTTGATTTTTTTATTGAATTTAAGAAAGTCGTTTACTGGAACTGTGTAAGGGCAACCCTCTCGTCTACATTTCACTTTGTGCGAATAAAAAGTTTTTTTAAAGCTAGTGAATTTTTCCAACAATGCTGTCTGTTTTTATAACGTGATGTGATGAAAACACTTTTAAACATAACTATAAAAAGTATAAATATCGAGGTACCTCCCCATGATGCATCTGTATATGCACCAAAGACGTAGTCTCCAACACGTACATCTTGAGTGGAAGTTAGACGATTGCCAGCCATCTCTAGTCGCCCTGTAACAAGTCAGCCAATTATGATACTTTACTGGAAGCCACATCTTCAGCTGTGATACATAATTTTGTCCTTTTGTCAAGATGACTGAGAGCTGGAGCCCATCTAAAAATATGATTAAGATCATATAAACTCACTGTTTTTAACTCTATAAGAATCACTTAAAAATGAAAAATATTTGGTAGACAATAAAATTACCACCAATGTATATACATGCATAGCCTCTGCAACTTCATTCATTCTTTTGAATTCTATTCAATTTTTCTCATCGTTCTGAGCTTTCGTCATTTTTTAATAGAAATTGAGGCTATGTACGCCTAATAATCATTGCTAATGATGCATTGTGGTGTATATGCAATTGGTTTATTGATGTGAGATTTCTGCGATAAGGACTTTTATGCAGGACCGAAACCACAAAAAATTAGTATGAAGTTAATGTAAATGCTCTTTTCGTAAACGAAAAAAACTCAGTGACAAGACGTGTCTATATGTAAAAGAATATTTTTGAGAAAAGAATATAAAAATAACATGCCTCCTGACAGATAGTTTCCTAAAGTTTGGTTAACATTTACAAGTTGTTTTTCAAGTCGATCAATAATTGAGCTGAACGAGGATATCTTGTCCGCTAAAGTTGTATTTTGATTTCCAAGTTGTTTCTCAAGTCTTTGATCAAGATGTGTAAACTTCGTATCCAACCTGTTCATCATCTTCAAGAGAACAAAGAAAAAATATTATTTTGAAAAAATATTAAATAATTATTTATTATTTATTTAAAGTGCCGTCCACGCTTCTCCGTCTTGTCTGCGCATGTCCACGCTTCTGTTTCATTATTTGTTTACATGCCATATAAACACTGAACATGAAGTATTGCGTATTTATAGTTCACGCTTGAGATTTACCGGCTACTGAAGGCCTTGTTACATGCTGCAATTTTTCATGGAACTTGTCTCACAACGCTGTTGCGAGACAAGTTGCACGGACCATTGCACCTTGTAACATGCTGTACAATGGTCAAAATCGATGCGAGACAAGTTGCACCAATCGTTGCGCAAAATAGAATCGCGTTCTACTTTCTGCAACGATTGCAACAATTTTTTCAGCGTTGTATCGTGTAACACCCTTTCAGCAACTTGTCTCGCAATGTTTCCATAACAACGACTGCGAACGCATGCGCGTCATCCAGTGTTCTCGCAAAACAAAATGGCTTTTATTGCACAAATCATCATTGCAAGACTAAAGTTGCATGAAAAATTGCACCGTGTAACAGGGCCTTAAGCGTGTTGCTGTGGTCCTAAATGTGGAGAATTATATATCAATCGATGTGGTCTGTTCTCGTGGAGGGATGTGTTAACAAGAAAGAAGAAGTAAATCAAATTGAAGTATCGATAACGAAATAGAAATTAGCAAAGACGCAACTTCTTTGTCGGTCTTCACGTCCTGTTGCTCTATCGATTACGACCCGCCATCCCTTGAACTTTTCATATTTTTTTGTATTTAATGATCTTTATACACGGTAACCTAATCAATCATAAATTTAAAATATTGTTTTTCATAGGGCCGTGTTACAAACTTAATCAAATTATATAACATAATAAAAATTTACAAAAGTTATAAACACTATTCTAATTGATGCTACAATAAAATTAAGCTACTTTCAAATTTTAAAATATCAAAAATATTGTACTTTGATTATCTAATTTATGAAATTATTATTTTTCTTCTAATTGTAAAGTATTCCAGATCATGGCACCTCTATATTCGAAACTTTTCTTCATTGCATAGGTATTTGGTTTAGGTAGAGATAGCATACGATTATTACTTCTCAATTCATAACAATCAAAAATAGAGAATTTTTGTTGAGCAAATTAGATCTACCGCTGACACACTTTTTAACTATATAGTATAGATATTAATCGTTTGTTTATCTCTATGACTTTGAAGAGTCTTCCATCCAGTTTTTGATAGTGTGATAGTAGTTTGTATTTCGTATTTATCACCAATTATAATACGACCTGCTTTATTATGAATTTTTTGTAAACGTTTTTTTAATCTGCTTGAACAATTATCCCAGACCAAAGAACAATAATCAAAATGAGGTAAAACTATAACTTGATAAAGATAACTTGATAAATAACTTTTCTTGCTGATAATATCTTTGACTCTTCTTAATATTAAAAGACTGAATATGTATGATGTATATAATGTATGAATATGGTTTGATGCTAAAACTATATTTGGTATAATTTCCTCTCTTCGAGTACTTACTTTTAATCCGAGTTACTGTATATTTATGGTTTAATTCGAATTATTGTAGCAACTCTTTCCGACAAATTTTCCCTTTTTATCATCACGCATAAATATTATGTACAAATTCGTAATAGTCTTCGTTTGGTAACTTTGTGGTGATAGATATCTATAAACGGCAAAATTTCGTACTTGTCCAGTTGTCGTCAAACATTCGTCGTATCTCTTTACGAAAAATATTTTTTTCGTTTGGCTTTAATCGATCTTCGTCAGTCGGATGATACGACGTTAATCGTCCCTCTCGAAACAAACGGTTTGGAGATTACTGTGCGATTATTTAAATAAAGAAATTAATTAAGAAATGTTTTGTTCATAATTATTGGTAACATTTTTTATCTTTACTTTACTTTACCTTTTTTACTTTCTTCTCCTGAGCTATCACCTTCCAGGTTTTATTTGATCTCACATAAAGTTCTTTGGTGTCCTTGTGGTAAGCAATTAGACCAGGTACAGCAGGAATCTTTTGAGCAATCTTTGAGTCAGGAACAACCACAATCTGAAACATTTACAGTGGTTTAAGATTTTACATCTGAACATATCCAGTAAAGCTAATTTTTGATGCTTTTAACGAAATTTTAATGAAATTGACAAAAAATGTTTATTATTTAAAATCTTGTAATGCAAAGACTAATGATGATAATAATGATAATAGTGTATGAATAGTGATAATAGTATGTAAAAGACAATAAAACTTCTTGAAAGTGTATGAAAAAAGTGTATGAAATAAATTTGTTTCCTTTTTAGACACAATGTGAACGAAAACTAACAATAGACTAGTCAATTCTTTCAATCGAGTGTGTTTTCGGAGAGCACGTAATTCGTTGATTTCTGAGCAATTTTTATCCGCCCTACGCAATTGGTTCTTGTAATAAATACTAAGTAAAGTAATTTTGCTGGACATAGCAAATGTTTTCTACTTTTATGGTTTTAACAATTGCTTTTAATTATACCAAAAGGCAAATGTCCACCAGAAGGACGCCATCTTGTTTTGTAAAACAGTGAAAATGGATATCCACTGTTTTGGTATATGCTATATGTTTTATATCCACATTTATTATATAGCCATTCACCATATATGAGCTACTCTGCAGTCTGATTGGTTCTTATACTAGCAAGCTATCAACTCATATATCATAGTAATTAAAAAATAAAATGACGGAATGTTCTGCTAAAATGAATGAACAAAAATCAGGTATTTACTTGATAATACAACACGAGAAAATACCTAAAAATACCACGAATGTCTATATTATAAAAATTATATCATTCGCTCTCGTCGTATATGAGCTCGTAACTGCAACTAATGTATATTTACATACTCCTTCATTCAAAAGAGCTTCATTTTGCGCACAACGACCCTACAAACGAGAAAATAATACGAAAGTTTGCTGATGGAAGGAAAATAAAATGAATTTCTGCCTGCCATCTTCGTTTAAATGTAATCATAAATACAAATATTATACTTATACTATGGTATACACATGTCAAGGTTTCCTAACGAGTAACTTACTTCCTGTGAGTTCACATTTCCTCCAACTAATTTATTCCAAACGACATCACCATTAGCTTTCGTTACTTTATACTCCATGCATTTGTTCCAGACTCTCTTGGGCAGTGTTGACCTCACCCAAAACCAGGTGTAGACATTTTTTGTGACAGTTCCTCCATTTAATGATTGGCATTTCGTAGAACAGTAATCCTGTTTACCTCCCACTGGTCCGTAACAGCCACAACACTATAACAAATATTAGTCAGACTTCACTCAAAAGTAAATAATTTCTTTCTGATGCTCATGCTCGATTATATGTTTCAGATAGAAATGAAGAGGCCATGTTTACCGATCTTCGGTTATTTTGAAGCGCGGTATGACCCAATCTTACATACTACTTTGCATTCCTTGACTTCTTTTTATTGAAAATTCTACTCTTTGCGGCCTGTAACTATAGATTTGTAAACCGCCAGTTATTATTTTCTTGTTTGTCGTTAGCTTTGCACTTTTAATTTTTGTTTTTAATAAATATACATTTCAATAATGGTAATGATGTCGGCAGACAAATGAACGTTTTAGATAGTGAACAAAATATCACCAGGTCCCAATAGAATAATATATTTTTCTTAGCTTGAAAAACAACTTACATATCCTTTGCTGCAGCCAACGAATGCCGTAGCGTTGTGCCCAATTCCTGACGTTTGTCCTGTCGCGCTATAACTTTAAGAAAAAATGCGATAATTCTTGGAATTGTTCTGTTAGACTATTTAAGAAAATTAATTTGTACATGATATTTTTCTAGAATTAAAGAGCCTGCACTCTCATGGCTCTTTATATATTTATAATCTTTGGCACTTTCTGATAAAAAGTCCGTAATATTATCTGAGTTAAAGTATCATCTTGATTCCTCTTTACCCTGCTAAAGTTGGTCTACTATTCCCAGGAAGTGATGTCAACTTAGGGAGGAATATGAAGAGAGTTTAGGAATTGAACTATTTTTTTTCTAAACAGGTCTGTTTAAAGTTAACAGCAAAATCTCTTCGTGTTTCACTGTTGAATCACTGTGCAATGTGTTTGTGTGTGCCATGTTTGACGTCACTTCCTGTGAATGGTTAACCAATATTATCAAGGAAAAATGACGTGAAGATGAAACTTTATCTGATGATAATATTAAGCCGATTTTTTATCAGATTTTTTATTTTTATTTTGATGATTTTTTATTCAAAAACTCAATAATTCATGAGGAATTACTCCTGTTAGTTCCGCACGGAACTCAGATTTTTCCAAGTCCGCTTCCGGTCGGAGCACATGAAAAATGTTCGCCCGAAACTGGAACTTTGCGCAAATTGATTTATCGGTTATTGATCGGATAAAATGTTTATCAATAAGTAAATTTATTATATATAAAATATTTATAAAAAATATTAAATAACTCGATTGGTATTATAGTATTAGTAATATATGATATATAATTCTAGTAATTAGCCACTCAACTGGTTTATAGTCACAGATTAATACTGCGAGTTCCGGTTTCCGCGGAACTTCAAAATCTGGTTTCGGTGCATCCCTATCAGTTTTCATATTCACGAGTTTTCATATTCATGTCACCATGAGCGCTCGATGAAAGCGCTCCGGATCCGAATAAAAGGGAGTACTACAAATTCCTAGGCATAGAACTGGCTGAAAAGGTTAAGAAGGAAAAAGTGTTGGAAAGAGTTGTGCCAGAGACGGAAAAGCGAGTAGAAATGTTAACTGAACTAGAACTATATGACAGGAACATGAAGAGCAATTAACTGAAGAGTGATACCAGTAGCAGAGCACGCTATGAACGTATGTAAATTCTCCACAGCAGACTTAAGTGAGCTAGATATGGTCTTCCTCAAGATAAGGAACTAATTAGGATGAAGAACATTCTTGGTAGGCAATCCAGTGATGAGAGATTATATATGAAAAGGCAGGTGGGAGGACGATGACGGGCCCTTGGAAAATTTACTGGGGGAAGCTAAAGGAAGGACTGAAAAAAGGAATGGTAAACAACAAAAAAGCTGAGTATATGAAGAAGGAAATACAAAGCAATGTCTATAAGAACCAGGAGATGGAGTGTAGTGAATGGCTTAAATGCAATCTCGATCCTAGAAAGACAGCAGAGATAATAAATATGCAAGAGCAGATGATCGAAACAAGGAAATGGAAACGGATGAGAGGATTGAATGTCGAATCGATTCTGTGTAGAATATATGGACAGTACGACGAGACTGTCCAACATCTCTTGGCAGGATGTACAGCATTAGCAGGGACGGAATATGTGAGGAGGCATAACAACGCATTGATGGTACTAGTGGTGCATGGGATAAGCAATATGGAATTATAGAGGAAGGAACACTGTGGTACCAACAGCGATGGATGAAAGGGCATGTAATGGAGGATGGCAACTTTAAGTTGGTGTGGGATTTTGGATATAAACTGAGGAAATATAGTAAAGCCACGAGGCCAAACCTCACATTGGAGGACAGCGATGGGAAACGTATCTGGCTGGTAGATATGGCGTGTCCTCATCAGCAAAATATCGAAGCAAAACATCGGGAAAAGTTAAACGAGTACCAGCAGTTAGCGTTTGAAACGAGAGAGAAGCGACCGGGATTGCAGGTAGAGATAATACCACTAATAATAGGATGTATGGGAGGTGGTATCAACAAATTGCAACAACAAATCGAGAAGTTGATACGACATGAGAAGGAAGCTCAATCAGGGTAGTGATAAATATGCAGAAGACAGTATTGATGGTAAGTGAGACATGCTACTGCGTAAAGTACTAAGCAAAGTGGTCCAAGAGGATTGATATATTTTCTGTAGTATTGAAACATGTAATCTTAGCAAATTTTGACGAGGAGCTACTACTGTATGTTAACACATGCAGTACGAGCTATTGGCCACCAGGAATAGGCCATTAACTCTTTCCTGTCCGGCTGAAAAACATCTAAAATTGAACTACCTCGTTAGTAGTATAGCAAGTGGGGCTGCGAGCCCAATCGACCTCAACCGTGAATATAAATACCAAAACATCACCAAATTTGGCCAAGTCACGACTCGACAAATTTGGTGATGTTTTGGTATTTATATTCACGGTTGAGGTCGAATAAGCCCACAGCCCCACTTGCTATACTACTACAGCGATCGTTAGTCAATCTAAACACCCCTCCCACGTTTTCTACTAAATTGATGCCAAACACACGCGAGACTCACGAGACAACACCAAATCACTATTTTAACAAAATACGACACATTTCGTCAAAATTTAGAGAAAGTTTTGTGTCGTCATTTTCGCATTTGTGTTTGACAAGCTATGACTGACGCGCTCTACCATTGTTTCAATTCATGCGCGAAAAAAAAGCCACTAGATTTTGATTCTAGTGACGATGTTTAATAAAATTTCAACGAGAGAGCTAGTCTAGTGGTAGTGTTAAATAGATTTCATATGCGAGTGCTGTACCTGCTATACGAATCGAGGTCACCTGTCGATGTTGCTAACAACAACATTCCATTACGAATAGCAACTACGACTTTTTGAAAAAAATATTTTAAAACGAAAATATTTTTTCAAAGTGAAAATATTTTTTAAAAGTGAAAACATTTTTTTGAAAAGTTGTGGTTGCTATTCGCAATGGAATGTTGTTGTTAGCAACACACCACGTACAACCACCTGCTGTCGTGCTGACTATGAGAGAAGAATCGCAGTGTTTGAAGAAGGACCACCATGCTAAGACTGTCTAACTTTGAGCGCACTCGTTAAATCGTACACTATAAATATCGTGAATAAAAAACCGTTGTGTGAATGGACTCGTGCGGTTGTTATGAAGCCACCTGCTAGCATGCAAATTAGTCCACCCGCTCACTATTTTCAGTGTTTGTCGTACTTCTGAAATGGTGGTCGTACACATATTTTGACCTTGTGATTCCTCCCGACAACAAGCCTAAGAAAGGCACGTACGGTGTCACAATCGCGACAATGCTCTCGACGTCTTTTTGCAACTCGTCGTTTAGTTCGTCAGGATTTTTAATAGCGTTCAACCCATCCAGTAAGCTAGCGAATTTGCTGATTAACAAGTCGGTGAGAAAAGCGTTTGCAATCTCGCACGCGTGGAGAGAGTGACCTTATAGGAATCACGTCGCAGTGTTTAAGGTATGTCTCTCACTACAATGTTTTTGTGACCATATGCGTAGGAGTCAATACCATTTTCTAAAAGGTATCGTTTATCATCAAAACAGGATAGCGACACTTTATTAATTTCGTAACTACCTAGCTGATGTTTGACACTTCTAATGGTCTTCATTGTGTGTCGCAATTGTTTCTGCTCAAGTAACACACTTTTATAATCTTCGTGCTTGATCACTTTTTTAATTATATTCTTTCTAATGCCTTTAGCGGTTTTCCCACCACCCCCATCCTCTTTCAAATAGCTGTACATTTTACTGCGCAACCCAACGAACTCAATAATTGGTGTTCCAGCGCACTCGTCTTTCATCTTGCCAATAACTTTCTTATTCTCTTTGAAAGCGAACGGGTTGTCTGCAGGGTAATCGCTATTGTCAAACTTTTCGCGCTCCTCCATGAAGTCGGAGTAAACGTCGCCAGTTTTGATTGAGTACAACAGACTGTCAGTGTCAGTGAAGTGCAATCTACAGGTGTCGCTAGAGTACTTTTTCATAATATAGTTATAGTGAAAATTGTACATCAGCGTTTTGCTCAAGTCTAGTATGCACATACCCACGTATGCGGGTCTATTTAATGTCAGCGTTTCTTTGAGTTTGTGGACAGCGACTAAGTTCTCGCTAAATATTTTGCAAGACACAAACGTTGGCTTCGAGACAAGCTTTTCTAATTTCTTCGCAGTGGTCACTAATCTTACGTCCACACGCTTCCTCAAGTTTTCCATCGTTTTTCCGAACACACTGTTGTTCATCAACTTGAAGAAGTCCTTCTCAAAAGCGTTCTTAGCCACAGTTCTCTTGACTGTGTTAAAGTCGATGTACTTGCCCAACCACTTGGACTGGTCAAACTGTAGGACCCTATGAATCTTTTTGATTTTCAATCCAAGATCCATATACAACTGCAGATTTCTATA
Organism: Chrysogorgia sp. JL179-B06; assembly: GCA_035772405.1. NCBI lineage: Eukaryota > Metazoa > Cnidaria > Anthozoa > Scleralcyonacea > Chrysogorgiidae > Chrysogorgia > Chrysogorgia sp. JL179-B06. Next base: position 46,403 of record JAYKKM010000477.1, read on the forward strand.
GTGACACACATACTTTTTTTTGTCCATCAAATTAGTCACCAGCTTTTTCACACCACCAACACTCACATTAAACTTATTTTTGATTTTTGTGCAGTACTCCGACAACATGTCAACAGTTATCTCCATCTTCTCGGGAGCCAACGGGTAGTCGTTATGTAGGTCATGCAAACGGGCTGGATACTCCAAGTCAACTTCAAGCAGCAGGCCCTTTTCACTATTGTTGTGATAGTCGTGTAGATTAACCTTTTTTATTTCTTTCTCAGTCAACCACTTGAAGCCACCTGTAGGTAGACTTCGACTCATTGCCCACCCATATAAATTGTTGGCGTCAAGGTACATCAAATACTTCGACTCTTGCGCTTTATCGTACCCCTTCATGTATTTATTATTCGCCACGCCATGTCTGTTGCATATGTAGCTCACACCACCACGCATACCTAATTCTACGAACTGGAACATGTCGATGTCGGACAATAATTCGAGCTCTACTCCAGTCATCTTTAACATGGCATCCCAAGCCAATCCGGGCGATGTGAAATAATGGCAAGGGTCTAATTTATACTCGCGATGGCATGTCTTTCTAAAGTTCTCAAAAACGTCGGCAAGCAAGAGCACATCGCTTTTCAAATACAGGTCGTGATACCCACCCATACTTTCAACGTCGAAGTAGTCCCACACGTCGATGGCGCGCTCGTGCATTTCTTCCGTGATGTGCTCATCGTTCAGAACGCTGTAGAAATCTTTTTTGGAGGGTAGCTCGCGCTCGTCGAATTTTTCAAAGGAGTCCATATAATCGTAGGGATAGACCCCCTTTCTTGTCATAAGTGCCAACCCTGTTTCACGAAACACTTCTGACGTGTATTTGAAAGCGTCCCTTGGTAGGTTCTTCACCAAGTTGTCTAGACCACTACTCATGAACTGAAAGCTGTCCAAAAATACTAAGTTTTTTCCAAGCATGAACGCCATGTACTTCTCCATGTTGTTTGGTATCACATTTATGTCTTGGCCAAACTTACCAATCTCCTGCATGATGAAATGGCTATCGTAACCACGTAAGTTATGAAAGATCACAGGAATTTTGTCAGTCAACTTAAAGTTCACATTACAGTCGCGATGTGCGGACCCTCTGTACTTACCTGACACGTGACAGTGGTCTCTCACTCTAACGTTAGCACCAGTGTACTCAACACTGCAAATATGACAACTCTTAGCCTCGTCAAAGTTCTTCTTATCGGCATCAGTCAGTATCATTTCTTTGTTAAAGTGACTCTCAGATGTCTCTTTACAATATTCAACAATTTCTAACATCTCCCCAATGAACTTGTTGACTGCATTTTCACCGCGATACACTTTCACTGGCTTACTGTACTCGTTGTCATAACAACAAACCAGTTTATACCCATAACCACAGTCGACGTGCCTCTGGTAAGCATTTGTGTAGCTAGTCTCGCTTGATGGCGTCGCTGTGTGCACCTTCTGTGTGATAGCCTCAAAGTCTGCATACACCACAAATGGTACATTTAATTGTCTGCTAAAATTCTCATATTTCACTTTCGCACCTTTTTGTGGCATTTTAATAGCTTGCTTCCCATTAATGACCAAACACACTTCCACATGGCGTTCAAGCACGTCCGCACGGGTGAAACATTGCAAACAATACCTGCAAAAGTGCTTTCTCGCCTTATGCTCTGTTTGGCGGTACATGAATTTGTTAAAATCGCGAATGTACACATAATGCTTGTTGCCCACGTCATTAGTTATCAACAATAGGTCCATATGGTCAGGGTACGCCTCCTTAGAGACGTACACAGGGAATGGCTGCTTATTTTCGTACCCAAAAACGTTAATGCTAATCTCGTTAGCCTTTTCGATCTTGTTGTAGTCTTTGAGTGTGACTGGGAAGTCAATTCCGTCATAATTCAGCTCACCGACATGCTTAGCGTACTTCGACGTTCTATCGGAGTGTTTTCCAACAGGAAACTTATGCGCTAGGTGACACCATCTAAAGCACTCGTCGTCATCGTCGTTATTTACGTTTATCAGACCCTTCATACTGTTGCGCAGCTCCTTTGGCAACACAATGTAGCTACTCCCATGCAAAGGTCTGTAAATAGCGACGTTGACGTAGTGCGCATCTATTTTGTCGATAGTCCATCCAGACCCCTCGGATAACCAGCCGGCTATCCGCGTCAAAATCTGCTCCGACCCGCGATTGGCAACACCCTCGATGTCGTGCTCGTTAATGACGACGAACGTTTCGCTGTTAAAGTAGGCAGTTTTGTATGTGGTCTTATCGAGTTCTAAAACTTTCTCGAAAGTGACCTTGACTGTCTCCACCACTTTCATTCCGTTGGTCTCACCCAGCTCACGTCTCAAAAGGTTAGTGACAGCACTTCTACTACCATTTACCTGATTGATGTCTCTGTCGTCAATTACCTCGACTCCATAAGACCTTGTGAACCCTCTCAGTGCTCGATCTAACAGATGCGTTGACGATGTGAGGTCTTCGACTACAGGTTGTGTTTCTTGGTCTCCAAAAAAGCCGTGAACGTTGGTCGCTTTATCTGTTAGTGAGTTGACAACGGCTGCACTCGTCTTATGCGCCCGTCTTTTTGTCAGTGGGTTTTCCACAGTCCGACTCATTGGCTTCTATATACTACACTTGTTTTTTTTCCTAAACCACTCGTCGTAATAATTGTCGCCACTTTCGCACCATCCTAGTTTTGGGTACACCACCCCAAACAAATTATCGTCGAACAAGTCTTTCACCTTCCCGTCTTTGAGGTCTGACACCTTCTTGAGTGTCTTGACTCGTCTTCTATGACACAACCTAATAATGTAGTACCCGTATCTGCTGACGTTTCTACCCTTTATCAAATTGCATGAGTACAACACATTGACAACTTTTAAGAAGTCCTCTTTTATCAACTCAAGGTGCTCACCCTTCACAACGTTCCGTAGTCTCCTCCCCATCCACCAAGACCGTTTGTGAACGCTTTTTAATCGCGTGAGTCTCATGTCGCTGTAACTCTGAATGTATCCCCATTCGATGTCGCCACACTTTAGGCACGTGTACCCACCACATTCAGTCACATTTTTCACAACGTCACAATCCGAGCAGTAGTAAATTCTGAAGGTGTCTCCACACTCAGTTTGCGTCTCACTCGCGATTTCGTCAATTGTGTAGCCGTAACTCATCTGCCTCATAAGTTTGTCCATCACTCTTATACTACTCCAACATTTTTTTTACCGAGTTAGCACCCACACCACTACTCCACTACCCAAACCTAGCGCGCTAACAAACAACAATTGATACTCCTTCATTTCCGCACTCGGTTGGTAGTAATCCGCAACCCTCGGGAGGTTAGTGAACACTCGTCCGCTGTACTGTATAGTCATCACGCTTCTAAGTTCTTCCAACGCGTGGTTTGTGTCATTGATGTCAGCATTAGCGTCAGAGAGCCGTTGTCGTAAACGCTGGATCTTATCTTTCTTGGCGATTTCATTCTCATACCACACTTCTTTCGCACTGGCTAACTGTTCCAACGCATGGTTGTGTCTTTTCATCTCAGCTTCATAGCCTGTGTGATTAAACTTTGAAAACATAAAGCCAGCGCCTGCGAAAGCCACTGCATTAAATATCCCTCCAGCCACAACGCTCACCATTAACTTACGTTGATTTGAATGGATCTGTCGGTATCCACTTTTTTGATTGCAGCCATTTTACTAACAGCGTTCCTGCACCAACAGCTGCAGCAAGTTTCACTGTGCCTTTCACAGTCTCTGGTGTTCCCAATGGTTCTCCCAAAGCCCTTTTAGAAATCATACTCACTGCCACAGCACCAGTCGTAACAAGTAGCGCGTCGTACAGTTCGTTCATAAGTTCTTTTCGATCGATCGCAGCCATATACATTGTCGTGTGTTTTGTTCAAGAATCAAATGTGTCTAACGCTGGGCGACGAGTTTTGTGGTTCTCTGACGCAGGTGCTGGTGCAGTACTCACAGGTTCTTTTTCACCGCTAATTGTGTGCCATAGTGAAGCAGCAGCAATGATTACACCAAGTGTTCCAACAATGTAACCATAGCTCCACTCACTACCCTGTTCTTCGTTGACTATCATTTCACGCATTTTTTTTTCTTTCGCGGCTTTCGATATCTCAGCCAACTTTTTACCAGCAGCGACACGCTTTGGGTCCTTCACCTTAACACTTTTCACATCAGCCGTAATCTTCGCTTCAACAGCCGTCTGTGGGTCTTCAACCATCTAATACACTATCACGTGTTATCTTACTCACAGTTGACCTCACAGGTGTCTCACAGTTGACCTCACAGGTGTCTCACAGTTCCAGACCAAACGCACTAAAATTAGGATTTTCTCTGGGAGTATAACGTAATGACTCAAGACCGAGAGGTTAGCGAAGAAGTTATTGACCGCTTGCTGAGAACGGCCTTTGTCAGTGTGTCTACCCCACGAGTCGACAATGGACCCAACGTCTTAAACGAGTACTTTTCAATATACGATCTGCTCGACCTCAGATGTGAAGAGGTGTTAATAAAACAGCCTATCCCCCAGGTCGACTGTGCGAGGCATCTTCACGACACTTGGATCGATCTTCGAGAAGGTAGAGCCAAGGAGATTGCTGATAGATTAGCTAGCATAATCCCTGTGTGGTGTTACTCATCATTCAAGTACCTTATGTTAGCGAGTGATGTCTACTTGAACAACCCTAGTGGGTCCACAGCTACATCACTCGGTAACTTCCTCCAAGTGTTCTTAGCGACCCTTATGTGGAAACCATGCCCAACCAAAGCCAAAGCGTGGCTAGAGCTCGCTGCAAACCGCGACGTTCACGTTTGCAAGGTGGGGTGTAATGAGATACTGGGTGCGGACGATATCAGGGACCACGTACTCTCGCCCACCCACAGACACTTTGTGAGAAATAAAAACGTGTACACCTGTCACCCATGCGGTGTGGTCACCAACAACCCAATGCATCGCTTGAGACACGAGAGCTCGAGGTCTCATCTTAAAAACTTAGAGCTCCAGCGGATATTCAACATGGAACGACGGTTTCCACCAGAATAAAAAATATTTCTCTGGAGGTATAGTAACCATGAGAAAAGTTGGTAGACTAGAAATCGTGATTGGTCCCATGTTCGCAGGAAAAACGACAGAGACTCTTCGCAGGTTAGTCACGTTAAGTAAATCAGGGCTCAAAGTCCTCTACATGAACAACACAGGTGACACTAGGCGAACTGACCACGCGTTCTCCACACATCGTCAGACCATTGTTGTTGGATCAGACAGTTTACCTGCGAAGTTAATCACCAACCTTCCGAGTTCTTCCGAGATAGCTGACTATGACGTCATTGGCATTGATGAGGGCCATTGGTACTCTGATCTGTCAATTATTCGCGAATACATTAAAGCCGGCATTCACGTCATTATTTGTGGTCTCATAACAACAGAGCACTTAAAAAGACTTGGTGAGCTCGACACACTGTTCCCAGTAGCGGACGACATCACGTTTCTAAAAGCGTATTGCGTCGTTTGTCGTGACACTTACGGAACAACTGTTGATGCGCCATTCAATTGGAGATACAACCCGGGGCCATCATTCGTTGGTGGTGCTGAGCAATATCGCGCAGTGTGCAGACGTCATCATCCTTCCACATAAAATTACGGGTGTTCTCAATACATCCCACTTTTTTTAAATTTAGACATTGGTCACGTGAAGCGTCCAATGTCATAGAAACATTTTTTCACACAGTGGTCAGAAGGTTTGTGAAATAAATAGAGAAAGTTTTGCAGATATTTTTTTACCAAGTTAAAAACGTCTTTAAAAATGCTAGAGCAGTTGTCGCTTCAAACGTCGTCTCAACAACGAGAACGAGCGCTAATTCGACTCGTCAGTCACTGTCTAAAAAGTCTCTTTACAATAACGTCTCTCATGGTTACTCAACGCTGATTTATTTTTAAATTTACGAAGGCAGTGAGAGCACTGAAACCCAACGTCAAAGAGATATTTTATTACCGTGGTAATAGCGTCGTCGTACGAGTCGCACAACAACGTTAGATAACCAGCGGATTTATATCTGAGCAACAGAGACTCCTGCTCTTTGGACGTCTTGCCTGTACCACCTGGATTCTTGAACTCAATCACGAGCCCGCTGTGCTGTCGGTTTGCATTGGCAATAATCAAGTCAGGCGTTCCACGTTGGTAACCTTTTTTCCACGAATTTATTCTTTTACTCGAAGTGTCTTGATTCTCACCACAAGCGGCTATCAAAATAGCCTCTGGATAATATTTCCTAAGAAAACCGACGACTTTCGTGTGGAGATCGAACTCGGTGATCATTACGAATTGATTGTGTTTGAGACCAACGTCGGCTAAACTTTTTCTAACGCTTGGCAAGACCTCTGAGTGCACCCACCTTCCAAAGTGTTTCGCACGCTCCATTTTACTTGAGAACGTTAGTGAGTAGACCCCAAGTTCGTTGATAAACGAGGTCTGCTCTATCTTCATTTTACAATCAGGTTCGACGTGGTCGTTGACCGCATCTTTTGGTCGAGCGTAACCTAGAGCGCTTGCGACTTCTTTCGCTTTGAACCATATTTCACCGTTGTGATTAACCGTCGTGATTTGGTGACCATCGAATAATTGCACTGAGTTGGTTGCCATTACTATAGCCTCGCAAAAAAAAAACTACTCGACATAGGTGTCAGGTTTTTTATAGATCTGGTTTGTTGTGTACCAATGCAGCAAATACGTTTTATTAGTCTTCAGTTTTCTACGTCGTCTGAAAAAGTTTCTAATGTTACGAACCAGTTTTCTAAGCCAACCCATTACATAACTTAAGTCACGTCTCCCACTACCCCCACAGTGTCTGATTCCGCGGGTAACATAATGGGTTTGCCGTAAGTCTTTTTAGACCTCATACCAATCTCAGCGTGGAGCTCGAGAGTAACGTCACCGCGACCAAACGATCCACCAGCTTTGAACATGTGATCAGTCGTCTTATTTATCTTATATGTTTCACGTTCTTTTGAAATACATGCTCCCATTTACTTTACACCATATTCCTTCATCATTTCTCCACCCATGATTATGATGTCTCGGTTCGTCATGTAACCACTCACAATTTTCACACCGTAGAATTCTATCAACGATGGGTATGCATAAGGTGCGAGTGGTATTCTTGGTCGGTGTATTCCAAAAATCGTTCCATAAGGTGTGCCTATCTTTTTCATATTCGCTACGAAGTCTGAGTCGGCTGACTTAACGTTGTTGACTCTGACATGTGAATTGTACATTTGCCAGTGTATCGATATCATGTGCATTTTTGTGAGATCAACACCACTCGGAATAGTGCATATGCTCTCCATCGCTGGGACGCTACCACCATACGCGAGTCCATTAGTCACGCCAGTCTTGTACCCTACGAACTTATCCCACTGACCATCGTCGTTCGATATAATTGTCTCCCAATTTGATCCAGCGGTTCTCATTGGTAACCTCACCACAACAAAAATGGAGAGATCACACCATTGCATACTCGGACAGTTAAAATGGAGACCTGACTCAAGTGGGATTGGTGTTAACACAGGTGACAGAAAACTTTGGCTTACACCGCTGATGCCAACAATAGGACCATAAGCCGGGTTGTTTTGCACTAATTTACTTGTTTCACCAATGGCTTTCACTTTGTTTGAACCATTGGTGTGAAATTCCACGTTTTTTAAGGCGTGTGTGCTAACGTTGAAGTCGAGCACAATGTTGTAGGACTGACTCTTGAGGTAGCTTGATAGCAATTGCTCTAGAGTTCTTTTATTGATAACGTCTGAGTCATCGACTGGGTCTGCTACGTTTTTTATCGCTGAGCCTTGCATGTCTATTAGTCCAGACATCCTTCCACCGGTCGCGCTTAACTTGGGATCTTCGTCCAGATGTCTTTTCGTTCTCTTTAGTATTTTATCGTGAGGGTCGTCAGACTCATACCCATAGTTTAGACTCATTACTACTTCAAGGTGTATTTGGTTAGCAGATAGCCAGAGACCGCTGAGAACCCTAAGATTATCGCCAGCGTTGTCGTGTCTGACTCGCTTGTGGTGGTGGCCACTGTTTTTCTCACAGGAAGTGGTGTCACGTTTTCTTGGTAAACTTTTTTAGCCACAGTCGTTGGTACCACCACCACACTTTCTTGGTGAGCTTTTCTCTTCACAGTCGTTGGCGCTACTAAGTTAGTCACCACATTTTCTTGGTGGACTTTTTTAGCCGTAATTGTTGGTATTGTTGCATTCAAGCGAGTGTTCACTCCAAATCTCATGGACTCTGTGGCAATCTTTAATAAGTTGTTGTACCCGGCGATTTTATTCTTGAGTATCACTAGGTTACTCGGCATTAACCATGTACTTGGTGACACTGCAAGATTTTGGACAACGTTGGTGTCTCTAATCGATTTATTCATGTTGAGAATCCATGTCGACACGTCGTACTGTACAACACTGTCAGAAAACAACTTGCGGAATTCTTGTTGGGTCTCTAGACTTCCTGCAGAACCACCAACGACTGACACACGTGTTCTCGCTTGCGCACCAAGTGTGGAGTACACAAAGGCTTCTATGCTCTGATTTAGATATTGCAGTCCAATGTTGGTGAAGCCGTCTGACAATCGCGCGACGTATCGTTTATAATCGTTCTGAACGTCGTTGAGTGTGAAGACTCTGGATTCGCCTAAAGTACCATCGCTCAGGACTTTATTCTGGTAGTAGTGCCTTCTGGGGATCTTGGAAATCTTACCATACAATTCGGAAGCGTTGAATTCTCTACTTATTGATTTCATGGTCTCACCACCTTCCATTCTTCTGAGAAGTCTTCTGATGGTGAAGTACAAATGAAACCTCATCACACTTGTGACCACAGGGTGAACTTCTTGTGACACTGACAAATGTTGCAACGAAACACCACAACAGAAACTTACGCAATACGTCGCGAACACAATGCGGTAGTAAGATTCGTTGTCATCCCACTCTGATTTTGTCTTTGACGTAGTGACTCGCAAGGTTGGTAGCTTTGACATGAAGTAGCTATTTTGGTTAACAAAGACTTTAAAATTATTCACTGGATAATTCAACACATTTTCTGTTGGGTAACCGTCCCAAAGCCCCCAGTGGTTCTTATGACCTTTTGGCAATGGTTGGATAGTCCCACCACCTTGCCATATTATTGGGAACTTACTATTGTGTAGCCACTTCCACATGCTTTTATCATTTTTGAAGGTTGTGCTGGTTATGTCTGTGCTAAGGATGTCATTGTTTCTGAAATACACGTCGACACTCATGATCTTACCATCTTGCAAAATATTTGGATAGAACTCAAATTTGCTTAAAGTGGCGTGAGGGTACTTTTTGATGAGGTCTGCCTTTGCGTCGTGTGCAGCCTTCGATGTGTTAGCCATCGCGAGTTTGTAGTACTCGCCATAGTACTCACGAAGGGCTTTCTGCATATAATATACCATATGTTATACATAATGCGAAAGTTGACGGTATTCATCGAAGGTGCAGAAAAAGTTGTGTCCTTTGACAACGTGATAATGGTCACGCACGACAACCCGTGCATTATGGTTAAGACAGCTACTGTGTTTTGGGACTACAATAACATACGAGATGATTTCGACATACTTGCCCCCACTCTGAGCCACCCTTCGAGCGATCTTAAAAGCACGATAACGAGTAGGGGGTACGCTAACTTCAACACACTGGTCGAAGTAATAAAAGAAACGACTAAAAACCGTGGTAAGGGGGACGCTGAGATAGAGAAAATACCGCTCACAAGTAGATGTAGGATTAAGGCTAGCACTCCAGTTGATCTTGGACTCGTTGGGCCTCTACTTGGTTTCGCGTTGGGTAGGGTGATTAAGGGTGACTCGAGGTGGTACACCAGCCCAAACAAGGTCGACATGCTTAGAGGTCTGAAGTACATAGAAATCTTATGTGATATTGTCGAAACTGAGAGCAATGTAGGTATTGATGGGAAGCGAAGCAGTGTGATCACAACGTTGCCAATACCCACTAAACAGTCTTTGAATGGGTCAGTGCAACGTCATGTGGACATCGAGTCAAAGGTGGGCATTAAAAAAGGTGTTTACTCAAGTATGACGTTTCGCGTCAAACCAAATAACGACGATCTCAAAATTGGCGCGGTGTTATTGGAACTGTATATTGTGTGAATTATATGGAACTCGGTGTGGAGACAGAGCAAGGGTTGAGAGATATTTACTATAATCCCAAGACAGGGTTCAGTGGTGCAGAGAAATTGTATCAAAGTGCGTTGGGAGACGGATTGAAAGTAACTAGAAAAACAGTGAAAGAATGGTTGACAGCGCAGGACACTTACACTAGGTACAAACCCATTGTGAGAAGGCATAAATTCCGTGCGACTTTTGTTGGATTTCTTGGTGAAGAGCTCCAAATGGACTTAGTGGACATGAGTAAGTACTCAAAACAGAATGGAGGGTACTATTGGATACTAACAGGCATTGAAATATTAAGTAGATATGCTTTTGGTATTGCAGTTTATAGAAAAGACACTAAGAACATGACTAAGGCTGTTGGAGAGCTATTGAGTGACTTTAAAGATCGGTTTGGAACCACGCCTAAGTTAGCGCAATTTGATGATGGACTTGAATTCTACAATGTTGGTGTGAAAAGCTTGTTGAAAGAACACGACGTTGAATATTTCAGCACTAAGAGCGATAAAAAGGCCGCTGTTGTTGAGCGTTTTAATAGAAGTCTCAAGAGTATTATGTGGAAGTACTTTTATACCCGTGGAACGTACAAATGGATTGACGTTCTCGACCAGTTTGTGAGCAATTATAATAGCAATGTGAATCGAAGCACTATGATGAAGCCGAAGGATGTCGATAAGTCAAATGAGGGTGAAGTGTGGACCACTTTGTTTGGTCACCAATTTGCAGACAATCCATTGCCAAAGTTTAGAGTTGGTCAATCGGTGAGAATTAGTAAATACAAGAGTGTGTTCACAAAGGGTTATGAAGCCAACTTCACTGAAGAGCTGTTTAAAGTGGTAAAGGTTATTCGTGGTGATCCGAATGTGTACGAAATTGAGGACCACACCGGTGAGCAGATTATTGGTAAATTTTATGAACAGGAATTATCGCTGGTCAATAAGAAACATGGTGACGATGTGTACAGAGTTGAAAAGGTGTTGAAAAGAAAGAAAGTCAGAGGGGAGAAGATGGCGCTGGTCAAATGGTTGGGTTATGAGAGCAAACATAATTCGTGGGTATCAGAAAGCGATATTCAAAATGTGAGCTAATGTAATATGGCTGAAGGTGGTTTCGACGACCTTGAGGTGGAGAGATCTGACGAGTACAAAGATGTCACTGACGATGAACTAAAGTATAGTCTCGAAAAAGCCACTCAAGATCGCAGACTAGCTCGGGACGACCCAAACGTCACAGTCGATGAGAAAATTAGACTAATTAGAGTGGAGAGTGGACTGAGGCGTGAACGTGATGTAAGATTTCGTCAACGCATGAAGAAGGATTTTAACGACATCGTAAGAGATCGTGAAGACGTTGCGGGGAGTGCGCCGTTGTTAGACACCACACACGCAGAGTACGTCGACATACCTGGACTAACACCAATCGAGAACCGCGAGCTGAATAGCATGCTCAATCCAGGTGAGAATGTGATGTCTGAGTCGAGAGTAGGCGACACTGGCACATTACAAATACAAGCAGACCATTTTCAAGACTTGATAAACGAAGCGAGCAAAAGAATAGCGGAGCTTGACAGAGAGGACCTCACGATCGCAGAGAACGAAGAGTTCATCGATCTAGCTGAGAGAATGGTTGGACTTAGACAAGCTAGAGACATGGTTATTGAACAGCGAGAAATGGAGGAAGTTAGAGAGCAACAGGAAGTCGACATTGACAGGTTGCAGAAGTTCAAGAAGTGGGCTAGAGAAAATATGGTTGGGTTGAGTGCTTTAGCGATTGCAATAGCTGCAATTATAACAACTATTATTATCGCTGGGAGGTCTAATGTTATGAGAGGCGCTATGGTCACGAGGTCGTTTGCACAGGCTGTTAAAAATGCGATAACGAAGATGGGTCCATGGGCTGTTGGATTGGCGAACTTAGTTTATGACGCGCTGGTGACAGGCGCAAAGGGCCTCGCTTGGTTAGCTCAAAATCTGTGGGTGTTCGCGGTGACATTCGCGTGGCTTGCGTACAATTATTTAAACTAAAAGCAAACGTAACTTATGGACGCCGGAAAGTGACGCTCAAAATGTGAGCTAGTGTAATATGGCTGAAGGTGGGGGAGATTACGACGAGATCGAGATGGAGGACTTCGATAAGTACAAAGACATGAGTGTTGAGCAACTAGAAGGAGAGCTCACCAAGACTGATGAGTGGATCAGCAAGACAACCCTCGAGCACAACACGAGTGAGATGTCGAGAGACGTTCGTGTTAATTATGACAACTATCTCGACGACGCAAAAAAGATAAGAAGTGAGCTAGCTAGAAGGCGAGGTGGGAAAAAAGAGACGTCATTTATCGACACTGACGATGGTAGAACGGTGACAATAAGGGGGGGCACCAACACAGAAGTCCCAACGTTCGGTGTCGACGATTTACCATCGAATCCTGAGAACCAAATTTTGATAAGCTTAGAAAAGTTCATTAGTAATGAAACTGGGGTGCGGTTCAAGCTTGACATTCGTGACTCCGACGTGTCAGCGCTGCGACTCAGAACATCAATAAGCAAGAATAACAATATGTTATTCAAACCCAAGCTTGTTAGTAACGAACTCGGTAAAGAGCAAATAGTTCTCAAACGTGGGGAGGGTGGTGTTCTGCAGTACAACGAAGCTAAGGTTGCGCAACGTGCAGTTGACCAATTTAAAGACTTTTTGTATAGAATCGAAGTCAGCTCGAGAGACCGCGAGGAGACTGCGAGGAGTCAACCATTGGTGGACACCACACGCACGAAATATGTCGACAAACCTAGACTAACACCAAACGAGAATCGCGAATTGGACGGCGCGCTCAATCCAAGTGAGAATGTGTTGCGTGAGTCAAGAGTAGGTGACACTGGTGCATTGCAAATACAAGCGAACCATCTTCAAGAAGCGGTGGAACGCACAAACGAAGAAATAGCAAGGCGTGAGGGGGGTGGTGGAGAGCACACTGATCCGCGTGAAAGAGTGGTTGGGCTTAGACAAACTAGAGGTAGACAGCATGCGTTTGATGAGCTTATTGGTTTGCGTGAAAGAGTGAGTGAACTTAGACAAGCCAAAGAAGAAGTCTTAGAGCAACGGCAAATAGAAGAGGTTAGAGAGCAACAAGAAGTCGACATTGACAGATTGCAGAAGTTCAAGAAGTGGGCTAAAGAAAATATAGTTGGGTTGAGCGCTGTAGCAATTTCAATGGCTGGGATTATAACAACTGTTATTATCGCTGGGAGGTCCGCTGTTGTGAAAGGCGCTATGGCCACGAGGTCGTTCGCACAGGCTGTTAAGAACGCAATCACGAAGATGGGTCCATGGGCTGTTGGGTTGGCTAATTTAGTTTACAATATGTTGACGTTGGGTGCAAAGGGTCTCGCTTGGTTGGCTCAAAATCTGTGGGTACTCGCGGTGGTACTTGCGTGGTTTGCTTACGATTATTACAAGCTAAAACGGTAGCGATAAAACATATGTAAAGGTATATGAACGCCACGTCAGCAGAGTTGAGCCCTGGTTTTAGACGAGCGACCATGGGTGTCATAAAAGGGGTGAGAACGCAGCATGTGATCACGTTGAATCCTAATAAAGTCAGTCCTGGCGAGGAACTTTACATTGATATACCAAAGCTCAAGGTTAGTAGCTGTTTGGTGCCTGGGTCGTTGGGTTTAGTGTTCGACTTTAAGAACGCAAACGCTAAAAGCTGGTTCTTGAACAATGTCAGCAAGTTGTTGGTTGAGAAACTTGTTGTGAGACTAGCTGGGGAAACTGTGTATGACAACAATGGGGAAAATTACACTGGTGTCTATCGCGACCTTTGGGAAAGTGTCACTGCGCGAGACCGAATGATTGACTATGGTATTGGTGGTGAGAACTTGAGAAAGTTAATTTCTAAGGACGACAGTGGTGCGACGAGTGGGAACGTTGCTAAAGTTAGTGACGCGTTGATGTTTGGTGTGATTGGAACAAAGCAGCGGATTAAGCTTGGTAAAATCATGAATGACCATGGATTGTACGCTCCTTTTAGCATGAACAACAACTTGCAGTATGTGATCACACTTCCGAAGGCCACAGACATCATGGTGGCGCAATCCGGTAGCGCTGTGGGTGGATACACTCTGGAGAACCTCGAGCTTGAGTATGAGACGATTGATAACCAGGAGCTCGCTGACGAAATAGCGTCGGGCTATGCAAGTGGTCGTAGTTTGTCATATGAGCACATCACGTTGATGAAAACCACCGAATGGGACAAAGGCACGACCATTGTGAATGAAAACATTAATCTTCCAAGAAAAAGCATGAAGGCAATTGTGTTGCTATTCACGAATAAGGTGCGAACAGACAGCGAGGAGTTTCTTTACCCAAATATTGAGAGTGTTAGAGTCACAATTGAAGGTGTGCCAAATAGTGTGTACTCACAAGGCATCCCAAAGTCAAAGTTCTATGCAGAAGCGAAACGATTGTTTGGGTTGGGTGAAGAACATGCTCAGTTCATGACCATACAGAAGTTCTATAAAGATGGCTTTGCGCTAGTCATCGACTTGAGGAGTGTTCAAGATAATCGCAATGTTGCCACTGGCAAGAACATTGTAAACACACAATCCGGCGTGCTTCTTGAAATCACTAAGAAAGCGACGACTGCAAATGTCATGTGTAGGGTGTTTGTGATGAGTGATGGGTTGGTCAACTTCATGAACAATGGGTTGCAGTCAATCCAGTATTAAATCAAACGTGAGTTAATGGAGACTCCGTTTAATATGCTAATTGTTGGTATGACAGCTTGTGGTAAGACGCATTATTTGCTGGAAACATTGGAATCTGAGTACTTTAGTAAATTTGACTACATTGTGTTGATTTGTCCTACTTTCGAGTGGAACAAAGCGTACCAAGATTGGAAATACATACGCGACCCCGACGTGTTAGCGATAGACTGCGCGCAAGACAGTGTCGACGCTGTTCTCAAGTGTGTAACAAATGTTTTTAAAGGCACTAACACTCTGATTGTGTTGGACGACTGTGCAAGTGGGCAGGACGTCAAGAATAGGACTAGTCAGTTGGTCAACTTGGCTTTTAGTGCGCGACATTTTATGTTGAGCGTTATTGTCATCACACAACAACTGACGTCGATCGCAAAACCGTACAGAGAAAATATTAGTAAGCTCGTTTGCTTCTACCTCACAGGTGTCTCACAGTTCCAGACCAAACGCACTAAAATTAGGATTTTCTCTGGGAGTATAACGTAATGACTCAAGACCGAGAGGTTAGCGAAGAAGTTATTGACCGCTTGCTGAGAACGGCCTTTGTCAGTGTGTCTACCCCACGAGTCGACAATGGACCCAACGTCTTAAACGAGTACTTTTCAATATACGATCTGCTCGACCTCAGATGTGAAGAGGTGTTAATAAAACAGCCTATCCCCCAGGTCGACTGTGCGAGGCATCTTCACGACACTTGGATCGATCTTCGAGAAGGTAGAGCCAAGGAGATTGCTGATAGATTAGCTAGCATAATCCCTGTGTGGTGTTACTCATCATTCAAGTACCTTATGTTAGCGAGTGATGTCTACTTGAACAACCCTAGTGGGTCCACAGCTACATCACTCGGTAACTTCCTCCAAGTGTTCTTAGCGACCCTTATGTGGAAACCATGCCCAACCAAAGCCAAAGCGTGGCTAGAGCTCGCTGCAAACCGCGACGTTCACGTTTGCAAGGTGGGGTGTAATGAGATACTGGGTGCGGACGATATCAGGGACCACGTACTCTCGCCCACCCACAGACACTTTGTGAGAAATAAAAACGTGTACACCTGTCACCCATGCGGTGTGGTCACCAACAACCCAATGCATCGCTTGAGACACGAGAGCTCGAGGTCTCATCTTAAAAACTTAGAGCTCCAGCGGATATTCAACATGGAACGACGGTTTCCACCAGAATAAAAAATATTTCTCTGGAGGTATAGTAACCATGAGAAAAGTTGGTAGACTAGAAATCGTGATTGGTCCCATGTTCGCAGGAAAAACGACAGAGACTCTTCGCAGGTTAGTCACGTTAAGTAAATCAGGGCTCAAAGTCCTCTACATGAACAACACAGGTGACACTAGGCGAACTGACCACGCGTTCTCCACACATCGTCAGACCATTGTTGTTGGATCAGACAGTTTACCTGCGAAGTTAATCACCAACCTTCCGAGTTCTTCCGAGATAGCTGACTATGACGTCATTGGCATTGATGAGGGCCATTGGTACTCTGATCTGTCAATTATTCGCGAATACATTAAAGCCGGCATTCACGTCATTATTTGTGGTCTCATAACAACAGAGCACTTAAAAAGACTTGGTGAGCTCGACACACTGTTCCCAGTAGCGGACGACATCACGTTTCTAAAAGCGTATTGCGTCGTTTGTCGTGACACTTACGGAACAACTGTTGATGCGCCATTCAATTGGAGATACAACCCGGGGCCATCATTCGTTGGTGGTGCTGAGCAATATCGCGCAGTGTGCAGACGTCATCATCCTTCCACATAAAATTACGGGTGTTCTCAATACATCCCACTTTTTTTAAATTTAGACATTGGTCACGTGAAGCGTCCAATGTCATAGAAACATTTTTTCACACAGTGGTCAGAAGGTTTGTGAAATAAATAGAGAAAGTTTTGCAGATATTTTTTTACCAAGTTAAAAACGTCTTTAAAAATGCTAGAGCAGTTGTCGCTTCAAACGTCGTCTCAACAACGAGAACGAGCGCTAATTCGACTCGTCAGTCACTGTCTAAAAAGTCTCTTTACAATAACGTCTCTCATGGTTACTCAACGCTGATTTATTTTTAAATTTACGAAGGCAGTGAGAGCACTGAAACCCAACGTCAAAGAGATATTTTATTACCGTGGTAATAGCGTCGTCGTACGAGTCGCACAACAACGTTAGATAACCAGCGGATTTATATCTGAGCAACAGAGACTCCTGCTCTTTGGACGTCTTGCCTGTACCACCTGGATTCTTGAACTCAATCACGAGCCCGCTGTGCTGTCGGTTTGCATTGGCAATAATCAAGTCAGGCGTTCCACGTTGGTAACCTTTTTTCCACGAATTTATTCTTTTACTCGAAGTGTCTTGATTCTCACCACAAGCGGCTATCAAAATAGCCTCTGGATAATATTTCCTAAGAAAACCGACGACTTTCGTGTGGAGATCGAACTCGGTGATCATTACGAATTGATTGTGTTTGAGACCAACGTCGGCTAAACTTTTTCTAACGCTTGGCAAGACCTCTGAGTGCACCCACCTTCCAAAGTGTTTCGCACGCTCCATTTTACTTGAGAACGTTAGTGAGTAGACCCCAAGTTCGTTGATAAACGAGGTCTGCTCTATCTTCATTTTACAATCAGGTTCGACGTGGTCGTTGACCGCATCTTTTGGTCGAGCGTAACCTAGAGCGCTTGCGACTTCTTTCGCTTTGAACCATATTTCACCGTTGTGATTAACCGTCGTGATTTGGTGACCATCGAATAATTGCACTGAGTTGGTTGCCATTACTATAGCCTCGCAAAAAAAAAACTACTCGACATAGGTGTCAGGTTTTTTATAGATCTGGTTTGTTGTGTACCAATGCAGCAAATACGTTTTATTAGTCTTCAGTTTTCTACGTCGTCTGAAAAAGTTTCTAATGTTACGAACCAGTTTTCTAAGCCAACCCATTACATAACTTAAGTCACGTCTCCCACTACCCCCACAGTGTCTGATTCCGCGGGTAACATAATGGGTTTGCCGTAAGTCTTTTTAGACCTCATACCAATCTCAGCGTGGAGCTCGAGAGTAACGTCACCGCGACCAAACGATCCACCAGCTTTGAACATGTGATCAGTCGTCTTATTTATCTTATATGTTTCACGTTCTTTTGAAATACATGCTCCCATTTACTTTACACCATATTCCTTCATCATTTCTCCACCCATGATTATGATGTCTCGGTTCGTCATGTAACCACTCACAATTTTCACACCGTAGAATTCTATCAACGATGGGTATGCATAAGGTGCGAGTGGTATTCTTGGTCGGTGTATTCCAAAAATCGTTCCATAAGGTGTGCCTATCTTTTTCATATTCGCTACGAAGTCTGAGTCGGCTGACTTAACGTTGTTGACTCTGACATGTGAATTGTACATTTGCCAGTGTATCGATATCATGTGCATTTTTGTGAGATCAACACCACTCGGAATAGTGCATATGCTCTCCATCGCTGGGACGCTACCACCATACGCGAGTCCATTAGTCACGCCAGTCTTGTACCCTACGAACTTATCCCACTGACCATCGTCGTTCGATATAATTGTCTCCCAATTTGATCCAGCGGTTCTCATTGGTAACCTCACCACAACAAAAATGGAGAGATCACACCATTGCATACTCGGACAGTTAAAATGGAGACCTGACTCAAGTGGGATTGGTGTTAACACAGGTGACAGAAAACTTTGGCTTACACCGCTGATGCCAACAATAGGACCATAAGCCGGGTTGTTTTGCACTAATTTACTTGTTTCACCAATGGCTTTCACTTTGTTTGAACCATTGGTGTGAAATTCCACGTTTTTTAAGGCGTGTGTGCTAACGTTGAAGTCGAGCACAATGTTGTAGGACTGACTCTTGAGGTAGCTTGATAGCAATTGCTCTAGAGTTCTTTTATTGATAACGTCTGAGTCATCGACTGGGTCTGCTACGTTTTTTATCGCTGAGCCTTGCATGTCTATTAGTCCAGACATCCTTCCACCGGTCGCGCTTAACTTGGGATCTTCGTCCAGATGTCTTTTCGTTCTCTTTAGTATTTTATCGTGAGGGTCGTCAGACTCATACCCATAGTTTAGACTCATTACTACTTCAAGGTGTATTTGGTTAGCAGATAGCCAGAGACCGCTGAGAACCCTAAGATTATCGCCAGCGTTGTCGTGTCTGACTCGCTTGTGGTGGTGGCCACTGTTTTTCTCACAGGAAGTGGTGTCACGTTTTCTTGGTAAACTTTTTTAGCCACAGTCGTTGGTACCACCACCACACTTTCTTGGTGAGCTTTTCTCTTCACAGTCGTTGGCGCTACTAAGTTAGTCACCACATTTTCTTGGTGGACTTTTTTAGCCGTAATTGTTGGTATTGTTGCATTCAAGCGAGTGTTCACTCCAAATCTCATGGACTCTGTGGCAATCTTTAATAAGTTGTTGTACCCGGCGATTTTATTCTTGAGTATCACTAGGTTACTCGGCATTAACCATGTACTTGGTGACACTGCAAGATTTTGGACAACGTTGGTGTCTCTAATCGATTTATTCATGTTGAGAATCCATGTCGACACGTCGTACTGTACAACACTGTCAGAAAACAACTTGCGGAATTCTTGTTGGGTCTCTAGACTTCCTGCAGAACCACCAACGACTGACACACGTGTTCTCGCTTGCGCACCAAGTGTGGAGTACACAAAGGCTTCTATGCTCTGATTTAGATATTGCAGTCCAATGTTGGTGAAGCCGTCTGACAATCGCGCGACGTATCGTTTATAATCGTTCTGAACGTCGTTGAGTGTGAAGACTCTGGATTCGCCTAAAGTACCATCGCTCAGGACTTTATTCTGGTAGTAGTGCCTTCTGGGGATCTTGGAAATCTTACCATACAATTCGGAAGCGTTGAATTCTCTACTTATTGATTTCATGGTCTCACCACCTTCCATTCTTCTGAGAAGTCTTCTGATGGTGAAGTACAAATGAAACCTCATCACACTTGTGACCACAGGGTGAACTTCTTGTGACACTGACAAATGTTGCAACGAAACACCACAACAGAAACTTACGCAATACGTCGCGAACACAATGCGGTAGTAAGATTCGTTGTCATCCCACTCTGATTTTGTCTTTGACGTAGTGACTCGCAAGGTTGGTAGCTTTGACATGAAGTAGCTATTTTGGTTAACAAAGACTTTAAAATTATTCACTGGATAATTCAACACATTTTCTGTTGGGTAACCGTCCCAAAGCCCCCAGTGGTTCTTATGACCTTTTGGCAATGGTTGGATAGTCCCACCACCTTGCCATATTATTGGGAACTTACTATTGTGTAGCCACTTCCACATGCTTTTATCATTTTTGAAGGTTGTGCTGGTTATGTCTGTGCTAAGGATGTCATTGTTTCTGAAATACACGTCGACACTCATGATCTTACCATCTTGCAAAATATTTGGATAGAACTCAAATTTGCTTAAAGTGGCGTGAGGGTACTTTTTGATGAGGTCTGCCTTTGCGTCGTGTGCAGCCTTCGATGTGTTAGCCATCGCGAGTTTGTAGTACTCGCCATAGTACTCACGAAGGGCTTTCTGCATATAATATACCATATGTTATACATAATGCGAAAGTTGACGGTATTCATCGAAGGTGCAGAAAAAGTTGTGTCCTTTGACAACGTGATAATGGTCACGCACGACAACCCGTGCATTATGGTTAAGACAGCTACTGTGTTTTGGGACTACAATAACATACGAGATGATTTCGACATACTTGCCCCCACTCTGAGCCACCCTTCGAGCGATCTTAAAAGCACGATAACGAGTAGGGGGTACGCTAACTTCAACACACTGGTCGAAGTAATAAAAGAAACGACTAAAAACCGTGGTAAGGGGGACGCTGAGATAGAGAAAATACCGCTCACAAGTAGATGTAGGATTAAGGCTAGCACTCCAGTTGATCTTGGACTCGTTGGGCCTCTACTTGGTTTCGCGTTGGGTAGGGTGATTAAGGGTGACTCGAGGTGGTACACCAGCCCAAACAAGGTCGACATGCTTAGAGGTCTGAAGTACATAGAAATCTTATGTGATATTGTCGAAACTGAGAGCAATGTAGGTATTGATGGGAAGCGAAGCAGTGTGATCACAACGTTGCCAATACCCACTAAACAGTCTTTGAATGGGTCAGTGCAACGTCATGTGGACATCGAGTCAAAGGTGGGCATTAAAAAAGGTGTTTACTCAAGTATGACGTTTCGCGTCAAACCAAATAACGACGATCTCAAAATTGGCGCGGTGTTATTGGAACTGTATATTGTGTGAATTATATGGAACTCGGTGTGGAGACAGAGCAAGGGTTGAGAGATATTTACTATAATCCCAAGACAGGGTTCAGTGGTGCAGAGAAATTGTATCAAAGTGCGTTGGGAGACGGATTGAAAGTAACTAGAAAAACAGTGAAAGAATGGTTGACAGCGCAGGACACTTACACTAGGTACAAACCCATTGTGAGAAGGCATAAATTCCGTGCGACTTTTGTTGGATTTCTTGGTGAAGAGCTCCAAATGGACTTAGTGGACATGAGTAAGTACTCAAAACAGAATGGAGGGTACTATTGGATACTAACAGGCATTGAAATATTAAGTAGATATGCTTTTGGTATTGCAGTTTATAGAAAAGACACTAAGAACATGACTAAGGCTGTTGGAGAGCTATTGAGTGACTTTAAAGATCGGTTTGGAACCACGCCTAAGTTAGCGCAATTTGATGATGGACTTGAATTCTACAATGTTGGTGTGAAAAGCTTGTTGAAAGAACACGACGTTGAATATTTCAGCACTAAGAGCGATAAAAAGGCCGCTGTTGTTGAGCGTTTTAATAGAAGTCTCAAGAGTATTATGTGGAAGTACTTTTATACCCGTGGAACGTACAAATGGATTGACGTTCTCGACCAGTTTGTGAGCAATTATAATAGCAATGTGAATCGAAGCACTATGATGAAGCCGAAGGATGTCGATAAGTCAAATGAGGGTGAAGTGTGGACCACTTTGTTTGGTCACCAATTTGCAGACAATCCATTGCCAAAGTTTAGAGTTGGTCAATCGGTGAGAATTAGTAAATACAAGAGTGTGTTCACAAAGGGTTATGAAGCCAACTTCACTGAAGAGCTGTTTAAAGTGGTAAAGGTTATTCGTGGTGATCCGAATGTGTACGAAATTGAGGACCACACCGGTGAGCAGATTATTGGTAAATTTTATGAACAGGAATTATCGCTGGTCAATAAGAAACATGGTGACGATGTGTACAGAGTTGAAAAGGTGTTGAAAAGAAAGAAAGTCAGAGGGGAGAAGATGGCGCTGGTCAAATGGTTGGGTTATGAGAGCAAACATAATTCGTGGGTATCAGAAAGCGATATTCAAAATGTGAGCTAATGTAATATGGCTGAAGGTGGTTTCGACGACCTTGAGGTGGAGAGATCTGACGAGTACAAAGATGTCACTGACGATGAACTAAAGTATAGTCTCGAAAAAGCCACTCAAGATCGCAGACTAGCTCGGGACGACCCAAACGTCACAGTCGATGAGAAAATTAGACTAATTAGAGTGGAGAGTGGACTGAGGCGTGAACGTGATGTAAGATTTCGTCAACGCATGAAGAAGGATTTTAACGACATCGTAAGAGATCGTGAAGACGTTGCGGGGAGTGCGCCGTTGTTAGACACCACACACGCAGAGTACGTCGACATACCTGGACTAACACCAATCGAGAACCGCGAGCTGAATAGCATGCTCAATCCAGGTGAGAATGTGATGTCTGAGTCGAGAGTAGGCGACACTGGCACATTACAAATACAAGCAGACCATTTTCAAGACTTGATAAACGAAGCGAGCAAAAGAATAGCGGAGCTTGACAGAGAGGACCTCACGATCGCAGAGAACGAAGAGTTCATCGATCTAGCTGAGAGAATGGTTGGACTTAGACAAGCTAGAGACATGGTTATTGAACAGCGAGAAATGGAGGAAGTTAGAGAGCAACAGGAAGTCGACATTGACAGGTTGCAGAAGTTCAAGAAGTGGGCTAGAGAAAATATGGTTGGGTTGAGTGCTTTAGCGATTGCAATAGCTGCAATTATAACAACTATTATTATCGCTGGGAGGTCTAATGTTATGAGAGGCGCTATGGTCACGAGGTCGTTTGCACAGGCTGTTAAAAATGCGATAACGAAGATGGGTCCATGGGCTGTTGGATTGGCGAACTTAGTTTATGACGCGCTGGTGACAGGCGCAAAGGGCCTCGCTTGGTTAGCTCAAAATCTGTGGGTGTTCGCGGTGACATTCGCGTGGCTTGCGTACAATTATTTAAACTAAAAGCAAACGTAACTTATGGACGCCGGAAAGTGACGCTCAAAATGTGAGCTAGTGTAATATGGCTGAAGGTGGGGGAGATTACGACGAGATCGAGATGGAGGACTTCGATAAGTACAAAGACATGAGTGTTGAGCAACTAGAAGGAGAGCTCACCAAGACTGATGAGTGGATCAGCAAGACAACCCTCGAGCACAACACGAGTGAGATGTCGAGAGACGTTCGTGTTAATTATGACAACTATCTCGACGACGCAAAAAAGATAAGAAGTGAGCTAGCTAGAAGGCGAGGTGGGAAAAAAGAGACGTCATTTATCGACACTGACGATGGTAGAACGGTGACAATAAGGGGGGGCACCAACACAGAAGTCCCAACGTTCGGTGTCGACGATTTACCATCGAATCCTGAGAACCAAATTTTGATAAGCTTAGAAAAGTTCATTAGTAATGAAACTGGGGTGCGGTTCAAGCTTGACATTCGTGACTCCGACGTGTCAGCGCTGCGACTCAGAACATCAATAAGCAAGAATAACAATATGTTATTCAAACCCAAGCTTGTTAGTAACGAACTCGGTAAAGAGCAAATAGTTCTCAAACGTGGGGAGGGTGGTGTTCTGCAGTACAACGAAGCTAAGGTTGCGCAACGTGCAGTTGACCAATTTAAAGACTTTTTGTATAGAATCGAAGTCAGCTCGAGAGACCGCGAGGAGACTGCGAGGAGTCAACCATTGGTGGACACCACACGCACGAAATATGTCGACAAACCTAGACTAACACCAAACGAGAATCGCGAATTGGACGGCGCGCTCAATCCAAGTGAGAATGTGTTGCGTGAGTCAAGAGTAGGTGACACTGGTGCATTGCAAATACAAGCGAACCATCTTCAAGAAGCGGTGGAACGCACAAACGAAGAAATAGCAAGGCGTGAGGGGGGTGGTGGAGAGCACACTGATCCGCGTGAAAGAGTGGTTGGGCTTAGACAAACTAGAGGTAGACAGCATGCGTTTGATGAGCTTATTGGTTTGCGTGAAAGAGTGAGTGAACTTAGACAAGCCAAAGAAGAAGTCTTAGAGCAACGGCAAATAGAAGAGGTTAGAGAGCAACAAGAAGTCGACATTGACAGATTGCAGAAGTTCAAGAAGTGGGCTAAAGAAAATATAGTTGGGTTGAGCGCTGTAGCAATTTCAATGGCTGGGATTATAACAACTGTTATTATCGCTGGGAGGTCCGCTGTTGTGAAAGGCGCTATGGCCACGAGGTCGTTCGCACAGGCTGTTAAGAACGCAATCACGAAGATGGGTCCATGGGCTGTTGGGTTGGCTAATTTAGTTTACAATATGTTGACGTTGGGTGCAAAGGGTCTCGCTTGGTTGGCTCAAAATCTGTGGGTACTCGCGGTGGTACTTGCGTGGTTTGCTTACGATTATTACAAGCTAAAACGGTAGCGATAAAACATATGTAAAGGTATATGAACGCCACGTCAGCAGAGTTGAGCCCTGGTTTTAGACGAGCGACCATGGGTGTCATAAAAGGGGTGAGAACGCAGCATGTGATCACGTTGAATCCTAATAAAGTCAGTCCTGGCGAGGAACTTTACATTGATATACCAAAGCTCAAGGTTAGTAGCTGTTTGGTGCCTGGGTCGTTGGGTTTAGTGTTCGACTTTAAGAACGCAAACGCTAAAAGCTGGTTCTTGAACAATGTCAGCAAGTTGTTGGTTGAGAAACTTGTTGTGAGACTAGCTGGGGAAACTGTGTATGACAACAATGGGGAAAATTACACTGGTGTCTATCGCGACCTTTGGGAAAGTGTCACTGCGCGAGACCGAATGATTGACTATGGTATTGGTGGTGAGAACTTGAGAAAGTTAATTTCTAAGGACGACAGTGGTGCGACGAGTGGGAACGTTGCTAAAGTTAGTGACGCGTTGATGTTTGGTGTGATTGGAACAAAGCAGCGGATTAAGCTTGGTAAAATCATGAATGACCATGGATTGTACGCTCCTTTTAGCATGAACAACAACTTGCAGTATGTGATCACACTTCCGAAGGCCACAGACATCATGGTGGCGCAATCCGGTAGCGCTGTGGGTGGATACACTCTGGAGAACCTCGAGCTTGAGTATGAGACGATTGATAACCAGGAGCTCGCTGACGAAATAGCGTCGGGCTATGCAAGTGGTCGTAGTTTGTCATATGAGCACATCACGTTGATGAAAACCACCGAATGGGACAAAGGCACGACCATTGTGAATGAAAACATTAATCTTCCAAGAAAAAGCATGAAGGCAATTGTGTTGCTATTCACGAATAAGGTGCGAACAGACAGCGAGGAGTTTCTTTACCCAAATATTGAGAGTGTTAGAGTCACAATTGAAGGTGTGCCAAATAGTGTGTACTCACAAGGCATCCCAAAGTCAAAGTTCTATGCAGAAGCGAAACGATTGTTTGGGTTGGGTGAAGAACATGCTCAGTTCATGACCATACAGAAGTTCTATAAAGATGGCTTTGCGCTAGTCATCGACTTGAGGAGTGTTCAAGATAATCGCAATGTTGCCACTGGCAAGAACATTGTAAACACACAATCCGGCGTGCTTCTTGAAATCACTAAGAAAGCGACGACTGCAAATGTCATGTGTAGGGTGTTTGTGATGAGTGATGGGTTGGTCAACTTCATGAACAATGGGTTGCAGTCAATCCAGTATTAAATCAAACGTGAGTTAATGGAGACTCCGTTTAATATGCTAATTGTTGGTATGACAGCTTGTGGTAAGACGCATTATTTGCTGGAAACATTGGAATCTGAGTACTTTAGTAAATTTGACTACATTGTGTTGATTTGTCCTACTTTCGAGTGGAACAAAGCGTACCAAGATTGGAAATACATACGCGACCCCGACGTGTTAGCGATAGACTGCGCGCAAGACAGTGTCGACGCTGTTCTCAAGTGTGTAACAAATGTTTTTAAAGGCACTAACACTCTGATTGTGTTGGACGACTGTGCAAGTGGGCAGGACGTCAAGAATAGGACTAGTCAGTTGGTCAAC
Source organism: Chrysogorgia sp. JL179-B06 (assembly GCA_035772405.1). Lineage (NCBI taxonomy): Eukaryota > Metazoa > Cnidaria > Anthozoa > Scleralcyonacea > Chrysogorgiidae > Chrysogorgia > Chrysogorgia sp. JL179-B06. The sequence goes on from JAYKKM010000477.1 coordinate 72,823, forward strand.
TTGGCTTTTAGTGCGCGACATTTTATGTTGAGCGTTATTGTCGTCACACAACAACTGACGTCGATCGCAAAACCGTACAGAGAAAATATTAGTAAGCTCGTTTGCTTTTACTGTCCGAGCAGAAGTGATATGAAGGTTGTTATCGACGATTACCTTGGAAACATTAGCAGAGAAAAATCGTCGGCGATTGTGACCGCACTAAAAAATAATAAGTACGCTAGACTAGAAATCTCACTACGCTATCCATACAGTCACGAAGTTGTTATTCCGCAATAAAATATGGGTATAAGTAATAGCGTGATGGTAAAACGCAAAAGTGAGGAGAACCCCACGATTGAGGAATTAGTCGAGGACGCTGATGACACTTCGACTGTGGAAGACAATATTGACGTTAGGAGATCTGAACTTATTAGACTGTCCGGTGACGGTGTGGTAAGTCAGTCCGAAGCGTACATTAAAAAAGCGTCCGCAAAAGTTATTGATAAGATATGGCGCCAATATGAGTTGAAGAGAATGGAAATCGCAAACGCTTTTCTCACCGACTTGTTAATCAGCAAATTCGCTAGCTTACTGGACGGGTTGAACGCTATTGAAAATCCTGACGAACTAAATGACGAGTTGCAGAAAGACCCGCTATTAAAAAAAGACGTCGAGAGCATTGTCGCGATTGTGACACCGTACGTGCCTTTCTTAGGCTTGTTGTCGGGAGGAATCACAACGTCAAAATATGTGTACGACCACCATTTCAGAAGTACGACAAACACTGAAAATAGTGAGCGGGTGGACTAATTTGCATGCTAGCAGGTGGCTTCATAACAACCGCACGAGTCCATTCACACAACGGTTTTTTATTCACGATATTTATAGTGTACGATTTAACGAGTGCGCTCAAAGTTAGACAGTCTTAGCATGGTGGTCCTTCTTCAAACACTGCGATTCTTCTCTCATAGTCAGCACGACAGCAGGTGGTTGCATGTGGTGTGTTGCTAACAACAACATTCCATTGCGAATAGCAACCACAACTTTTCAAAAAAATGTTTTCACTTTTAAAAAATATTTTCACTTTGAAAAAATATTTTCGTTTTAAAATATTTTTTTCAAAAAGTCGTAGTTGCTATTCGTAATGGAATGTTGTTGTTAGCAACATCGACAGGTGACCTCGATTCGTATAGCAGGTACAGCACTCGCATATGAAATCTATTTAACACTACCACTAGACTAGCTTTCTCGTTGAAATTTTATTAAACATCGTCACTAGAATCAAAATCTAGTGGCTTTTTTTTCGCGCATGAATTGAAACAATGGTAGAGCGCGTCAGTCATAGCTTGTCAAACACAAATGCGAAAATGACGACACAAAACTTTCTCTAAATTTTGACGAAATGTGTCGTATTTTGTTAAAATAGTGATTTGGTGTTGTCTCGTGAGTCTCGCGTGTGTTTGGCATCAATTTAGTAGAAAACGTGGGAGGGGTGTTTAGATTGACTAACGATCGCTGTAGTAGTATAGCAAGTGGGGCTGTGGGCTTATTCGACCTCAACCGTGAATATAAATACCAAAACATCACCAAATTTGTCGAGTCGTGACTTGGCCAAATTTGGTGATGTTTTGGTATTTATATTCACGGTTGAGGTCGATTGGGCTCGCAGCCCCACTTGCTATACTACTCTCGTTGTCCTATCGATATCTCTGGAAATATCCATAACTGTTGCGAAACCTATACATTTTCTGAAAGCCCGATAAACCGGCTTTTACTTGTGCTTTTGAATTTCCCGAACAAGACACATTATGTTAATATAAATTAGCATTAATTATCATAAATCAGGTTGAAAAACCTCCATTTTGCTAGAAAACGCCATCTTCATGGGCGCCCGTGTAGCATCATGAAAATTCAAAACGCCACCAATTGCAGAGTTGTTTATGAAATCAAATCAAACTTGGCGTGTGAGTGGATCTCGTGTGCCTGGCGCTTGTCGAATTTCAATTTTTAATCTTGCGTTACCGTGTGCCGTGTTTTTCGATTGACGACTTCGGGGTCTTCTATGACCCCTTTTGACTGTGTCGGACAGGAAAGAGTTAAGAAGCATAATAATAATAATAATAATAATGGATAGGAGCTGGGCTAGACATCACAATTGATTTCCAGATACTTCAAAAAGCTTGTTTGTTGGTAACTGCAAGAATACTGAGATATGTGCTAGACACCTAAGGCTGCGGGATGTACCTTGATGTCTAGTAATGAAATCCAGCTAAAAGATCATAAACTGCATGTGCGAAAACTGAAAATGATAATGATAATAATGGTAATGGTAATGATGATGATGATAATGATAATGATGATAATGATAATGATAATGATAATAATGATAATGATAATGATGATAGTGATAATGATGATTATGATTATGATAATGATAATGATTATGATAATGATAATGATAATGATAATGATAATGATAATAAAGACGTTTTAGGAACATTAATGCTCTTACAACAATGAGTTTTTAAAGTTACTTAAGTTACCTCTAAAACTAAGTACATTTTGTTATAAATCCAACCTACTATATATAACTAATAAAGCTTTGATAACACCAAACTAGTAATTCGAAAAAAGGTCTTAAGTAGAGTAGGTTAATCATGTTGAGTAATTTATAAAAAGGATAATATTAACATTTTACGAATAATATAACCATAATATATAAATAATACTGACATAAAACGACAGGTATTTGCTGACATCTTTTGTTTTGTTTTGTTTTCTTTACTGCCTCAGCTGCACTATGGATATTTTTAATTCGCGCTCTTTTTCATAAGCGCTTCAATCAATCAATCAATCAATCAATCTGTTTAATTAAAACCAATTTGCAGTTTTTTAAAGGAAAAACTGAATTACATGGAGTACTAATATAACATAAAATTTTATATTAAAATGTACAATTCATAATCTTAATATATATATATATATATTATGTACAATAATGTTTATTTAGTTAGGACTGTTAATTAACTATAAAACTAATAATATTTCCTAGTCACAAAGTTCTTTAACTTCCTGATTGGCTCTTAAATTATTCTCTTGTTTTTCATTGGTTATATTTCAAGATGTGAAAAGCCTGTACGGGATTCTCGTTGGACATATCGCATTTATAGATTTTAACAACCATGTAATAAATATTACGTCAACTATTTGCGATATATATGCATTCGTGGTTGACTTATACTCATAAGTATATGATTACAACTACTTTTATAAATACTTATTCAAATAAAGAAGAGTATACCTGAAAGCTCCAGAGTAGTCTACTTGAATAGGATATTGATGATGATAAGCAAAGCCCCAAGGACATGGCTTTTGTAAACAAGAGTTCATCATGGACTGAAAAATAAGCAAACATAAATCTAAAATTCCTCAACTTCTTGTTCATTGTGAATCGTACACACACTGGCATTTAAAACTCAATGTCTTCGCTATTGTGATCTTTAGACTTAATTGGATAGATAATTCGATAGCCCAGTGGATGTGTTGTAAATATACATGACGTTTCCTCGCAACTTCTACCGCGGTATGGGATATGATATAATAAATAAATGTTTTGGCGGCAGTAAAGACGCCCGACTTACAACGTGTTTTTGTGAGACGAAAAAGCAAAGTAATACCATGATACCAAAGATAGTAACCATACCTTTTACTTTATAAAATATATCTGATATTTTCCGTTACCTACCCAACCAAACCTAGTTTGTGCATGATGAGCTAGGCCAAATTTGGAGCAGCGAAAATTTGTTGTCACAATCTTCTCTGTCTGTAAATCTTTGACATACGCAATATCACCAATTCCTGGCGAATAACCATCGCAGCCGTTCTCGCCAATAACCATAAGCTTCCTCAACGGCCGCAGGTTATTTAATCTGAATGACCTTTAATATGAAACCAAAACCAAATAGACATTCAAAGAACAACAAGTGAAAACTTGCCAATTGAAAATGTATTTTGTAATTTGTATACACATCAAGAACAGCTTTTTAGTTTTTCGCTAATTGCAGTAAAATTATTTTCACATTTGGTATGCAAATTCTTTCAACGTTTTCGATCAATATTTTCAATGCCCAAATATATATATATATATATATATATATATATATATATATATATATATATATATATATTATATATATATATATATATATAGATATTCAATTCTACCCGTTCTCGTTTACTGCCCTCAATGCTGTGTCCTGCTCTGGTTACGGTCACTCGCTAATGGTAGACCTTATCCCAACATGCTTGTCATATGATACTCCGATGTCCCCCGCACCTGCGCAGTTCCCTTGTTGTTAACCTTGGTTATTACATAACCTCATTTAACACCTACGTACACTTTACTTACCCATTGTGGAAGGTTAGGTGCAGGTCTTGCTACAGGGTTTTGCACGCCATTATTATTGTTACTTGGAATTCAGGTCAAGATAACGCGAGCTGATCTTGATCTGTCCACCATAGTAATGCTTAGTTCCTTACAAGCATTACACTTCCAAGTAACCAATCTGATAATCCCTCCCTAACCTTCCACCTTCGTAACTTCTGAGATCCGCGTCCGGCACGTGATTACCACCACTTCCTGTGGGTATCTCATCAACGTTCAAGTAGCATATTGGGTCACCATTTCGTCTGGATATCTCCCGTCGGTTAATAGCATGCAAAAAATGGGGTCACCACTTCCTGTGGGTATCTCCCCGCAGTTAATAAAATGCTGAATGGGGTCACCACATCCTGTGGGTATCTCCCCGACGTTCAAATAGCATATGGGGTCACCACATCCTGTGGGTATCTCCCCGACGTTACACTGGCTGGCATATGAGGTCACCACTTCCTGTGGGTATCTCCCCGACGTTCAAATAGCATATGGGGTCACCACATCCTGTGGGTATCTCCCCGACGTTCAAATAGCATATGGGGTCACCACATCCTGTGGGTATTTCCCCGACGTTCAAATAGCATATGGGGTCAACACATCCTGTGGGTATCTCCCCGACGTTCAAATAGCATATGGGGTCACCACATCCTGTGGGTATCTCCCCGACGTTCAAATAGCATATGGGGTCACCACTTCCTATGGGTATCTCCCCGACGTTCAAATAGCATATGGGGTCACCACTTCCTGTGAGTATCTCCCCGACGTTCAAATAGCATATGGGGTCACCACATCCTGTGGGTATCTCCCCGACGTTTAAATAGCATATGGGGTCACCACATCCTGTGGGTATCTCCCCGACGTTCAAATAGCATATGGGGTCACCACATCCTGTGGGTATCTCCCCGACGTTCAAATAGCATATGGGGTCACCACATCCTGTGGGTATCTCCCCGACGTTCAAATGCCGAATGGGGTCACCACATCCTGTGGGTATCTCCCCGACGTTACACTGGCCTATGAGGTCACCACATCCTGTGGGTATCTGCCCGATGTTCAAATGCCGAATGGGGTCACCACTTCCTGTGGGTATCTCCCCGCAGTTTAAATAGCATATGGGGTCACCACATCCTGTGGGTATCTCCCCGACGTTCAAATCGCATATGGGGTCACCACATCCTGTGGGTATCTCCCCGACGTTCAAATAGCATATGGGGTCACCACATCCTGTGGGTATCTCCCCGACGTTCAAATAGCATATGGGGTCACCACATCCTGTGGGTATCTCCCCGACGTTCACATAGCATATGGGGTCACCACATCCTGTGGGTATCTCCCCGACGTTCAAATGCCGAATGGGGTCACCACATCCTGTGGGTATCTCCCCGACGTTACACTGGCCTATGAGGTCACCACATCCTGTGGGTATCTCCCCGACGTTCAAATCGCATATGGGGTCACCACATCCTGTGGGTATCTCCCCGACGTTCAAATAGCATATGGGGTCACCACATCCTGTGGGTATCTCCCCGACGTTCAAATAGCATATGGGGTCACCACATCCTGTGGATATCTCCCCGACGTTCAAATAGCATATGGGGTCACCACATCCTGTGGGTATCTCCCCGACGTTCAAATAGCATATGGGGTCACCACATCCTGTGGGTATCTCCCCGACGTTCACATAGCATATGGGGTCACCACATCCTGTGGGTATCTCCCCGACGTTCAAATGCCGAATGGGGTCACCACATCCTGTGGGTATCTCCCCGACGTTACACTGGCCTATGAGGTCACCACATCCTGTGGGTATCTCCCCGACGTTCAAATAGCATATGGGGTCACCACATCCTGTGGGTATCTCCCCGACGTTCAAATAGCATATGGGGTCACCACATCCTGTGGATATCTCCCCGACGTTCAAATAGCATATGGGGTCACCACATCCTGTGGGTATCTCCCCGACGTTCAAATAGAATATGGGGTCACCACATCCTGTGGGTATCTCCCCGACGTTACCCTGGCCTATGAGGTCACCACATCCTGTGTATATATATATATATATATGGCATTTCACTCGATCAAACTACATGTTGAAAGGATTTATGGTGAAGGAAAATTTCGAGTGTTGGAATACATACATTTTAAGACCAAACCGGGACCAGTTGCGAAAAATGCAACTTAGCGGCCTTCCGGTAGGAATTGAACCCGCGACCCTGCGATTGCTAGTGCAGCGCTCTGAGCTACGGAAGCCGTTGCCGAGAATCTTATCCCGGCATTACCACCAGCTAAGAACTCCTTGCTCTTTAGCGAAACCGAAGCTTGGTGCAAGAAGGACAGTAGCTCGAATTTTGATGTGACAATGGGCAGTTTTGACGGTGCGGAAACATGCGAACTGGTGGGATCCTACCTACTTTCGCAATTACCAACCGCGTACAGAAACGACATTGGCTTGTACCGCGACGATGGCCTCAGCGCGTTCAATGTTTCACCCAGAAAGACCGAAAAGATCAAAAAAGAAATCTGCAAGGTATTCAACGACAACAATCTCAAGCTTACCATCGAAGCTAACAAGAAGTGCGTGAACTTTCTGGACATCACTCTTGACCTCAGGTCCGGCACCTACAAACCGTACACGAAGCCAGGCAATGTCCCTCAGTACGTCAACGTGCAAAGCAACCATCCCCCGTCCATCCTACGTAGAATCCCTGAAACTATTAACCAACGCCTTTCGAGAATTTCATCCGACAAGCAATCGTTCGACGCAAGCACTCGCCCATATCAAGAAGCTTTGAAAAAGAGCGGCCACAGCTATAACCTACACTACGATCCACAACCCGCACAAAAAATCCGCCGCAGAAGCCGTAATATCACCTGGTACAACCCTCCTTTCAACTCAAACGTCAAAACCGATATCGGACATAAATTCCTCAAAGCAATCGATGAATCCTTCCCCATAAACCACCCGCTAAACAAAATATTCAACCGGAACACAATGAAACTAAGTTATAGTTGTATGCCGAATGTCCAGAGCATCATCTCGTCGCACAATAAAACCATTCTACGCAAAGAAGCCAACAAGAACACCGTCACAGAAAGAAATTGCAATTGCCGCGCGAAAGATGCCTGCCCACTGCAAGGAGAATGCCAAACAAAGGCAGTAATCTACCAGGCCGCAGTGACGAACAAAGCCACGAAAGAAATACAAACCTACGTTGGTCTTACTGAGAACACTTTCAAAACCCGCTACCTTAACCACACCAGCTCTTTCCGTAACAGAACCAAGAGAAACGCAACCGAACTAAGCAAGCACATTTGGAAATTAAAAGACTCTAACACCTCGTATACTATTAACTGGAAAATCATTAAGAAATCACAACCATATTCTAATAAAACCAAACGCTGTAACTTATGCCTGTCCGAAAAATTTATCATCATATGCCACCCCGAACTAAGCTCTCTCAACAAACGTAACGAACTCGTATCCACATGCCGACACCGGAAGAAATTCCTACTACGATAACAATCTCACCACTACATGTAACATGATCAAATTAATTATGCATCTATTGTATATATTCCGTTGCGCTGTCAAAATATTATATCATTTACCTGATGAGTGTGGCAAGCTTAACACTTGCCATACGAAACAGTTCTGTAGTAAATAAAATTTCGATGAAGTAACTTGTGTTTCTCATCTTGTGTTATACCGCTCTGCGTACGCATTGAGCACTCTATCCGTACGATTTTGTATGCGCTAGTTTCTATCCTCACGATAGTTTCTATCACTACATTTATCTATTACGCTCCTTCATTGTTGAGCACTCTACAAGTCGATATGGAACCCACGAACCTTGGCTACTCCACGAAGAATATCCCGACAGCGACACCGAACATGTACCTTAGATGCCTAATTGAAAAGACCCAATCCTTTCTACAACGCTTAAGATGGAAAGCGCATCATTTCCTTCACCCGACTGATTCCTCGACACAGAATGAAACATTCGGATTCAAAACAACAACCTCACCACCACCAATCACCGAGCTGCACGACTTCGAAGAAAGAATGTTATCGCTAGTCCAGAACATTGCATTTCAACCGACAAACTCTGCTTTTCAAAACAAACTGCACCAAAACATTAGAAAGATCAAGAATGACAACGAACTATTCGTACCCGCCGACAAGACTACCAACTTCTACCGCGTGAAACCCGTACCATACAAACAGCTACTACATAATAACATTACGAAAACCTACAAGAAAGCGCCAGCAAACAGCACAGCCGAAATCATCAAGGAAGAAAGAAAAATCGCGAAAGACCTCAAACTAGACAGCAGAATTGACGAAATGGCCGAGAAAGAATGCTTTATTACATTAAAAGACCACAAACCGAACTTTGACAACAACCCGACATCACGCCTCATCAATCCTGCCAAATCCGAGATCGGTATCGTGAGCAAAAAAATCCTCGAACGAATCAACAATAAAATAGTATCAGCCACCGGTGTTATGCAATGGAGAAACAGTGTCTCAGTCATCGAATAGTTCAAGAACATTAACAACAAATCCTCGCACTCGTTTATCAACTTCGACGTTGTCGATTTCTACCCATCGATAACAGACGAGCTCCTAAACAAGGCCATCACGTTCGCGTCCGAGTATGACGAGATCACAGCGAAGGAAAGGCACATCATAATTCAAGCTAAGAACTCCTTGCTCTTTAGCGAAACCGAAGCTTGGTGCAAGGACAGTAGCTCGAATTTTGATGTGACAATGGGCAGTTTTGACGGTGCGGAAACATGCGAACTGGTGGGATCCTACCTACTTTCGCAATTACCAACCGCGTACAGAAACGACATTGGCTTGTACCGCGACGATGGCCTCAGCGCGTTCAATGTTTCACCCAGAAAGACCGAAAAGATCAAAAAAGAAATCTGCAAGGTATTCAACGACAACAATCTCAAGCTTACCATCGAAGCTAACAAGAAGTGCGTGAACTTTCTGGACATCACTCTTGACCTCAGGTCTGGCACCTACAAACCGTACACGAAGACAGGCAATGTCCCTCAGTACGTCAACGTGCAAAGCAACCATCCCCCGTCCATCCTACGTAGAATCCCTGAAACTATTAACCAACGCCTTTCGAGAATTTCATCCGACAAGCAATCGTTCGACGCAAGCACTCGCCCATATCAAGAAGCTTTGAAAAAGAGCGGCCACAGCTATAACCTACACTACGATCCACAACCCGCACAAAAAATCCGCCGCAGAAGCCGTAATATCACCTGGTACAATCCTCCTTTCAACTCAAACGTCAAAACCGATATCGGACATAAATTCCTCAAAGCAATCGATGAATCCTTCCCCATAAACCACCCGCTAAACAAAATATTCAACCGGAACACAATGAAACTAAGTTATAGTTGTATGCCGAATGTCCAGAGCATCATCTCGTCGCACAATAAAACCATTCTACGCAAAGAAGCCAACAAGAACACCGTCACAGAAAGAAATTGCAATTGCCGCGCGAAAGATGCCTGCCCACTGCAAGGAGAATGCCAAACAAAGGCAGTAATCTACCAGGCCGCAGTGACGAACAAAGCCACGAAAGAAGTACAAACCTACGTTGGTCTTACTGAGAACACTTTCAAAACCCGCTACCTTAACCACACCAGCTCTTTCCGTAACAGAACCAAGAGAAACGCAACCGAACTACCTGTAAGCAAGCACATTTGGAAATTAAAAGACTCTAACACCTCGTATACTATTAACTGGAAAATCATTAAGAAATCACAACCATATTCTAATAAAACCAAACGCTGTAACTTATGCCTGTCCGAAAAATTTATCATATGCCACCCCGAACTAAGCTCTCTCAACAAACGGAACGAACTCGTATCCACATGCCGACACCGGAAGAAATTCCTACTACGATAACAATCTCACCACTACATGTAACATGATCAAATTAATTATGCATCTATTGTATATTATATTCCGTTGCGCTGTCAAAATATTATATCATTTACCTGATGAGTGTGGCAAGCTTAACACTTGCCATACGAAACAGTTCTGTAGTAAATAAAATTTCGATGAAGTAACTTGTGTTTCTCATCTTGTGTTATATATATATATATATATATATATATATATATATATATATATATATATATATATAGATTTGTGGTCTTTTAGGTTTGGAACTAGCAAGCTTAATTTATTTTAATTTATTATTTTCTAGGACGAAGTCTATTATAAAGTTTCTTCAATTGAAGTTAGGCAAACCTACCAATGTGATTTCGTTTGTTTGAAATCGCTTCCTGTTGACATCTGAACCCTGAAATCCAAAATCGAAGCATTGCCAAGAGCACTCGACCAATGAGGAGAACCTAAAGGCTCAACTGCATTATCATTGGATGGAACAGACCACATGACTGAATTATTTTGAAGTCCAATAAGCATGAAGCCTCCTCCGTCAGTTGTCATGTCACACCAAACCTTAAGGTAAGATAAACTCGATATGTAACACATATATCTTGTTATTATCTAATACTATCAATTTGATAAATAAATCGAGTTTATATATCGAGTTATAACTGCGCGAGGGATGTTAAGAAACACGAGAGACGCGTGTAAAACACGAGGCAATAGCCGCGAGTGTTTAGCGAGCTTCTTGAGTGTGTTTTTTTCTTCCTGAGTGCCGTTATAACTCGTTATTACAAACATGACAAAATTACTGGATTTTGATTGGCTGAGAGGAGTGCAAATAAATGAAAAGCGAGAAGACACTGGGAACAAGTTTGACAATAAAATTCAAAATGGTGGCCTAATCTGCAATGGAAAGTTTTCACTTTTCCAATGACTTGTGGTACACTATGAATTAATTATAATTAATTAATTATGAATTAATTAATATTTTGAACTGAGTACAAAGAACACCAAGAGTGAAAAGGTTTGTTGTTAACTAATAATACAAGACGTTTTTAAAGACTTGCAAAAGATGAAGCGTACGTGTCGTAATTGTCGTACGTGTCGTGGCCGAGGTTGTTCCCAGGGGTTCCCCCAGTCACATTCAGAATGCTGTTTCCGTCGTGGAAGAATGGTCGAGTAGCAACAAACTCCAACTGAATGTGGTCAAATGTAAGGAACTCATTATTGAATTCAAAAACAATAAGCATGTTTTCGACCCAATTATAGTAAATGGAAAGAAATTACCTATTGTCACCCATGCTAAGATCTTGGGCGTTACTATATCAAATAATCTTCAGTGGAACCACCACCTCGACGTAGTAATCAAGAAAGCTAACAAGCGCCTCTATTTTCTTGTGCTACTAAAGCGCGCCAATGTTCCAGCAAATGAGATAGTGAATTGTTATTGTATTTGCATTAGGCCTGTCCTTTAATACTGTGCTACCGTCTTCCATCATTCTCTTCCAAATTACCTTAACAACGATCTGGAACGAGTGCAAAAGCGTGCTCTCAGTATCATCTCACCGGCAGTGTCTTACCAGAGCAATCTTGACAAGTTTAACATATGTACTTTGTATAAAAGACGCGAAGATATGTGTGATAAACTATATTCAAATCTATAACAAATACAGCGACTCACAGGTTAAATTGCCTCTTACCAGCAAAGCATGCAGCTAAGTACAATCTCAGACGTAATAGGAAGTTCAGCTTGCCACCATTCAAAAACAAATCGTTTTAAACAAACTTTTATTCCATCTATGTGTAGCTAGCCTTTGAACTTTTACCATCTGTGTTATATTTTACATAGTTATCCTATTAATATAGTTTGTTATATATTTATTTCTATGTTAGATTCTTATATTTTTAATTCCTATTATATTAGTATATTACAACATTGTAAATTACGCAATTCAGCCTCTCCGGCTGCAAGGTAATTTTTCTTATTAAAATCTATCTATCTATCATATAATAAATGAGTAATCATATGATTTTTCTCGTGCAATTAAGGATTTACACTACTCGCGATATTTGAAAATTGTGCCAAATTTTGGCATAATTTTCAAATATCACTCGTGGTGTAAATCCTTAATTGCACTCACGTATACATAATGGCACTGCGACTAAGTTTTTTATTCCTTTTATAAAATAATGTCTTTAAATTGTCAATAAAACTAAGAAAACTGCATCTTAACTTGCTCAGGAAGCGCTTGTTACACTCTAGCGCCACGTGTGTCCACGCGGATTTCGGAAACAATTCGGGGGCGGGCGGAGAGCGGAGATAAGGCCCTTGGAACGAGGTTGACAATTCGTCGTCTTCTTAGCGATGACAATGCTCTCAACATTGTCGGTAAAAATATTCTATTGTTTTAGTAACTTGATTAAGCTTATTTTCAGGATTTGCTTGGCTTCGTATTACAATAAAAACTACTTATAAATTCATAAAAAACGACAAATCAAGTCCACGTATCACGTCAGCATGCCTTTATCGATATATACAGCACGCTTAGTAGCCAATCAGAGCACCTGTTGTTGCACGCTTATTATATTTAAGAAATAGAAAACATTTTCCGTGTTTACATACAGTTATATAAACACGAGTGGAAGTTTGGGAGAACGAGAAATCATAGTGGGAACACGAGCCCGTAGCGCGAGTGTTTCCACGCGATTTCGAACTCCCACGAGTGTTTATATAACGTATGGGAATACGGATAAAAATGTTTTCTATTTCTTTTATAAAATAACCCGTAGAAAGCAAATAAAATGTACACATATCTTTTTTATCAACACGTTAATTCTCCTAACTGCGTATGATGGCGCCGTGATGGCTAATTGATGGCGTTATGGCGCCTGTTTATATTACTGATTTGCTAAATAAATATAAACCTACTCGTGCTTTGAGATCATCAGACCGTAATCTGCTAATTGAGCCAAAATCCAAAACGGTGACTCATGGAGACAGAGCGTTCTCGGTTTCGGCACCAAAACTGTGGAATTCATTACCACAGGAAATTAGAAGCTTTGATATGTTGGGTAATTTTAAGTCAGCAGTTAAGACTTTTCTTTTTAAAATTAATAGTTTTTTGTTTATAGTGGTAATATATGTAGGCTTTATCTTATAATGAAACTGTAATAAGTTTTATTAGTATATTTAAGAATATATTGTTGTAAGAGCATTGAGACTATTGTATAATGCTCCTAATACGTCTATTATTATTATTATTATGACTTATGATGTCTAATTGATGGCGTGTGATGGCTAATTGATGGCGTAGGATGGCTAATTGATGGCGTATCACGATGGCGTAATCCATCCATGTTTTACATAGCCTGATATAAATAATAATAATAAAGACGTATTAGGAGCATTATACAATAGTCTCAATGCTCTTACAACAATATATATATTCTTAAAGTTACTTTTAAAACTAATTACAGTTTCATTATAAGATAAAGCCTACTACATATATTAACACTATGAACAATAACTATTAATTTAAAAAAAGAAAAGTCTTAACTGCAGACTTAAAATTACTTAACATTTCAAAGCTTCTAATTTCCTGTGGTAACGAATTCCACAGTTTTGGCGCTGCAACCGAGAATGCTCTGTCTCCATGAGTCACCGTTTTGGATTTTGGCTCGAGTAGCAGATTTTGGTCAGATGATCTCAAAGTACGAGTAGGTTTATATTTAGTTAGCAAATCAGTAATATAAACAGGCGCCTGGCCATGCAAAGCCTTGAAAGTAATTATTAGTATCTTAAAAACAATCCGTGATCTCACCGGCAACCAGTGAAGATTACGTAGCGCAGGGGAGATATGCTCCGATTTTTTAACCCCTGCAACAAGTCTAGCAGCTGTATTTTGAATTCGCTGTAACTTGCTCAATTCAGTATCTGGTAAGCCATATAGGATGCTATTACAGCTGTCAAGTTTTGATGTTATGAATGCATGCACCAACTTCTCACAGTCCTTTTTACTCAAATATTTCCTGATCTTGCCAATATTTCTGATAGCCAAAGTGGCAGATTTACAAATGTTATTTACATGAGTATTTAATTTTAAATGTCTATCAACAGCAACACCGAGATCACGTGCAACCGGAGCCGGTTGGATTATCACATCATTGACACATATTTCTGGCATTGGTTCGCAATGCATAAAACGTGATGATAGATGGACAATCTCGGTTTTACTTGGATTGCATATAAGACCATTCATAGTACACCAGATGGTGATGTCCTTAATACATAACTCAAGTTTAGCTAGAGCAGCAGGTCGATCACATGGAGATTTTATAGGCATATACAGCTGTGTGTCATCAGCGTACATTATGCAATCAAGGCCGTGGGCTTTGATCACATCTTCCAATGGCGCAAAGAAGAGTGAAAACAGAAGTGGACCCAGTACAGAACCCTGAGGTACACCATATTGCAATGGTTTATTTGAGGAATGCGTATTCTTCACCATAACTGACTGTACCCGATCAGAAAGGTATGAGCGATACCAGGCTAGTACAGTTCCACTAAACCCATAACGATGTTTAAGTCTCTCCAATAGAACAGTGTGGTCAATGGTGTCGAACGCAGATGATAAGTCCAACAGTACCAACACTACTTCCTGATTTTCATCAAGTGCATTAAGGATGTCATTGAAAACACGCAGAACTGCTGTCTCTGTGCTATGAAAGAGTCTATAAGCAGATTGCATTTTTGCAAGGAGGTTATTCTCAATAAGATAGTCTGTTGTCTGTTTGGCAGCATTCCGCTCTAATACTTTTGACAAGAAAGCCACGTTAGTAATAGGTCTATAATTAGGGAATTGCTCTTTATCACTAGTAGGTTTTTTAATAGATGGGCAGATGAGACCTTTCTTAAGTGACAGAGGAAATACTCCTGAGGATAAAGATGAATTGATAATGTCAGTAATTGGGGCAGCTAACACGTCAAGAGATTCCTTTAGCAGATGTGTAGGTACAGGATCTAAGGCACAGGATTTAGACGAGTACTGTTTGATTGTGTTACAGACAAAGCTTTCAGATACAGTAGTAAATTCACTGAGAAAGCTTTTACAACAAGGAGAGTCAACTGCTATAGATAACTTCTTAACTGACCCATGTGTACTAGTAAGTTTATCTCGAAGTAACTGAATCTTAGTTGAAAAATAACAACTAAAAGCATCAGCCAGGTCATACGAAGAATCATGTGATGGCAATAAAGGAATAGAT
This sequence comes from Chrysogorgia sp. JL179-B06, assembly GCA_035772405.1. NCBI lineage: Eukaryota > Metazoa > Cnidaria > Anthozoa > Scleralcyonacea > Chrysogorgiidae > Chrysogorgia > Chrysogorgia sp. JL179-B06. The sequence goes on from JAYKKM010000477.1 coordinate 88,428, forward strand.
TTTACTCGGAACATCCCCTCAATCATGTGAAATAGCTGATTCTGATTAGAGTTAGATATCTTAGCCTTATAATAATCTGTTTTTGCAAAATCAATTGCCTTTGCGTATTTACGACATTGTTCCTTGTACAATTGATGATGAACCTGAAGGCGTGTAGAGAGAAATTTACGCTCAAACTGTCGTTTTTGTTTCTTCATAACTCTTAAGCTATCATTAAACCATGGAGCATTTGGGCGTAGGGTAATTGTGCGTGTACGCTTGGGTGCGTGTTTGTCCAAAAGCTCAGACAATACACAATTGAACTGTTCAGTAGCAGTGTTTACATCAGATACGGATGAACAAATTAATTGCGACTCAAGGATATCTTTTCGCCATGCCTGTAAGTCTATACGACGTAAATCACGATGATTAATAACTTTTTTAGAGGATTGGGGTCTCGGAAAATCCATGCTGCAAACAACAGCACTGTGATCTGAAGGTAAATCAGAGACGATCTCCATGGCAGTAGACAGCAAACTATCCTCCTGACGATCAATAATAAGGTCCAGTGTGTGACCACAACGATGAGTCGTACCAGTAACTCTTTGTTGTAAACCTGCTGAATCCAGGAGTTCCGTAAACCTAGTAGCATCGTCATCATTAACAACATCCATATGGAAATTGAAATCCCCAGCAATTAACAAATAACCCGGAACAACAACTAACTCTTCTAAAATCGTTGAAAAATCATTGAAGAACATGGATGTCGTTAGCTTGTTCTTACGAGATGGAGGAGGTCTATAAACTGTGATGAGGCGAATATGCTTTTGAGACGATGATATGGAAAGATCCATATATTCCATTGACGCAAACGTTGAGACTTCATTTTTATTTACGGTGAAACCCTTGCGAAGGAATACCCCAACTCCACCTCCTTTCGAATGGGATCTTGGCAAATGAAGAAACTTGTAATCTTGTAAGGTATTGATAATTTCAGCTATAGTAGTATCTACTGCATTCTTGTTAGAAAGCCAGGTTTCAGTAACCGCAAGAACATCAATACGCTTTGAAATTATAAAGTCACAAATGGAGGCAGATTTCTTGTTGATTGAATGTGCGTTCCATACAGCAAAACGTAGACGTGGAAGACGGTAACTAACCAATAAACACGGTAACTAACCAATCACAGCGTGCGTAAGACACGACTTATTTTATAAAATGTGATATCATGGACGATACCTTTGTTGGAGTATCACTGTCAAACTTCACCCAATAAAATCCATCTTTTGCCTCCATGTCTTTGTCTAAGATATCTGAACAATCATAACCAGGACTGAAGTATTCGCCAGAGGGAGTAGAACCTTAAAGAAGATAATTATAGTCAATTCACACAAACGCACACACGTGTCTAACTGATTATAAGTTATAACAGTTGAAAATTAAACTCTACTGTTTTTCAAACTACGTAACGCAGTACTATGCATAACGTAATAGTGACATGACGCAATATACGTAACACAACATTATGTAACGTGACACAACGTAAAGCAACATACGTATCGCAACACATTAACGTACATATGTTGCGCACTAACGCAACACAACGTAATTTACAAAGTGACATGCGCAACACTACGTGACGCAAGACAAGGTAAGTTACAAATAGTGACGTGCGCGACACTACGTGACGCAACACAACGTAAGTTACAAATAGTGACGTGCGTAACACTGCGTCACGCAACACAAGGTATGTTATAAATAGTGACGTGCGCAACACTACGTGACGCAACACAACGTATAAGTTACAAATAGTGACGTGCGCAACACTACGTGACGCAACACAAGGTAAGTTACAAATAGTGACGTGCGCAACATACGTGACGCAACACAACGTAAGTTACAAATATAGTGACGTGCGCAACATACGTGACGCAACAGAACGTAAGTTACAAATAGTGCCGTGCGCAACACTACGTGACGCAACACAGCATAACCTGCTTTCCTACCTAGCAAGTGCCAGACCAGAATTCATTTATGGATACCTCATTACAAAAATGGTTTAAAAGATATTAAACTTACCATCAATTGGTTTCCATTGATAGACACCGTCATTGTAAAAGCAAATCAATAACTTGTCGTTATTTTTCCTATCTCTGATTAAAACTTGTTCAGCATGATTACTTTTATCACATTGACCAGGATCATTGCCGTCAATAACTTTTATTGCGACCGATAGGAGCTGGGATTAATAAATTCAGAGTTAAAAACATTAACGCCAAAAAATAAGTTGATAACACTCACTTTGTATAAATAATACTAGGACTAATTAAATATTATATAAGTGAGTTCGAAACAAGATGTGAATGGGGGTGTGTATGTCAACAAATATGAAAACAAATAATAAATATAAGAACTGGAGCTGAGACTTCGTACACCACGAAGTAACGAATACAACAATCGAATCTTTGACAAGAAATCGAATCACGATGCCTACGAGTAGTTAATAATAATAATAATAATAATAAAGAAGTATTAGGAGCATTATATAATAGTCGCAATGCTCTTACAACAATATATTCTTAATGTTTGTTACTTCAAAAATCATTAATAGTCATTAACCAAATTGTCCAATCACATTTCCGTATTTAGTCACGCACAAGGCTTTTATACCTGATAAAATCCATGAATACTAATCAGCATGAAAATTATATAAAGTCTCTACGAACTTTATATAAAATTCCTGCTAATTTGCATTTCATACATTGACTCAAAGACCATATTTGCATACCCAACTATGCGAATCGAAAACAAATCGATTTAGATTGTTCTAAATCAACCCAATTTACCTCTAATAGAAACCAGTACACTCCCTAGTGATTACAATCAATTGTTTTTGAAGCTATTTAAAACACTCGAACTCGAGTTTTATCATATCTAAAATGCTGGCGCTGCGCGCTCGCATTTTAAATATGATAAAACGCTCCTTCTCGTGTTTTAAGTCTTTCTCCTGTTACCAGTTAGTTACCAGTCCATCGACTGCACGTGGTCTATATATGCAGGGAGGCCGTAAGAAAACTTTTCTTAATAGTTGTCGACACTTACATACACCAACGTATATATATATATATATATATATATATATATATATATATATATATATATATTATATTGCGTTCAATTTCGTCTATAAGAAATAAATAGTATGTCCAAAATGCAATCATTATAGTATTGCTGCCTACGCTGATTAACGCTTTCGGTGTAGGCTAGATATAACTTAAAATATCACTCTGAGTATAAATAGGTTAACTGCAAATTCTTTAACAGGATCAGTTGAAGGTGTTGGGACTAATCCAACTGAAGGTGCGTATTTGAATTTCACAGCAAAAGTTTTACAGATTTTGTGTTCATATTAATGTTGCCTTTTTTATTGCGATCTAATGTAACATATAGTTATGAATATTAATGCCCAGCAAATAGCTTTAAAAAGAGCCATAACAACATAATTTTGAAAAGAAAAATTTTAACACTAACGTTTCGTTACTAAACTCATAACATCATCAGAGTGACAAATTACATATGGAGGAGGCATATATATAGCTGTTACATAAATAGAAAGATGATGTTACGAGTTTAATAACAAAACGTTAATATAAACATTTTTCTTAACTAGTCTACGATTCCGGCCTGGTTCCTCCATTGCGACTAATGTAACATCTTCAAAAAGATTAAACTTGGAACGGCGTTGTAAAGAAATTGAGAACTGAAAGTGTTTGCCGTGCAAGCAAACATATACGATTGTCATTCTGGCGTATACATTGTCATATACACACGTACAGTCTGTTTCTACCTGTGTACATCCTAAAACATGGTTGATATCGGCAGGCTTGAACAGGGTTGAGCTGGCCAGCTTGAACAGGGTTGTAAACAGGCCTGTTCATGGATGTTGAAACAGTATTGTTCATGGCTGACGATCGAACAGGCTTGAACAGTGTTGAACAACATCGTTCACACACGATACACCATGTTGTCAGAGCATGTAGAGAAATAACAAGGTTGAACAGCGTTGTTACAAACAGCCATGAACTTGGTTGTTCTATGAACAACTGCTGTCGATTCAAAAAGCCTGTCACAACACGTTGAAACATGCTTGAACAGTGCTGTTATTTTAACAGTCCTGATCTATCATGTTGACAATGCTGTTATAGGCATGTTGAACCAATAACCTTGTTACAACCTGTGAGATTTTTACGTGTGTAGGATTGTCGTACTGGCGTATGCACGCGACATAATTCTTGCTTATGTTTCGATGGCGAACGTTGACATGCAGCGTGTACAGTTTGACCAGATACTCCAAGATGACAATTGTATATGAATCCTATCGTGTAGAAAGGCCTATGGAGTATGCATTTCTGTTTTCTTAATCTTCCCTTTTCTGTTTGGGTTGTTCACCTTCTAATCCAATTGATTAAAATGAGAATTGCAAATTACACTGTGCTCATTGTCGTTCTCCATGTTGGATTGCTTTGCAACTCGCAACATTCTTTGTGTCACATGACAAGTTGCAACAACTGTAAATTGTTTTCTGGCGAGACAAGTTGGGCAAAAAAGTTAAAAACATGAATAAAAACAACAGAACGAGTGTTACAACAACAGATAAGGTGCAAACAATTGTAAAAAACGTACGTTTGCAGTATTGCAGATGCGCATGACACCGAAAATGACCACAAAGATCCACAATAAACTCTTCATCTTCTTGCTCGAATGATAACAAAAAATTGACAGTAGAATGACCAACTGTGTTCTTCGATATGATTATCGGTGAGAGGAGTTTCTGTGATGCAAAAGAACGTAGTTGACACTCAGCGAATTGTTTCTTAACACTTTTCCGACTATAGCTATTGAGAAAGTAAAATATTTGGATTAGAACTGCAATTATCTGTAACTATATAAGGTTTGTATTGTTTAGTTTATGTATGTGATATTTAGGGCCCGCAGTAATTGGCCAAAGCTGTTGTGATCCACCCTACCATCTTCTTGTATATGTTATTAGAATTCTCATTAATAATTCACCAAGAAAAAACCAAGGAAATCAGTTACATGACGGAGGTTTTATATCTGATACAAAATTCTGATGATTTACATAAACTTTTACTTCGATTATAACTCGGCTAAAATGGCTTGAATCTTCAATATTATCGATAAACATAAACATTTAGATGTACGAGTATCCTAAGCCATTTACAACATTCGCGTCTGTGTTGTATAGGATATAAAATCTCTCGCCTTCTGCTCGAGCTTTTATATACGATAAAACACGGCCGCAGTGTAAATATTTGTTCTCTAGTCTAGATGTGGCAAAGAGAGTGTTGTTTCGTACACGTTTTTCTAGTTTACGTCAGGATTATAATGTCTTATGCTGTGTAACTTATATGCCGGCATCAAATAACTGACAACTCAGTGTCGGATGTCGTATTGTTGACACAAGAAATCAAACGACGAGGCCCGGCCTATATATGCTGCAGGGAGGCCCAAAGGGAACTTCCGATTTCAGGGCTAAAAAGGTTATCGACACAAACATGGTACACCTAAAAGATCTCGATTTAAGACGCCATACTCCGCGCACTCGCACTGAACTCTCAGTGATGACCATCTGAAAGGCACGAGACCGGAATACATTTGATGTATTAGATACATTTCATGCTATTGATATATTTTTGATCATCCAGAACATGACACCAAATTTTGTATAAAATTGTACAAAATAGTATAACACCAGTCCATATCTTATAAATCTTGAGTGCATACTGAAATGATCTGTAACAACCACAAGAATGTGTTGTTTTACATGTTTTTCATTCCAGAGATAAACCTTCCTCAAAATGGCAAATTGGTTTCTTTTCATACAATCGCAGAACTCATACTCTAATGACGACAACGAACATGCATCTACAAAAGTAAAGGTCATTTCCAAGTTCTACAGATATACTCAGTTTAGCCATTCGAAGTGAAATTGTATATATATATTACTAGAAGTTGAATATGACACCATTCTAGAGATTGTCCGCATATGTTCAGTTTTCGTACAAAATCCTAGCTTATTTTGTAGCGTACAGTTATCACAGATACTATACAGTCTATACAGATAGCGCGCATACGAAGAGTCTCTTGGCAAACATGAATGGTTGTGAGTTGTGACTTAGTCATGTGATCTACAAAGTCAAATATATATTGAAATGAACTCAGCGAGATCAAAGATATTGAATTATTTTATTCATATTTTACGAACCCACATATGACAATCCAGAAATAAATGTTGCCCATATAAACCAATATTACATAAACACGTATAAATGTAACAAATAAGTTGCGCTTACCATTTCAATTAGTTTGATATGCGTTTACGGAAGCTGTCCATGACAGTGTATCTTTTAAGAAGCCTTTGGCAAACCATATGGCAAATGTCAACGGTTTTGCATTTTACCCCATAATCGACCGCCTAACATATTCACGCTAATTAGTTTAATGATTGCGTTGGACCAGAATTATTGGCAGAAATCATACGAGTTTGGAAGAAATATACCCGAATTGATTTTAATGAGTAAACGATCTTTGACAGTTCGATTCTGCCAGAATATCGGCAACCACCTTTCAATAATCTGTCTGATTATTCAGAAGTTCTATTCGGATGTTATTTGCGCAAACACTATCTAGAAGGCTGCCGTGGAAATATTGTTACAGATACTGTTACACAGAGCGAAACCAACTTTAATCTTTAATAATTAAGTTTGATTAGATACCATATTCACTAATACATCTTTCAAAGGTATACTACTATATCATAAGTTAAAATAATATCGCATGTTACCTGAAGAGTTGGTCTCTACGTTTTGAGATAGCTTAACGTCTTTGGCACTTTGGTATATAATCCGTATCTCACAGCGTCCAACAGAAAAACTGATATTTGATCTTAATATCTTCACAAATACACCCTAGCTAACAATCCTCTTTATCAGTCAACATGTCGTAAATTTGATCAACCGTAATCAAGTAAAGAAGTCAACAAAGCCTTTGGCAAACCATATGGCAAATGTCAACGGTTTTGCCTTTTACTCCATAATCGACCGCCAAAAACCTTGCATAGTGTGTGATTGGTGCATAGGAAGAAAGCTAAGTTGTATTCACGCTAATTTTAATGATTTATTTAACATGTGGTAGTTTAATGATTGCGTTGGAACAGAAATCACACGAGTTTGGAAGAAATATACGGGAATTGATTTTAATGAGTAAACGAGCTTGACAGTCCTATTCGGCCAGAATATCGGCAACCACCTTTCAGTAATCTCGCTGATTATTGAGAAGTTCTATTCGGATGTTATTTGCGCAAACACTATCTAGAAGGCTGCCGTGGAAATATTGTTACAGATACTGTTACAGAAAGCGAAACCAACTTTAATCTTTAATAATTAAGTTTTATTATATACCATATTCACTAATACATCTTTCAAAGGTATACTATTATATCATAAGTTAAAATAATATTGAATGTTACCTGAAGAGTTGGTCTCTACGTTTTGAGATAGCTTAACGTCTTTGGCACTTTGCTATATAATCCGTATCTCACAAGTCACAGCGTCCAACAGAAAAAACTGATATTTGATCTTAATATCTTCACAAATACACCCTAGCTAACAATCCTCTTTATCAGTCAACACGTCATAAATTTGATCAACGTTAATCAAGTAAAGAAGTCAACAATAAAAACAGAGTACTATACTCTATTCTTTCTTGATTTCTACTCTTATAGAAATAATAATTAACAGTTAATTAGTGTGTAATCAATCTTTATGTGCTCCGTTTGTCTGACACCAAGTCTAATGTCTGGTTTTCACTCAGGAAAATCTTCCTCTGGACAGGAACGGTGAGGAAAGTCATTAGTTCCGAGCGATAGATCACAAGACAAAGGAAACATTCCCGTCCGTTCTTGTCCTGCGAAACATTTTCCTGAGTGGAAACCCGACCTTAAGTGTTGAACAGATTTAAAAATATATTTACCTTGGAACTAAACAACAATTGTGATATGAATGGAAGCAACGCCGATTTAAATGAGATATCGATACTGAAAGCGTCCCCAGTTCAGGAAAGATTTATTACTAAATTATTGATGGAAGTAATTGAATCATATTACGGCTACAGTCTTTCAAATAGTTTATGCGCGAATTGCAATTTGTCATTTCATGAGACATAAATAAAGCGCCATTCAAACCTTTGCACGTGCAAAAAAACATTAAAATATATAGCTTTTGCGCTCTGACACAATTTGTTTTGTTAAGGCGTTGTTACACTGTGCAATTTTTTATGTAACTTGTCTCGCAACACTGATCTAGAGGCATGCTAAGTAAAAAGTGTAAATGCAAGCATGGGCCTATACGTGTCACTCTTCTGACCTTTTTCTTACTTAACATGCATCTAGATCAGTGTTGCGAGACAAGTTGCATGAAAAATTGCACAGTGTAACAGCGCCTTTACTAAGTTGTTATTATAGAATGACAAAAACAGAGGTTTCTGTCGCATGATATGGTTTTTGTCTGAATGTGTGATAATAATGTGTTGACAGTTGCACGAAATATAGAATGTAATCCTATCTCGGTAGATAATTCTAAAGAAGAGAAGCTTATAGCAAATAAAATTCGTCGTTTTTGTGTCGCGAGTTCTGAATCAGTTCTGGACAGATTCGGGAGACTGATCTACAAACTCACTTTTATCATCAATTTCATTTCTCGCTCTATAAAGACATTAAGTTTCTTTCTTGTCCCTGCCAAAGCTAAGGAAGATTCTTTGCGTGCATTATCGAGAAAAAACGGCATCAGAATAAGCCAGTTCGTAATGTCGACTGCGCATCAAAATGACGCATTCTGTGTCTTTTGATTTTACTGTAGTTTACAGCGCACAATGCATCACCCTGAGCCTCATCTTTAAGACATTTGTTTTTCTTTCAATCTATTTTTTTCATTTTAATTAATCCATTTTCATTCCAGAGATAAACCTTCCTCAAAACGGCAAATTGGTTTCTTTTCATACAACCGCAGAACTCACACTGTAATAACCACAACGAACATGCACCTACTAAAGTAAAGGTCATTTCAAAGCTCTACGTATATAGTCAGTTTAACCATTCGAAGTGAAATTGTTTACATAATACATATATTACTAGAAATTGAATATGACACCATTCTAGAGTTCACCGCATATGTTCAGTTTTCTCACATAATACTAACTTATTTTGTAGCTTACAGTTATCATATATACAGTCTATACATATAGCGCGCGCACGAAGAGTCTCTGTCATGTGATCTACAAAGTCAAATAGATATTGAAATGAACTCAGTGAGATCAAAGATATTCAATTCATTTACTCATATTTTACGAACCCACATGACAATCTAGAAATAAATGTTGCGCCCATATGAAACAATATTACATAAATACGTATAAATGTAACAAATAAGTTACGCTTACCATTTCAATTAGTTTGATATGCGTTTAGGGAAGCTGTTCATGACAGTGTATCGTTTAAGAAGCCTTTGGCTAACCATATGGCAAATGTCAACGGTTTTGCCTTTTACCCCATAATCGACCGCCAAAAACCTTGCATAGTGTGTGATTGGTGCATACGAAGAAAGCTAACATATTCACGCTAATTTGAATTATTTATTTAAGATATTGTAGTTTAATGATTGCGTTGGACCAGAAATCATACGAGTTTGGAAGAAATATACGGGAATTGATTTAGTAAACGAGCTTGACAGTCCTATTCTGCCAAAATATCGGCAACCACCTTATATAATCTCTCTGATTATCCAGAAGTTATATTCATATGTTATTTGCGCGCAAACACTATCTAAAAGGCTGCCGTGGAAATATAGTTACAGATACTCTTACAGAGAACGAAACCAACTTTAATCCTCAATAATAAATTGAAATAATTAAGTTTGATTAGATACCATATTCACTAATACATCTTTGAAAGGTATACTACTTTATCATAAGTTAAAATAATATCGAATGTTACCTGAAGAGTTGGTCTCTACGTTTTGAGATAGCTTCACGTCTTTGGCACTTTGCTATATAATCCGTATCTCACAGCGTCCAACAGAAAAACTGATATAAATATCATATAACTGATATTAATATCTTCACAAATACACCCTAGCTAACAATCATCTTTATCTGTCAACACGTCATAAATTTGATCAACGTTAATCAAGTAAATAAGTCAATAATAGAAATAGAGTGCTATACTCTATTCCTTCTTGATTCTATTCTAGAAATAATAATTAACAGTTAGTGTGTAATCAGTCTTTACGTGCCAAGACTAATGTCTTGTTTTCACTCAGGAAAATTTTCCTCTGGACAGGAACGGTGAGGAAAGTTTCCTTTGTATTAAAGTCATTAGTTTCGACCGAGAGATCACAAGACAAAGGAAACTTTCCTGTCCGTTTCCTGTCCTTATTAGGTGATTGAATCGCTAGAAAATCAAAATCGAACATTCCACAACATTCCAATACTCCAAAGTTCAACCCTTTTGACGTAATTGTTTTAAGTCCGCGTGAACAGCAGGGCAGTATCATCACCTTATTAGGTAATGAAAGGATAGAAAAGCAAACCACTTAACCAAAGTCCAAAATTCAACACAACAAGCCAAATACATTATTTATTAAAAAATATACTCTTTATTTTTACATACATACATACAGTTAAATTCAATTTTTTCATAATGCTAATAATGAATTGTCAACGTAATGTAAAATGGTTTTCAAAATATACACGTCTTCCAAGTAAATGCTGTTGATTATTCTTTCGTTCGATTATTGCAATAACAATCCCATGTGTAGTTCCTATTTCCTTATTGAGATGCGAGTCAGGATTAAAATCCTTTAATATTAATCCCCGACGTTGGTCACCAAACCTAAATCCAATACTATTTTCTTTCATAAAATCAACAGCATATAAAATAGAATCTTTGCAAACACGAAATAGAAAATCAGCTGTAAACATTTTAACACCTGTAAGTTTTATTTCATTTTCTGTTATACATATTGGTGGAGATGTTGCCATGATACTTATAAGAAATTAAATGACAACGAATATATAGTGATTGTTAAGACGTAAATTTTTACCCAATTTATCTCTTTGTGATGAATCAAAACATGTCTTGTAATAACATTCATTATACTTTCGTCTTTAAAATATAATTCATACATTTGTATAGATGTTTGTTCTCCTTTCGAATTGGTCTAGAAGCAATTAAACGCAGTGTTCGTTGATTACATAGTGCTTTAAACGGTATCAATTCAATTTCTTTCGCTTGATTCTGTATCTTCACTAGTATCGGTTGTGCTTCCATCAATAAAGTGAATATGGTTCCCTATCATCTGTGTATGATCATGTGCAGTGTATATAGGTGTATATATACTTTTTACCTTCCTTGTTATCATCCCATAAAAGCAATATTCTAAATATATCCGTTTGTTCTACTCCCTCAATAGGTAACAAAACAAGTTTCTTACATTTAAGCATCTGAAACTCGACATGTGAAACAAATTGGGCTAAATCTTTCTATTTAGAGAACAGAGGTTGTTCCTTGTTACTCGTCAAAACATCCACACGATCTTCTAATTCACTGAACAGAGGTTGTTCCCTATAGCACGCAGCCGTCATATTGAATGAAGGCAAATCTTTAAAGCAATTCGTTTTCTACTAAACAACGTTCAGTAAGAATTAATCGTACAGATTTTCCAACCAAAAAACTTACATCCCAGGGTATAAATGTAAACACATATTTAATTCCATACTTCGTTGCGCAATCCTCTCGGACCTCAAATACAACACGATATTTAATGCATGATTTTGTACACTCGATCATTATTAAATGAACATCTTTGCCAGTGTTTATACATCTCATAATTATTCATATAATATTTATAAAAATTTTCATTGCTTTCTTTCATACTTAAATGAATACTGAAAAGAGTATAATATTGTTCATTTATATATAGGGTAAAAACTAAAATCTTTATTATATTCATCAAAATTTTCCACAATATTTTTTAGAAAGAACGGGAAGACCAATCTCTCAAAAAAATTAAAGATAACAAACAAAAATTCTCTACATATTTTTAATGAGGGAACTCAAAGTTAATCCATAATGATGTCCTTATTAGGAAATGTATATGTTCGATCTTTTTTTAGGAAGGCAAACCAAGGTCAAACTTAAACTTAAAAATAACACAAAACATTCTCTACATATTTTTATTAGGGTGGTCAAGGTTATTCCATAATGATTACCTTATACGGTAACAAACGCTATTATCTTTTAAATATAACAACCAATGATATTGCTACATTTTTATACCCGATTATTATAAAAAAGTTGATCTTAATTTTTTTTATCACAAGATGAAATGGCTCGAGTGAAGCAGACTAAAAATATTACAAATAAAGGAAAAACTATTGCCACAATGAAAACTATAGGAAACGATATTCCCACAATGTTACAGCAGCGACATGACTATCAAAAAATCATGTATAAATTGGGATTGGTTTTGTCAGACGAAGAGCCAGATTTAATTTTTAATTTTAATAACTTTGCCATATACATTACAAACATAAATACAGACATTAAGACAATAGGCTGGGTAACCGCAACAGCTATATAGTGCCAATTACTGCGGCCCCAAAACAAGTACGATATAACAGTCACTTTAAAGATACATGGCGATATACAACACACATTAAATACAACAAATTTACTATGATATATACTAAAAACAACACGATGGTGGGTTCGTAAGGCTTCGAGCTCTATTACATTTTAAGCATATCATGCTTTTCCATGTTCGTGAATCGTCTATGTCATATGTGTTGTTAAGTGCGTTAATGTAGTAGTTGAATAGTAACTTCCTGAAGTTTGAGAGTGGGATGTTTTTTGTTGTAATAGTTGTTGGTAGTATGTTCCATGTTCTTGTTGTCCGAATTGTGTATGATTTTTGGTATGTCGAAGTATTAGATTTTTTGGTTTGATATTTGTCGCAGTCAGGGTTGGATGATCTTGTTTTTTTGTGAAGTTGAGGAGTTGGTAGGGTGGTCTTGTTGAGGATGTTGATGCCGTGGTTAGTTTTGTAGAAAAATACAATGTCTAGGTATTCATGCCAGTACGTTAAAGGAAGGAGTTTAGTCGTAAGTAGTCGTTCTTTGTATTTAATGTCACAAAGAAAGGGTGGATCCAGAATGAATTTCGTAGCCCGTCGTTGAACACGTTCAATTCTATATATTAGTTCTACTGACTGCTCGTAGTCTCGCAGATATTTTACGGGAAATTCGTTCATCGCCACAACAGCATCGACAACAGAAAAATCATCCAAAAAAAGCATCATCAAGCATAGTCTAGTCGTCCTGTCGCTTCACCTCCACTACCTCCAACACCACCACCTACCTATGAACCCATAACGCCACCGCATCCTCCATGCCGATTGATTTCTTTAATTTTGTTCCTTCTCCTACACCACCACTACCACCACCACCACCACCACCACCACCACCCCCACCACCACCACCACCTCCTTCATGTTCTCCCCTTATTAATCCAACTATGCGACGAAATAATCCCACCAGCAGCTACTCTTCCGCCTTTATCTCAACAACAACAACAAAATAACAATTTATTGAAAATGGTAGATCAAATAACAAACACCGTCGTTCCGACATTATCCCCTATCCCATCACCACCACCATTACCTCCAGTTGCTGAAGAAGAAAATGATTTATGACGAACCGCCGCTAAAAAAATGCTATAAACGAGCATTAATTTACATGAAACGAGATAAGGAGTGTGAGTATGCTCATGAAGAAAAACGTCTAACAATCTATTCTAATTATAATCAAGACGTTGTTTGTCATCAGTATGACAAATCGTGAATTAGAGGGTTTATATGCTGATAAGCTTTGCATAAATAAACAATATATGCGATGGCGTTATAAAAAAATTATCAGTGACCTTATGAAAAACGTTATATATTTGATATTAATAAGGAAGAAAAAAAAAAAAAATTACACAGGATAAGAAAAAGCCGAAAAAATTATAAATAAAATAATAATTTAAGTGTATATATAAATAGGGAGTTTTTGTAATAAAAAATCATTATTTTTCTTTGATCAATAAAAAAACAAAAATTGATGTGTGGAATATTATGGTAAAAGAACTTGATCGTTTTGAAATACATATCAATGAAAATATGGAAGAAAGAATATGGAAATGTGTTGAGGACAAATAAGGATTACTTGTCTTTATGAATAAAATGATATGGTTGATATATATATAATTGAATGGAAAGACGTGAAATTGGACAAATATTAGCATATTATGCTTTAATCATATGCTATTTTAAAAATAACAAAATTAATAATAATATCGCAGAATATATAAAATTTTAGACTTTAGACTTTATTCTCGTAAAAAAACATTCATTGTTCCCCGACAAGAAAATCAAAAAACCAAAAACCACTTGGTTTTCCATGTTGAATCTTATAATCTTTGAATTTTGTAAACTAATCTAAATACAACTTTTCAATACTTTGTATTATACTAACAGGATCTTCATACTCTATTTCATATGTTTCTATAGTACTCTTAATAATAAAAGCATTTGGTCTATCAATATCTGATCTAATCATCACCATTATTATATCATTATATAATATATCCAAGAACGGAAGAAAATATTGTAAACTAATGGGTCTATTATTTTGTATATTACATTCATTTTTAACTAAGTCAGAAAATAAACTTATTTTAAACCTATTATTCGCAGCTGTTTTATAAAAAATTCTAAACCAATAAAGAGTATTTGTGACAATTTTTATAACAACATGGGACAACGGGCCTCATTTTGTTAGTAAAGTTATCGAGGGTATATAAAAAACCCACACATTTATTAATCGTTGCTATAGGATTGTGATTTTCACAATAGAAAATAAAACAACTCGCAAGTTGGTAAAATATGTTTTCAGAAAGGTCCAAATCATAAAGATAACGAAAAGTTGCATTCAAATAAAATGGATAAAAAAATAACAGATAAAGACAAATATATATATAAATTATCTATCAAAACATTGATTAAGCTTACGTATAACATTACAAAGATAAGAACCTTCATATCCAATGGGTTTAGGAATTGCATTAGTATATTGTGGATCATTAATAGTAATAGAAATAAATTGGTAAAGATTATATCTTGGATAAATATCTGTTGGAATATCGATAAAAAATTTATCTGTATGATAATCATTTAAATGAAAAACAGATTTAGATAAATTTTAGAATGGTATTAACTCTATTTTCTCGTAACCATATAAATCGTTTATCCCACGAATAAAATATTTTCGTTGTGAATGAACTACGGGTAGTATATATCGTTGTTTATCTTTTACAATTAACCAATCCTTACATTCATTAATTTCTTGTTTCTTCTTCTTTGTTTCGTCTTCATTTTTCATTTTTTTGACACAAGCGTAACTATCATAACCATTACTGATCGAAATTATGGGTCGTTCAAATGCCGGCACATCAATTTCCGTAGTACATGCGATAATTCCACCAGTAATAGTCACATAAAGTCACAGACAGCAAATAATAATCCAATATAATGATTACGAAAATGTTGTATACGATTTTCAGTACCACTTTAATATTGATCTCTTGTTCATGTTCATTATCTTGCTCCTTTGGTCTTTTATTAGCTAATTTCAATGACATTCTCAAAGGAATGATACTCTAAAAACCCGTTTTTATATACTATCTTTTTCCCCAAAATTCATAAAATAAATATATAATAATTTATAAAAAAGTTTAAATATATACTAATTTGTTTCCTAAAAAGCATAAATAAACATAAATAAGGTATAAAAAAGCTTATAAAGCATAAAAAGGTTAAAAAAGGTTAAAAACTACCATAAAAAAGTTTAAATAAGCATAAAAAAGCATAATTATCCATAAATCTCAAGATTTACAGAAAGATTATTTGATCTAAAAATTTGATCATATTAGACGATAACTTGTTATTATATATTGTTGATAATCAACTACATCATTTTGTTCATAATCTGAAACTTCCAACGTTAGATCTCCGTACCGGAAGTCGAAAAAAATTTTCACACAAAAATCTGTTTTATTTTAACGATTCACTATCTTTTCACAACTAAAAAAATGGAAAATCACAACTAAAAACTCTGGAAAATTTGTTTAACATATTTATAATACAAATATACAGCCACTGTGAAACTATGTTTTGCTTTAGCTAGCTCTCTCACCACATGCTAACATTCAAATTCCCTGACGTACAACAACAAGCAACCGATTGATCTGGCGGTGAGCTAAATGTCACTATGGACTAGTCCCACCTGACATCCTCCAATACAGAGGACAAGACAAATGTCTAAACCAGTCGCGATTTATAAGAGTACTGCGCGTTGAATGCGCACCAATGCTGGTTAGTAATAAATACTACAGCTCATTGGAGGGTTCAAGCGCCTCGTACTTAAAGAGTACGACTTTCAAGCGAGCACATACACAGTATACAGCAGGAGCAAAATGAATGGATTTTCTAAAATTAAACAAGAGAAATTTAATAGATTTCCATACAGTAGAAAACAGTTCATTTGTGGTCAAGATGTCGGGCGATGCTATATTCACTATCTTTTTTTTCTCTCATGATTAGCCATACAATAAATTGAAGCAATGCAACCTGCCGTTTTTCCAGGTTGTCTGTTGCACATCACTCTCGTCGATTTGTGGAGGGAATTTTAAGTTTAATGGACAAAATATTCGTGATTATTCTTTTAACACAAACAAGCTAATGGACGTTGGAGAAACCTGTTCGTTGATCTTGAGCATGGAGCGATCGCATAAAAAGGTCCTCCCCACGTCCAAAGTACTTGAAAATTTGGGGAAAATGGCGGATTAGTCAATAACATACACTAAATAACAATAATCCTAACCCCGCCTAGCTGAGCAGGGTTAGCAATAAGAATATTATCTATTCCCAGTTTAGATTTTTTGACTCGCAGTTTAGTTTTGAATTGAATGGAAGATACATGACGATCGTCAATCTCAAATCCTCATAACGTATGCAGGAGAAACACAGTACTACAAGAAATCAGCCTTTAACCATTTAAGTCCCAGTATCAGCATTCAAATTCTCCTTATTGGCCTCCAAACGTTTCTTATAGTACTAGTAGGGAGAAGATGTTTTAAAACATTTTTTCTTTGGTTATCATATCCTTTATTTTCATTACCTTTATACTTGGTTAACCATTGATATTATTAGGCCAGGTTAGATGCTGAACACTCCTGGGGCTTATTGGGTTGATGTAACTGCAATGATTGTGCTATATTTCATTTAGCTGTTTCGATCATTTTTGATGAGCTACAAGTAAACTCATGTACGCATTGCGTACCTATTTTATTACGTTCCTCATTATTAAAGCGGAGTCTCAGTGTAATTCATTGCGCGCTCACAATCTTGCCGGCTGTTATTTGTCGATCCCTCAACATCTGAACAATAATAGAAATTAGTCATATATTCTCCTTTTCTTTTGAGAAGACATACCTTATTTAATATTCATAATGTTATTTTGTTGGAAACTCGGCGTTTCTTTATAAAATACCGGATGTAAACAAGAACACAAGCGCACAATGCATCACCCTTTAGACTCTTCTTTAAGACATTTGTTTTTCTTTTAATCCAGCACACAATAGCCAAGTGAATTCTCGTTGATCTATTGCTTGCACACTTCAAGCCTCACATTTCGTGCGACATGATGCAATATTTCTTTGGTAGATGGCCTCGTGGTAGGTTTATCATTTTTGGAATTGATGTTCGTTGATATTACGTTTGTGTTTTTTCGTTTAAGGGTGCTTACTGTAGTTTCTACTCTGCGCCCGCGAATTGTAGTGCCGCGTAGCCAGTGTTTTGGATATATAACAATCGTGAAAAGGTGGTGAACTGCCAAGATTTTGGGTAAGGAAATACTGACGTTTCAAGCGGAGCTCTTCAACACAATAAGTCGTACTCTAATGAAGGGCATTTGATGTAAGCAAAACTCACAGTGGTGGGGCATTAGATCGCACCTGTGGTGGGAGGGGGATTTGACCCTGTCAGCTGTTTCCCAGTCCCTACATTCGCTTGTTCTCGAACACAGATAGGCAACGCACATGCTCTTTTGAGTTTTGACAATGGCGGAGGAGACGGTGAAGTCAAAAGGCGATTTTAAAAACAAGGATGTGAATTTTGTCAAGGTTTGGTTAAGCCAAGCAGGAAAAGTTAAGAGACACTTTTGAAGTAAGCGGGAGACTGTTTATAATATACTTTTGATATATTAAAGATAAGTAAAATTGGGATTTGAACAAAGTCTTTGATATGGGGGATTCTAGCCTGCACGCAGGCTAGGGGGATTCCTAAAATTCAAATCCCCGGGGGTGTCCGGAAGGGGGCATGTTACACCTTCGAATTGATCGGTCGATAACGCGTAAAAAATCCGCAAAATATACTAGAAAGATAACTGACCAATTAAACTATGATGAACTGCCGATATTTTTAGTAACGCAATATTGACGTTTCGAGCGCCTCTCGGGAACATTAACATGGAGTTTACGAAAGTGAAGACGACGACGGCATTCTCAACAGCATAAAACATAATATTCTAAACCCCATTACCTTGATAGACCACTTTCAAGTTATGTTTTCAGACACTTTTGAAGCTTGACAGTTTGCATAGTCATTTCACTTGGTGTGCAGGGTAAACCGCTTAACTAAAACTCGAAGCGGGTGACGTCGTCCACAGAAAACGAAAATGCAGTAAATGATGTCATGTTTATAATTGAGCAGGTCGTTAAAAATTATCATGTTGACTAATAATTGAACTAAGCCTTTGTTGAGGATGAAAAATTGCAATATTAAGAGACGACGTCCTCGCTGCTCGCCTCGTCTTTTTGTAAACTCCCTAACGTCAAATGCCCGACGTGTTCCCGCAGGGGATGTTACACCCTCGAATTGATCCGTGCATTGAAGATACATTGCTGGGATGTTTTCTCGATTGTTTCCTCTGGTTACCTGTTTTTAAACTTTTATCATATGTTTTAGTCATGGCAACTGTGTATTGTATATGAAACTTTTATTAATTTTGAAGAACAACTATTATATGGAAATCATTAAACCAAATATTTGCATTTAAAAACTAATTACACTGTGGAATTTTATCAAAGGTTTATGACAATTATCGATTGTGTTGTTGTATTCCTATATGGGATAAAAAGATGGGTCACCAGCTTCATTCAGGAGTTACGAGAGTTCTTCTGTATATTATTAAAAATATAAAATGTTTTTCCATATTTATCACTGTGGTATATAAACACGCGAGATTTTGACTTGAGAAAAGCGTAACAAAAAGCCGTAGTCACAAGTCTTTTTAGCTTACCTAGAGTCACACAACATCCTGAGTGTTTATATCATAAAAAAACAATTTTATATTTATTTTATAAAAGAATAAACAGACTTGAAAAAAGGGCGGGAACATTCTGTGTTTATATATTCTTATCTAAGCACGGCTACTGTATAATGGCCAATCATAGCTCGTGTAAGAGGTAACTTATTTTATAAAGGTATATTAAAAGTTATGTTAGATAGTTGAAGCTTGAAGTTAGTAAAGTTGTAAAGGTTTTACTGTGCAAGCTGTGTTAAGTTGTGAATACTCAGAAAAACTCTGACCTCCAGACAGGTCTCGAACCCTCAACCTTCTGAATGCTAGACAGACACTCTAACCATTGAGCTACTAGAACTAAAATGGCAGGGCAAGGTTAATTACGGTATTTATTATATACTCGTCCCAGGTTTAAATACCGTAATTAACCTTGCCCTTCCATCTGAGTTCTAGTGGCTCAATGATTAGAGTGCCTGGCTAGCATTCAGAAGGATGCGGGTTCGAGTCCTGTCTAGCCTGCGTGCAGACGCTTGTACGCAGGCTATGTCCTGTCTGGAGCTCAGAGTTTTTCTGAGTATATTGACAATTTATCAGAGATTGCACAGAAAAACCTTTTGCTATAAGACCTAAACAGCGTTAAAATATTGTTTAAGTATCAGTAAAGATTATTACTAAACCAAAAATTCGCAGTTGTTAGTCTCGATACTTTTTAAAGAAGTATTTGTTTTAAAACATTTGCAACTAGGAAAACTGCATGGGGCCACCTTAAAGAGGTCGCGCGCTGTCAGCTAATCTAGATATGTTACCAACACAAAAAAGATGGGACGAGTGTTGCTTTTCAACTTGAATCATTTTTATTTTATTTAATCACTATTTCCTAACATTTTCTTTTATTCACAATGAACTTTCTTAACATAATCAACCTTGACAGTTGTTAGATCAGAAATCTTACGTGAATAAAGTACTTCTACTTCTGATACTACGAGCCATTAAGTTTTTAATCTATTCAGGATAAGTTTATCATATACTGTGTTGTGGTTTCATGAGCTTGGTATGGCTAACGTAAGTAAAACACTTCAACTTCGGATGGAGAGAATTTGTAATTGCCAGCCAAAAGAGCTCGGGTGTTGCTGCTGGTGTAACTGTAGCCAGAGGGAGGTTGGTATGTGTGACCAAGATCTGAGTAGGAGTGGGTATTTGAGTTAGCATTGTTATATATGCGTAAATCATGACCTCCTCCAAAGGTTGGACCGTAACCACTGTTGCTGTAAATTGCATTACCATGGTTTTGATACACTGGAGCTTTAAATGGCTGCAGGTTGTCCTTATTTTTGAGGGAAAAGATAAACGAGCTCGAGCTTGATCTATAACCAGTCGATCCTAGAAAAATAAAAAGGTATAAAAAAGAAATGCTTAGTATGATTGAATCAAATAAAACTTTCGTTAGACCAAACCATTAATGTCATTAAACATTTTTTGTTGCTGTCTGACTTGTTAATAACGAAATAAATAAATACGTGTTTAACCACTGGTGATTTTAGTAACCTAGAATTTGCAAGTTTAATTAGAAAAGAAATATGCTGTCTCGGCATTATGATATGCGTTCATAAGTTTTTGGACACCCTGTTTTTTACGAGCTGTTTATGTAGTTTGAGTTTTAGCATAAAGGTGATCATAAGCACAAGAAACGCAGCATATAAATGGATGAAACAAGCTTTTATATTAAAAAATATTTATTGGTTTCCGTGTTTGGATACTGTGATCCAAACACGCGGGAAGTTGCGAGATTGGAGAAAAGCGTAAAAAAACACCGCTAGGCGAGTGTTTTTAGCCTGAAATGTCAGGCGTCCCCTCGCCCTCAACTTACGCCCGACATTTCAGGCTAAGTGATTTTTTAGCATTTCGAAAGTCGAGCAACTTCCCAAATGTTTGGATCACAGTATCTAAACACGAAAAACCATTATGCATTTCTTTTATACAATAATACAAGAGAACGAGCAGCAAAACTTAAAGGGACACTCCGGCCAAAATACAAATGCAGTTCATATGAAAGATCTTACTGACTTTAATTTATTTCCAAAGTTTCAGCATTCCTATCAATTTAGTTAAGAAGATATGGCTAGTTGAAGTTGAAAATTTGAGGAGTTTGACGCCATATTGGTTTTGCGAATATGACGTCATTGAGTGATTCTTTATCGGCAGTGGAGTTGTTTTGATGGCAATCACATAGTGATAGCTGTTGTGAATACTGTTTGGACGAAAATTAGTCGAAATAAACTATTTAGTTCCTCATTGCAGGAAAGTAGAGGAGCTTCTTAGGCATAATACAAGATAGCATCACTCAGTGACGTCATATTTGAGAAACAAAATGGCGTCGAAATTGGACAAACTCTCCAACTTCAACTAGCCATATCTTCTTAACTAAATTGATAGGAATGCTGAAACTTTGGAAATCAACTAAAGTCAGTAAGATCTTTCATATGAACTACATTTGTATTTTGGCCGGAGTGTCCCTTTAAGGAATTTTTTTGCGGGAAATTTCCGTGTTTTGATGGCTTGATCCAAACACGGGTTTTGACTAATCAGAGCCTCATGCGTAGCATACATGTCATTTTATAAGATGCTATCTGACGCTATATGAAAGAGCTACATGGTATAGCTTTATCAATTTATTGAATTTTATCATCTGTGTATTCATATATAGCAAAAATAACAACACAATATATCACAAAACTATAGTACTTGATGCGCAGTCGCTATTGGCTATATGATAGCCTCTATGCGATTGGACATTTATAATATTTGATGAGTTAATCTTTGGGATTGTTTTCCCAAATGTTCTTTATCTTCTCACACAATTCAACTAGAGCTAAATGAAAGGGGGATGTTTCATAGAAGCGTTTGATCACCAATGTTTTCCAGGATATTCGAGAAAGTTAATTGGATAGATATATGTGGCACAATCTATTGACGAGGTTATAGTACAACTTAAGAACGCGCTTGACGA
This sequence comes from Chrysogorgia sp. JL179-B06, assembly GCA_035772405.1. Taxonomy (NCBI): domain Eukaryota; kingdom Metazoa; phylum Cnidaria; class Anthozoa; order Scleralcyonacea; family Chrysogorgiidae; genus Chrysogorgia; species Chrysogorgia sp. JL179-B06. Next base: position 110,947 of record JAYKKM010000477.1, read on the forward strand.
ACTGATGGAACGGTGTAGGTTAAATTCCTTAACTCCTCACCCGAAAAATGCGAAGCAACGATAATACATAGAGGAAATTATATTGGTCTTCTTAATGCATTAATAGTTGGATCACATAAAATAAAGGGGTTGACTTACTCAAGAACGTGGAGTAAACTCGTACAGGGGTCAAAAAATGTTTTACCAACAAATTAAACTTAACTAAGATTATTTTAAGATTAGTTTCCCTTCTGTAATATATGCAATGGTAATTATGTACTTAATCATAAACAGGATGATCCACGATCGTGGAAAACCATCTGTCTTAAATGCAACACGGCACGTAAAACACACAACCCCTGCACAAGCGACAAGCTTTAACTCTTATTTTTCATTAGCCTCCTCCGCAGGCAACTCTGGAGTTAAATAGCTTCCAAGGCTGTGCGAGCAAGGTTTTGGCTCCTGGGATTGCAGGGAAGTATAGGGATTATGAAGGTCTGGCTCGGCCAAATATGGCCAAAACAGCGTTGGAAGCTATTTGACTCGGGAAAAAGAACCAACAGAGTTGCCTGCGGAGGAGGCTAATTTTTCATTATGATCTTATGATCTTAATTAGATACTGAATTCTTAGCTGTGGCCGACTTTTTAGGCAAAACACAAACGACATTTATGGCGAGTACTGCGACAAACGACATTTTTGGCCAGCACTGCGACAAACGACATTTTTAGTGAGTACTGCGACAAATGAGAACGAAAATAATGGGGACTTCTAAACTGTCTGGTTGGCGTTGAGTTTCCCATCAAGAGTCTTATAATAAATATCGCATTAGATGGTTTGGCAGATAATACACTGGCAGGCATTTTACTCATTTCTATCAAAATACATTCGAAACTCGTAAAATATCATGAGTACACGCTGTGCTATTAAGTCAACTAAAATTTTGTTTTGGTTGACTGAGTTTGAACTGTTACGTTTAGAGACCATTAGATAACCAGAGTACCAGACTACATTATTTAAAAAAACCTCAAATTAGTGATATTCTTAGATTCAAACGAACGAATTGCTAATAAGCGGAGCAACGAACACGACGCAACGTCACAACGATCAGATCTCTATCCAGTGTTGTAGACAGCTGAATTGGCTTTGGACATCACCCCTGCAGATAGTGACGCAATGTCAACTAGTCTCGAAGCCGAGATGCGATATCCAAGATGAGAACTGTCGATTTTTCTGGTAATATCCATAGTATAGTCGCAACAGGCAATTTTATTCCCCGATCACAGTAGGCTGCTGCTTGTTTCGCGGCTGAGACATGATATACCCAAACAACCGCGAAAAAACTCGGTGTTATAATCTTATGAAATCGAAAATTATTAGGAATGGTACTTTACAGCTCTTTCAGTTTCATATCTCACGTCGTTCTTGAGATGTTTAGACTTTTGTGATATGCAATTGATAACCTACTGTATATATGACGTCAAGAGGCTTACACATTTTTAGAAAATCAAGTATATATTTGAGATTATTCAAGGAAATCACTCGAAACTTTGCAGACACTTTGTGAAACCTAACATCATTACATCGAAATAGTGATGCCAAATTAATTTACTACTTCTAATTTCTTGTTTTTCTAAAAATGTGTAAAGTTCTTGACGTCATAGGTTATTTGCATTTCAGAAAAGTATAAATATCCGCTCAACAACGACGTGAGATACTAATTGAGTTCTAAATTACCATTCCTTATCATTTTCGGAGTTCATTTAAATAAGACAAACTTAATTTTCGTTTCATAGGCACTTTAATCAAAGTGATCATTCAGTTCTCTTTTGGGAATTAAATATTTCCATAATAAGGAAAATACCAGCATTTTGTTCATTTGATTTTTTTATTGAATTTAAGAAAATCGTTTACTGGAACTGTGTATAAGTACAACCCTCTCGTGTCCGAATAAAAAAGTTTCTTTAAAGCTATGAATTTTTCCAACAATGCTGTCTGTTTTTATAAACGTGATATGATCAAAACACTTTTAAACATAACTATAAAAGTATAAATATCGGGGTACCTCCCCATGATGCATCTGTATATGCACCAAAGACGTAGTCTCCAACGCGTACAATGGTGACTGTGGGACTTTTGGAATCACATCTTGAGTGGAACTTAGACGATTGCCAGCCATCTCTAGTCGCCCTGTAACAAGTCAGCCAACGATACTTTACTGGAAGCCACATCCGCAGCTGTGATACATAGTTTTGTCCTTTTTTCAAGATGACTGAGAGGTGGAGCTCATCTAAAAATATGATTAAGGTCATATAAACTAACTGTTTTTAACTCAATAAGAATCAATTAAAAATGAAAAATATTTGGTGGACAATAAAATTAGTTCACTTAAATTTTTAGTTATATGGAATAGATCAATTGAATAAATACCACCAATTGTAGCCACTGCAACTTCATTCATTCTTTTGAATTCTATTACATTTTTTGTCAATTTTCAATAGAATTCAAAAGAATGAAATTGAGGCTATGCATGCCTAATAATCATCATTGCTAACAATGCATTGTGGTGTTTATGCAATTGGTTTATTAATGTGAGATTTCTGCGATAAGGACTTTTACGCAGGACCGAAACCACAAACAATTAGTATGAAGTTAATGTAAATATAAGCTCTTCTTGTAAACAAAAAACTCAGTGACATGACGTGTCTATGTAAAAGAATATTTTTGAGAAAAACATATGTTAAAAAACATATGAAAAAACATAAATATTTTTGAGAAAAAAACATGCCTCCAGCTGACAAAGTTTGGTTGACGTTTACAAGTTGTTTTACAAGTCGATCAATAATTGAGCTGAACGAGGATATCTTGTCCGCTAAAGTTGTATTTTGATTTCCAAGTTGTTTCTCAAGTCTTTGATCAAGATGTGCAAACTTCGTATCCAACCTGTTCATCATCTTCAAGAGAACAAAGAAAATATTATATTGAAAAATATTAAATAATTATATATTATGTAATTAAAGTGCCGTCCAAGCTTCTGTTTTCATTATTTGTTTACATGTCATATAAACACTGAACATGAAGTATTGCGTATTTATATTTCACGCTTTAGATTTACCGCCTAATACCAAGCGTGTTGCTCTGTTCCTAAATACGGACAATTATATCAATCGATGTGGTCTTAACAAGAATGAGGAAATAAATAAAATTGAAGTATAGATAATGCATATAGAAATTAGCAAAGACGCAACTTCTTTGTCGGTCTTCAAGTTTAGTTTCTCTATCGATATTTTTTGTATTTAATGATCTTTATACACGCGGGAACCTAATCATTCATAAATTTAAAATAATGTTTTTCATAGGGCCGTGTGAGCAGTTACAAACTTTAAACAAATTATATAAGATGAAATGAATGGAAATCCGCCTTTAGACCTTGTCTATAGTAGGGCCAACATGCGAACATCGTCTCGACTGGATGATGGATGATTAGAAACAATCGTCCCTCATCTAGTATTCATCAGGGAGGATTAGTTCTGATCGAGGGATATACGACGTTAATCGTCCCTCACGAAACAAAGATTTGGAGGTTACTGTGCGATTATTTATATTAAGAAATTAATTAAGAAATGTTTTGTTCATAATTATTGGTAATTATTTTTTTTATCTTTACTTTTACCTTCTTTTCCTGTGCTATCATCTTCCAGGTTAAATTCTTGACTTAAAAAATTAAAAATATTTGGTGGACAATAAAATTAGTTCACTTAAATTTTTAGTTACTATCCTATGGAATAGACCAATTGAATAAATACCACCAATATATATACACGCATAGCCTCTGCAACTTCATTCATTCTTTTGAATTCTATTCAATTTTTCTCATAGTTCTGAGCGTCATTTTTCAATAGAATTCAAAAGAATGAAATTGAGGCTATATATACATACCTAATAATCATCAGTGCTAATAATGTATTGTGGTGTTTATACTGAATTGGTTTATTAATGTGAGATTTCTGCGATAAGGGCTTTTATGCAGGACCGAAACCACAAACAATTAATATGAAGTTAATGTAAATACAAGCTCTTCTTGTAAACAAAAAAACTCAGTGACAAGACGTGTCTATGTAAAAGAATATATTTGAGAAAGGAATATAAAAATAACATACCTCCAGCTGACAAAGTTTGGTTGACGTTTTCAAGTTGTTTTTCAAGTCTTTGATCAAGATGTACAAACTTCGTATCCAACCTATTCATCATCTTCAAGAGAACAAAGAAAATATTTTATTGAAAAATATTAAATAATTACATATTATATAATTAAAGATGCCGTCCAGTCCGTTCTGCGCATGTTCACGCATTTGTTTACCTTTATATAAACACTGAACATGAAGTATTGCGTATTTATATTTCATGTTTGATATTTACCGCCTACTAAGCGTGTTGCTCTGTTCCTAAATGCGGACAATTATATATCAATCGAATTTTGCGGTCTGTTCTCGTTTAGGGATGTGTTAACAAGAATGAGGAAGTGCATCGAATTGTAGTATAGATAATGATATAGAAATTAGAACGCAACTTCTTTGTCGGTCTTCAAGTCCAGTTCATGCTCTATCGATTACGGCCCGCCATCCCTTGAACTTTTCATATTTTTTTGTATTTAATGATCTTTATACATGGTAACCTAATCAATTTTGTTTTTCAAAAAAATTACAAAAGTTATAAACTGTAATTAATGGTACAATTAATCATACTATAAAATTAAGCTACTTTCAAATTTTAAAATATCACAATATTGTACTTTGATTATCTATTTGGTTTAGGTAGAGATAGCATACGATTATTACATCTCAATTAATTCATAACAATCGAAAATAGAGAATTTATGTTGAGCAAATTAGATCTACCACTATAACACACTTTTTACTTCCATCCAGTTTTTGATAGTATGATAGTAGTTTGTATTTCGTAGTTATCACCAATTATAATACGACCTGCTTTATTATGAATTTTTTGTAAACGATTTTTTAATCTAATCAAAATGAGGTAAAACTATAACTTGATGAAGGCTTTTCTTGCTAATAACATATTTGACTCTTCTTAATATTAAAAGACTGAATATGTACGATGTATATAATGTATGAATATGGTTTGATGCTAAAATTATATTTGGTATAATTTCCTCTCTTCGAGTACTTACTTTTAATCCGAGTTATATTTATATGGTTTAATTCGAATTATTGTAGCAACTCTTTCCGACAAATTTTCCCTTTTTATCATGACGCATAAATAGTATGTACAAATTCGTAATAGTCTTCGTTTAGTAACTTTGTGGTGATAGATATCTATAAACGGCAAAATTTCGTACTTGTCCAGTTGTCGTCAAACATTCGTCGTATCTCTTTCAGAAAAATATTTTTTTCTTTTGGCTTTAATCGATCTTCGTAATTATTGGTAATATTTTTTATCTTTACTTTACTTTACCTTTTTTACTTTCTTCTCCTGGGCTATCACCTTCCAGGTTTTATTTGATCGTACATAAAGTTCTTTGCTGTCCTTGTGGTAAGCAATTAGACCAGGTACAGCAGGAACCTTTTTAGCAATATCTGCCGAATCAGGAACAACCACGATCTGAAATATTACAGTGGTTTAAGATTTTACGTCTGAACATATCCAGTAAAGCTAGTTTTTGATGCTTTTAACGAAATTTTAATAAAATGACAAAAAATGTTTATTATTTAAAATTTTAAAAGACATTAAAACTTCTTCAAAATAATGAAAAAAGTATATGAAATAAATTTCTTTCCTTTTTAGACCCAAATGTGAACGAAAACTAACAATATAGTCAATTCTTTCATTCAAGTGTGTTTTCGGAGAGCACGTAATTCGTTCCGTTTTTATCCGTCCTACGCGATTGGTTCTTGTATAAATACTAAGTAAAGTAATTTCGCTGGACATAGCAAATGTTTTCTACCTTTATGGTTTTAACAATTGCTTTTGATTATGCCAAAAGACAAATGTCCACCAGAAGGACGCCATGTTTTGTAAAACAGTGAAAATGTATATCCACTGTTTTGGAAAACTACCACGAATGTCTATATTATAAAACAATTTTTGCATTCGCTCTCCTTGTATATGCAGCTCATAACCAGCATACCACTCGAGCTCATGGTATAATTGTTAAATATACCTGCAGCTGGCTGTTTGTGTATGTTTGTGAAAAAAACTCGACAACCCATGATCAACTAATCAAGAAGCTGACTAATAAATATCTATACGGAAGTTTGTTTAATAGTAGAGGAAAATTTTGCTGAAGATATATATAAAGAGTGCTGAAAATATATTCTTGAGACCAAACCGGGACCTGCAATCGCGAAAAATGCAGCTATATAGTCTATAGAAATATATCTAATGTGTCTATTATATCTTTGTCCTATTTATTTTATAGAAATATATCTAATGTGTCTATTATATATCTTATGACTATATCTAAAGTGTACGAATCGATTAAAAACATACCCCTTCATTCAAAAGAGCTTCATTTTGCGCACAACGACCCTAGAAAAGAGAAAATAACATGAATGTTTGCTGATAAAATGCGGGAAATAAAATGAAATCTTCCTATAGGTTAAACAATAGTTATAAAACACAGGAGCGGTGTGGCTCTCAAAGAAGGGCCTGGGAAATACTGAATCGCAAGGGCCCATTTAAACAAAAAGTACGAGACTAATTCTGGCTTCATGATTTTCTATGTGGCAGGTAGCCTTAAATTCAAAATATTGGTCACTGATTTTGACCTTTAGTTTAATTTTCAGACTTCACACTCCAATATATTTGCGTCAAAGGCATGGTTATCTATTCTTAGTGGAGTCTTACTAGAAAGATTTCAAATTTTGAGGTATATCTATAGATTACAATATTGAGAATTTTCACGATTAATATTCGCGTGACTGTTGCGTATAGAAAAAATATTACTAACAATATAATGGCGTTTTACAGAACTTTTCTATAAGTATAATTTGAGGGCCCATAAAATCTTGGGGACCACCGGGAAATCTTCCGGTGGGCCACGACTCCCCTGATAAAACACTTTGTCAATAGATTTATTAATAAACTTTCAACCCATTGCACGTTTCTACCAGCCATCTTCGTGGATACATGCATCAAGATATTTAAATTTATCCATGTAATCATAAACAAATACAAATATACTTATTTAGGTACACTAGTAGGGCTACGACTGTCAGTATAATCATGTCAACGTTTCCCAACGTGTAACTTACTTCCTGTGAGTTCACATTTCCTCCAACTAATTTATTCCAAACGACATCACCATTAGCTTTCGTTACTTTGTACTCCATGCACTTGTTCCAGACTCTCTTGGGCAGTGCTGACCTGACCCAAAACCAGGTGTAGACATTTGTTGTGACAGTTCCTCCATTTATGGGTTTACATTCTTTCGAACAGTAATCGTCTTTGCCACCTACTGGACCATAACAACCACAGCACTAAAAGAGAGACATAAATGGAGCACTATTTATCAAAGGTAACGAATATATATAGAACGTTTTGTTGACCGAAAAACAACTCACGTGTCCTTTGCTGCAGCCGACGAATGCCGTTGCATTATGGACGATTCCTGAAACTTCTCCAGTTGTACTGTAACTATAAGAAGAAGTGGATATGTCATGTAACAAGTAATATTTGGCATTTCACCCATTAAACTGTATGTTCTAAGGATTTATGGTGAAGAAAAACATCGAGTGTTGGAATATATATATTTTAAGACAAAACCGCGACCAGTTGCGAAAAATGCAACACCAACGCCTTGCCTTTCCCGAGAGTCAGATCCCGAGAGTCTAGTATGCCGGGAAAAGAATTGGATATATTAGAAGTTTTTCTTCAACATAAATCTTATAACATACGGTTTAATCGAGTGAAATGCCAAATATTAACTGTAATATACCCAATTCTTCTCCCGGCATATAAGCTTGTCTAAACAGGAAATGCAATTCTAGCTGCCAATCTCGTTCCCAGAGCCTCCGTTCCCCCCTGACCTGTGGGGCCCCCGATTATTCTAAAATACAATTTTATATTCTTTTATTAAATTTATGTAACCCATGACGTTGCTTCAATTTTTCGGTAGGGTTTGCTATAAGGTATATTGCCGTATTTATTCAGTGAAAGATATAGCTGCGTTTAAAACAGAAAAATTTCAGGTAAATTTTCGAAGTTTTTAAATTCAGGTAAATTATACCACCTTACACCCCCTAACAACAAAGGCTTCGCTACGTCCCTGAGCTCAGTGGTCAGAGCACTGCACTAGCATCGGATGGTCGCGGGTTTAATTCCAGCAGCGGGAGGCCTTGATGTTACTGAGAAGTTCTGAAAATAACCGTCCGAAACTTAAATAACACAATTTAACATTTAAGTTCGGAATTTCTCAGCACCTGCACTTACTCGGCTTATACGTTAATTTTAGAGCAAAAAACCTTATATCTAAAAGCATGACAAACGTCTGCCTAACTGCTGTAAACTTGAATCGAAACTAACAAGTTAACAGGTGTTAAAGTAAACGGCAACATCTAAAGACAAAAACAGCAGGCCATACCAGGAAGAAAATCGTACACCTTCTGTTATCTATATATAGGCGTGCAATGCAGTGTGATAACATTTTCATTTTGCCAAGTAACATATGGTTTAGGACAGGCTAAAATCCGGTTATAGCATGTACAAATAGGTAGCTGCATAATAAAGCATAAAAAGTAAAGACTGAACTAGTTTCAATTGCAACAATCCCAGAACGTTTGTAAAATGCACAACGGAAATCAAATTTCCACCGCCATTTTGCACGCGGGCAGCTCTTGAAGCGCTGGAAATTACTCGTTTCAAGTCAACGCGCAAAAAATGGCGTCCACGACAATCAATGATGACTTTTCTTTGCATTAGTTTCGCCTAATCGAGATAGAAATGACGTGGCTACAGGCAATTTTGCGAAAATTGTTCAGCCGCGAGGAATTCTAGCGAAAATCCCGCGATTGATATCTCTAGCTGTTGCGCGATATAAATGTTCGATGAAATGTTGGAGACGTATAGTATTTGTTATTATGTGTTATTTCGAATTTCCACACACAAGCTTATTCGAGCCGTACGATAATCGCACTTCTAGTTTGAGGTGCCGAGGCGCGCGCGTGCAATTGTATATACGCCAACAAAACAGACTAGATGAAAATGAACGAAAATTCATGATAAATTCCTTGTTTTCTCAGTCTGTATAGGGGAATGTGTTTAATTGCCTTTAATTCCCATATAGATATCACTCTGTAATTAATTATGGCAGCTTTTTACCTGAAGGCTCCAGAATAATCCAACTGTATGGGATATTTATGATGGTATGCAAAGCCCGAAGGACATGGCTTTTGTAAACACGAGTTCATCATGGACTGAAAAAGGAAAAATAAACAGATTTTTGGATTGTTTAAATATTAAATGGACTGGAGATAATTCCCTGTTTACCTATTCTATTGTGGTCCTTTGGCTAACATTGTAAAATAGCTTTTAGTTCAAAGATTGGAATTAAATCTTATCTGAAATCTGCATGTGATAAATTCACAAAATTATTTTAATTGGTTTCGTGACTTTTTAGTATATGGATTTTGGCAAAATGAAATTTCGAAATGTAGTATTGAAGAATTAAATAATATTTTCCGTATATTATCTGCATATGACTATGATTATACTATATATACCCATCCGAGCTTGGTTTGTGGAAGGTAGGCCATGCCAAATTTAGAACAGCGAAACGTTGTTGTTACAATCTCCTCTGTCTGAAGATCTTTAACGTAAGAGATATCTCCAATGCCTGGCGAAGCGTGATCACATCCTTTTTCTCCCATAATCATAAGATTCTTTAATGGCCGATGGTTATTCAATCTGAATGACCTTAATGTGAAATAATAATAAATCGTATCGATTGTGATAGAGTGTATGGGAAGAGGAATGAAGAATGCGGAAGAACATATAGGGAAATATTAATAATAGATAAAATAAATGCGCAGAGGGTAGCAAGGAAGATGCAAAACACGGTGCTGATGGAAAGCGAGGCGATTATGAGAAAGATCTTATCAGGGATTGTCCAACCATGCGAGTTATAGATACATATTATATATTATATATTATATATTTTTTATTATATATTATATATTATATATTATATATTATATATATTATATACCAGTATATCATTGTATTGATTGTAACCTTCGCTCTCCATCTGAGTCTCGTTTGCTCAATGGTTAGAGCGTCGCACCGGCAATCAGAAGGTTATAGACTCGGGAGGTTATGTATCGTCTATCTATAGTCCAAGCTCTCCCACATTCACTACATTAGTGTTATGGAGTTATACATTAGGGAGTTATAACGTAGTTTCATTGATAATGATAATGATTATAATAATGACGATGTCCGCTAATGGCAATGGTTATTATATTTATAATAATAGTAATAAAAATATATAGGAAAAGGGTTAAAAAAGTACATAGTAACTTGTATACAGACAGAAAACAGTAGAAGTTAAGTTATATTCTCGTTAACCTTACTATGGAAAAACCTTGCTATGGAAAAAATGATCACGTGACAGATTGTGGTCTTTCGCGTGTGAAGTTAAACTGTCAAACATTCATTCTTTTCTAGGACTTTTTAGTGTTTCTACAATTGATGAATTACAAAAGATGAATTACATTTACATTTACCAGTGTAGTTTTGTCTGTCTCAAATCGCCTCCCGTTGACATTTGAACTCTGAAATCCAAAATTGGAGCGTCGCCAAGTGCACTTGACCAATGCGGGAAACCTAAAGGCTCAACTGGGTCATCATTGGATGGAACAGACCACGTGACTGAATCATTTTTGTGTCCAATAAGCATAAAGCCTCCTCCGTCAGTTGTCATATCACACCAAACCTTGAAGGTAAGATGAGCGATTCAATACATGTGCACGTCTACAAACATAGCGGAAACTTGCAGCTTAAATTAGCATGTTTATTGTTGAAATGTTTTTGTATAGAATTTTACGCAACGGATCATGGTTTATGCTATAATTATAAGGTTGATCATGTTCATCACTAAAACGCAATTAAAATTTCATTGAAACACAATAAATAAATTCCATGTTTCCAAGCATCCATTTATTGTTCTGGAGTCAGTTGTTCAAAGCCTAGATAGCTTATCCAGTGGAGAAATCATATCCTGCAGTGAATATATTTTCTATCCACTGAATGGCCATCTGAGAAAAATAGCAAGTGAATACACCACTTTCCATGTTCACGTGCTATTGTTTCTCAGAAAACTATTGGATAGAAAATGAATCTACTAAATAGGACTTATCCACCAGATAAGCTATCCGCGCTTCGAACAGCCGGCCTTTGTTTATAATATAAAAAATACTCCATTTCCCAACAAACATGACAGCATTGAATCACGATAATCCTGCACGTGGATGAGATTATCACTAATAATTCACAAGTGTTTGATTATTGAATTTATTAGTAGTGGAAATCCGTATAAAACACTGCTTTTTATACAATAAATAGATATTAATAAGTAACAGAAGAATAATAGCGGAATGCGCGTTCATAGAACTAAAACTCAGACAAAGAAACCAAAATTGAGTTTCAAGGGATTCCTAAATAGCCATTTTCTATTGTTGGCAATGCAAGAATAAACAAGAATAAATTATAGACTCAGACAAACATACATACTGACGCCATTACCGCGCTTCGCTATTGAGTAAATAAATTATGTCAACATGGAGGGAGATCTGAGTCTCGGTAGCTCAATGGTTATAGCGTCTCACCGGCATCAAGAAGGTTACAGGTTCGATTCTGAAGATTTTAGGACACGATCGTTTATGTATCGTCTAAATAAGTTATGTTGAGAACAATTTAATGTTCTGAGATATTAACTACGAATATCATCACGAACATATAGTACAAATGGCAAATGTTGTCTTCGGTGGTCTAGTGGTCAGGGCCACTGCCTCCCACCTCTGAGGTCAAGAGTTCGAATCCTGTGTTCGAACAATTGATCGCACGTGGAAAGAGTTGGTCAACACTCTGCCGAAAGTCGTGGGTTTCTCCGGGTTCTCCGGTTTCCTCCCACAGGGAAGTTGACAGGGCGGGTTAGGATAAATAGTTAGGAAAACTAATGATGATAAAAACTGTAAAAATAAATAGCTAAGGTTAATTGATTGGAGTACTGGATACTAAGTACTGAATATAATAGAATTGATTGTCGATGTTCTAAAGCGCATTTGATCATATACACATGCTAATTTGCGCTATATAAATAGTACTAAACATTATTATTATTATTATTAATATATCCCGCCATTATGTTTACCGGCATTACCACCGTCATAATATATACTCAACGGCTTCCGTGGCAGAGTCTAGAAACCTACAGGTCGCAGGTTCGACTCCCAGCCGGAAGTATTTTGGAACTGGTCCCGCGGTTGGGTTTTCCAGCACTCGAACCATTAACCCTTTATGTCCTAGGAGTGATCGACATCTAACTTCTCCTAATAATATCCATGGTTAACCAAGCATATAGGTAATGAGAATAAAAGAAATGATCACTAAAGATAAACTGACATGCTTTTAAAACAACTTCTCCCAACTAGTACTATTATAAATGTTTGGAGACCAGTAAGGAGAATTTGTATGTTGATACTGGAGCTTAAAGGGTTAACCGATAGTTTATTCTATAGGTATATCATTAGAATTAAAGCTCCCTAGATTTACTTTTAGCGTATAGTAATCTTTCAATCATATAATTATTCTGCAACAGATTTTTACCTTTTTTGGCGTATCACTGTCAAACTTCACCCAATAAAATCCATCTTTTGCCTCCATGTATTTGTCTAAGATATCTGAACAATCATAGGCAGGACTGAATAATTCGCCAGGGGGAGTAGAACCTTAAAAGAAGATAATTATATAGTCAATGCACATATGCGTGTCTAAATCATACAAACACGTACCCTAGTGGATTATCAATTACGTGATAGTAACATGAGATGTAACATTTTATAAGGTAGTCAACTTACTGTCACGTTACGTTATAACGTATCGTATAACGCAACGATACATATAGCATAACAAGTTACCAAAACTGATCTCTGCACTGCAGGATCTTCCCGAAAGGTGTAAAAAGGATGGCGTCAGCTGGGATCCTTTTCCTTAAATGGTAGCGCGAGTATTGGACAAGTATTGAAGGCTTTTTGGAAAGTTTTCTTGTCACAAAGAACATCTGTTACAGTTTGTTTTAAGGATTTTTTGTTGAGTTTCGTTTTTGAAAGAGGTACTTGCTTTTATTTCTTCTGGGTGTAAAAATATGATAAAAAGGAGCTATGCTGACGCCGTCCTTTTTACGCCACTTTTTGTCGTGGAGCCGGCAGTCCACTCATACATAGAGGTCAGTGATTACCAAGTATCAGACCAGCAATTACTATTAGGGGCTAACTAAAGGCGATTACCCAAATGGACTTCTATAGATCCAGTAGGGTTATAGTTAGGATTATTAGGTTAGGATCAGAGTTAGGATCAGGATTAAGAGCAAGCGTTGTCCTTTTGGGTCATTCCTTTTAACTACGATCCAAGTATTCTGGATACCACATGACAAAAATGTTTAAAAGGTATTAAACTTACCGTCGACTGTTTGCCATTGATAAACACCGTCGTTTGTAGCACAAATCAAAACCTTCTCGTTATTTTCTCGATCTTTGACCAAAACCTGTTCACCATGATTACTTTTATCACATTGACCAGGATCATCGCCACCAATAACGTTTGTGCCGCCCTATTTACAGAAGAAAGACAACAGCTGGGATTATTGAATTCAAAGTTTAAAAACATTAACACAAACAAATAAGTTGATAACACTTTCTATAGATAATATAATTCAGAATAATATTTTGAAACCTTATCTGACTGCCCCAACCAGAAATCAAACCCACACTCTCTGGTCTAACGTATCAGCGAGAAAGAAATAATGTGTCCAAAATGCAATATATATATAAATTTTTCGTGTTGCAAGAACAATGTAACGTGTGCAGACATGGTCATGTGCAACATTAAGTTGTTTCCTTTGCGACACAAGTTGCACTAAAAAGCTATGTTTAATGGGCCGGGGGTCTTTAATATTCACATTTTTTAGGTTTGCAAAGTAAAAAGTATTGCCAGTACATATTATTCAATGAAATTCTTAAAAGCACACAAGAATTGATATTTAAAAATCAAAAGCTAAACAACAAAAATTATCTGAAAAGAAATAGGGTGCAAATAATTGTTCAAAAAACTTACGTTGGCAGTATCGATGAGAATGCCACTGGAAATCACCACAAAGATGCACAAAAAACTCTTCATCTTCTTGCTCGAATACCAACCAAAAGATAGACTGTGGAAAGACCAACTGTGCTCTTATTTTTATAATCACTGTGGGAGGAGTTTCTATGATGCCAAATCACTTACTAGTTGACGGTCAGCTGTTGGTCCTTGACACTCTTTCCGACAAGCTATTGAGAAAGCAAAATATTTGGATGAGTGTGGGGTTTAATTGGGGAAATTGATTCGACATAATTGATATGTTGTCAATAACAGTTTCTCATGAGCTCTTGTTATTCGAAACTCCATTTAGTTTCCAAAAAAAGCATCCACGATTCTGTAGTAGGTTTTATTGTATGAACATTTTTGTGAGCGGTCTGGAATACGAAATCCTGCAATTTGATTGATTCCTGAGCGGTCTGTGAACCAATCAAATTACAAGATTTCGAAATCCTGCAATTTGATTGGTTCTTGAGAGGTCTGGAACTTGCCGTTCCGGATTTTATCAATAATTACAAAAATAGGAAAATCAAAAAGGTTTTATAACGTTTGACTGTGGAAAATATTTATTTTATGCAAAACGAAACAAATGAATATGGAGAAGACGAAGTTCTACGTTTTGGGCTAACTTATTTGAGTCTAAGAAAAAGGAATAATGAAGAGTCGACTTTTTGACTATTTATTATGAACGTTTATAACAGTTTAGGTCATATAATAAACTGCTCGTTGACTTCGCTTGTTATGTCTGTACTAGTGAAATACCTCGTATACCTCGTTTTTGCACGGATCTAGATTCGCTCGGTCCGTACTTAAAAACCACCGATATTTCACTAGTACAGACCGAACAAGCGAAGTCAATTAGTATAGTTATAATATCACAAGTAGTGTAAATCCTTAATTGCACGAGCAAAATCATATGATTACTTGTTTATTATATCCATGGCAAAATAACAATGTTGTCAAATTATCAAAATGTTTTAGTTTTTCTGAATGTTTTGTATAAGCTGTACGATCACAACCAATTATTTATAATACTCTATCATAGAGACTAATTTATATTTTCATAAGAGAACTACTTTCAAGCAACTGAAAGTAACCACAAACATAATACATTGACTTTATTTGACAAATGTGATTCATACGCTTTGTACTCATTGACGCCTTAAAAACATCTTGTTTCGGCATTACAGAACAATTGAAAATATTTCCTCTTGCTGTTTTCTGTATTCATGTCAATATTTACACCAAATTTTTAATTGATATCGTAGCACAAGTAGTTACACTCCTCTCGACCAATCAGAATGCAGTAATTTTGTCATGCATATTATAAATTCGTTAATCAAACAAGTGTGAATTATTTCGTTCGATTACCACGATTCAACCAATCAGCAATAAGTATGCAACGCCTTGGCGGGTAGATCCATCATGGGTCAATACTAGGAGTATTTTTATATAATAAACAGATTTAGCTCACTCGTGAGATTTCCTGTTCAACACTCGAAATAAATTTCATATTTCCGCACAGCCATGTATTATTCTCTATGTGTAAATTTTAGATATTTCGAAATTGATGATTTTTATAAATTTTATATTAACTATATGTATATTTCACAAAAAGTACATATTAAAAAGTAAAATTAAAATTTCGTGGTTCGGATTTATAAAACTTATGGTTTTCAAAGCCAAGCGTTCGCTATCGAAGGCAGCGATGTCATTACAAAATGTATTGCATTTTGAGTCACTGAAGAGAATCGAACTCGCCACTGCACCTTGTGATCGCTAATGAATCGCCATTCTCGATTTAATTTGGTGATATTTTCCGTATTCTTTGTAACGAATTCGGAGAACAATAATCATAATAAAATCATAATGATTTTTATTGATATTTGAGATATAGAAATAGATTTTTATTGAATTAATATGAATCGATGTATTACAATAATTACCAACTTTCTATTTTTATTCATTTTGATATTGTAGCTGGGCGTTGTTAATGTTTTAATTTCAAATACGAAAAAGACAAAAAAAATTAACAAAGGCGACAAAGAAGATATTTAGTTTTCTCAGGTCACAGTTGTTTTTCTTATTTTCGTAATTTGCATTTCTCAACCCTTAATCAAAAACCTTCGGCGACAGTGCCTACGCAGTACTTCACTTCCACTTAGACGCCGGCTGAATAATCTCTTTCTTTTTCCTCTGACATTTTTAATATTTACAACATATCATTTAAACCAAAATAGTTATTGCTTCAATAGCGAAGTTTTCGTAATAGTTTTCAGAGAAGAAAATAAACCAAAAGCCATAGTTTTTGTAAACTCCTTATTGTGTTTTGTTTTGTTTTGTTTCGTTTTGTTTTCGGAGTCAGTTCATTTCGCACAAGTTCAGTTGAACAATTTACAATATTAAATAAATACAAAATTATAATACAAAAGATATAGATATGAAAGAGATCGTGCGCAGAAGTCAAAGTATATGATTAGCTGTCGAGTTAATGACTCGTGCAGCCTTCATAATTGAATCGTCCTCAGTTTCGCAGACGTTTGTTCGACCTTCGTAAATGTGTAGTTTTGAAGCACTAACGATAGAGTATCGTCTACTGAGCACGACCATGCGGACTGCGGAGATACGAATTTTATCTATTTATATACGAATAATCTATAGATACGAATTTTATCTATATATATACGAGATACGAATTTTATCTATATATACGAGATACGAATTTTATCTATATATGCAGAGATACGAATTTCATCTATATATACGAGATACGAATTTTATCTATACATGTATATACGAGATCACGAATTGTATCTATATATACGAGATACGAATTTTATCTTCGAGTGTTGTATGTAATATCTCTCACGAGTGAGCGAAGTGAACGAGTAATAATAATAACAACAATAATCCTTTATTTGAGGAGGATGCTGCCGGTGGGGTGAATTAACAAATGAAATAAAATACTTGATGAAATAACAATGATCATCAACCAAAAAATAATAACAAATAAGCCTTGTGAAGGAATACTTAAAAATAAAAATAATATTCATCCTTATTATGGATGAGAAATATTATTACCACGAGAAGATAAAATCCGTATCTCCAATTATAGCGGCCATGTATAATGTTCTATTTAGTTATTATATTGAAATCGATGTGAAATAGCCATGATGATAACATTATAATGTGAAGAGATAAAAATAATATCTTCACATATTATTCATATATTGAATATATATGCACTTTTTCATAAATAGGCGAGAACCTAGAGTTTCATTGATATATGAGAGATGACTTTCGATATATGAGAGCGCTCACTAGAGCGAAATATAATTAGTTTGAATACATATATATATATATATATATATATATAATTATATATATATATATATATATATATATATATATATATATATATATATATATATATATATATATATATATATATATATATATATATATATATATATATATATATATATATATATATATATATATATATATATATATATATATATATATATATATATATATATATATATATATATATATAATTCCTATATATCTCCAAGCGGCCATATAATGTTCTATTTATTATATTGAAATCTATGTAATGGCCGTGATGATAATTATATGATAATTATAAGGTTGTTTTTAAGCACCAAAAACTGTGCAAGAAAATGAATGTTAGGCAAGCAACTCTGGTTATAAACAAAAGAAGGCCCTGGGTACACAGTAAACGCATTGAGCTGGTATTTTTCTCGTCTTAATTTAGGATTGCATGTTCAAGTGTGCTCTCGACTGTGGGAAGAATCATGTGCAGGTACTTGAGACTAAAAAAATATTTACTGCTTGCATTGAAAAGTTAAATATATCCTTTCCTCTATTAACTATAATATATCTTGGCTATCCGTTGAACGGATAGTTCCACTTGAAATTAAATTTGGCATCTTCAAGTACATTATCAATGTATATGCATAACACCGCGTATACGTGGCTTCCTTAGCAATGTTATGGCTATAATATGACAACGAGAAACAGGAGAACCTCAATATGTCAAAAAATACAATGAAGTAAGAGTACTTACGTATTTTCATGGACGAAATTTAGGACTATATGCCCTGCATCTGACCTAAAGGACACATAGTTCGAAACGTCGTCTACGAAATTACGTATACTAAGTATACTCGACTTACTTCATTGTATTTTTCGACCTATTGAAGTTCTCTTATTTCTCTTTTTCATATTATATCCACTTCTTTTCAGTTTATGTAATGCTAACAGCAAAACGTTGCAGGATAGTCAAAATCATGTTGGTGTAATCTATAATAAGAAATACAAAATAAGTGAACGAGTAATAATAATAACAATAATAATCCTTTATTTGAGGATGCTGCCGGTGGGGTGAATTAACAAATGAAATAAAATACTTGATGAAATAACAATGATCATCTAACCAAAAAATAGCAAACAAATAAGCCTTGTGAACGAATAAACAAAACTAAAAATAATCTTCATCCTTATTATGGATGAGAAATATTATTACCTGCACGAGAAGATAAAATCCGTATCTCCAATTAGCGGCTTTGATATATATGTAAATGTATTCCAACACTCGAAATTTTCCTTCACCATAAATCCTTTCAACATGTAGTTTGATCGAGTGAAATGCCAAATATTACCTATATATATACTCATCTGCTACTTATATTTGTCAATATATATATGAGAGTGCTCAATACCATTGCAGGTAGAGCGAAATATAATTAGTTTGAATACATAATATATATATATATATAATTCCTATATATCTCCAAGCGGCCATATAATATTCTATTTATTATATTGAAATCTATGTAATGGCTGTGATGATAATTATATGATAATTATAAGGTTGTTTTTAAGCACCAAAAACTGTGCAAGAAGACGAATGTTAGGCAAGCAACTCTGGTTATAAACAAAAGAAGACCCTGTAGGTACACAGTAAACGCATTTAGCTGGTATTTTTCTCATCTTAATTTAGGATTGCATTTGATGTTAAAGTGTGCTCTCGACTGTGGGAAGAATCATGTGCGGTACTTGAAACTAAAAAATATTTACTGCTTGAATTGAAAAGTTAAATATATCCTTTCCTCTATATTAACTATGATATATCCTGAGATATATTCAAGAATGGCTATCCGTTCCACTTGAAATAAAATTTGGCATCTTCAAGTACATTATCAATGTCTATGCATAACACCGCGTGTACGCGGCTTCCTTAGCAATATGTTATATGGGTATAATATGAAAAAGAAAAACAGGAGAACCTCAATATGTCAAAAAATACAATGAAGTAAGAGTACTTACGTATTTCATAGACGAAATTTTGGACGATGTGCCCTGCATCTGACCTAAAGGAGGACACATAGTTCGAAACGTCGTCTATGAAATTACGTATACTAAGTACTCGACTTACTTCATTGTATTTTTCGACCTATTGAAGTTCTCTTATTTCTCTTTTTCATATTATGTCCACTTCTTTTCAGTTCATGTAATGCTAACAGAAAAATGCTGCAGGATAGTCAAAATCATCTTGGTGTAATCTATAATAAGAAATACAAAATAAAACATAAACCATGCAAAGAAAACTATTTTGAGAATCCAAAGATACGAATACAAATATTAAGATACTATCTAAAGGACTAAAATATGTCACTCACTACACCTAAACCCACAAACAAAAACAATATCTATAAACTTCAATACCGTCGTAAAGTGTATTCTATAGATATTTCTTCAAAGACTCCACTAATGAGCACCTATAACCATCCATTTAAATTAAGAAACAGCTTCACACCTACTGGTCAATGGTCAATGATGGTGCGGTGGATGATGTTCAGTGACGGTGGATGATGGTCAATGACGTTGGATGATGTCTAATGAAGGTGGACTGGATGATGTGTAATGACGGTTGATGGTGTCTAAAAAACGGTGGATGATGTCTAATGACGGTGGATGATGATGCTCAATAACGGTAGATGATGGTCAATGACGGTGGATGATGTCTAATGACGGTATATGATGGTCAATGACGGTGGATGATGGTCAATGACGGTAGATGATGGTCAATGACGGTGGATGATGTCCTATAATGACGGTGGATGATGGTCAATGACGGTGGATGATGTATAATGATATATAATGATGTGTATTGATGTATATTGATGTATATTGATGTATATTGATGCATATACTGATGTATAATTATGTATAATGATGGGTAATGATGGGTAATAATGGTTCCTACGGGAATCAGGCTGGTGTACCCAATTGGTATATAGTAACTGCATGCATGTTGAGCCCGCCAACACCAATTCAAAATATGTAAAAATTTAATATTTAGTATACGCGCACGTGGAGAAGAGCGTTCATGCAGAAGAATACATGGCAAACTCTCAATCCTGGACCAGTAAATTCGATTTTGTGATCGATAGTCACACCGTATATGTAGATACTTTCCAAAAAGCAAACCGTCGACGTTATTCGGGATTTTGAAATATCAACCGCAATGCTTCACGTTCAAGCAGAAAAGCTTTTTGTTGATGCATCGATTTTCCCCTTTCTTGGTAGAACGTATTCCTTCACACAAGTTGCGTGACATTTCATTATAGTTTACTATATACTGTATGTTATAGAACATTTTATACGAAGGAAAGCATTTTAAATTTTGGAAAAAAAATTAAAAGCATTCGTAAAGTCACTTACTAATCATATTAAACTCATAAAATATACTGTACAACATTTCACTGGCAATTTAGGCCTATTCCAATCGTCGAATTTATCATGTAGTTATTATCATGTGTTGAACGTAATCGGCCTCCCGTAAAAAGAACTCAGTGTAACATGCACAGTGTAACATACTTTGCAACGGCGAAAATTGTTGCGATACAAGTTGCTGAAATCGTTGCAGAAAGTAGAATCTATAGTTCTACTTTCTACAATTATTGCAGCAACTATTTTCAGCGTTGCACAGTGTAACACCCCCATCTGCAACTTGTCTCGCAACTTTCCTCTTTTGGCGACTGGATGCGCATGCGTTCCTTGTCACAAACACAAAGATTGCGAAATATTGCCTGGTGTAAAACCACCCCCTTTCATGCAACAACGTGGAAGATCAATCCGTTACGAGACAAGTTGCATGAAAAATTGCATTGGACGAGCCGTATTACCTTAATAATGCTATGTGTTTGATTCGACACATGACAAATTCGACGTTTGATATCAGTTCCAAATTTTCGTATTGTGATACTGTTCAATAGCTGAAGAACAAGGTCGGTAAATTTCGACGGTGCGTTATGCCGCAAACCTCAAATTTCCAGAGACGACTACGAGTCAGCTGTTTGTGACACTGGATATATTTTCGCTTTCCGTTTGGCGAAATGGTTCGTAATATTTAATACGACGGGTACGTATCACTAAACAAGAACTTATACCCTAACCCCCCTCCCCCCCCCCCGCCTAATTGCAATATGAAGTACTTACGATACAACATGTTACCGCTGGGTTAGTTGTGTTGGCGGGCTCAACATGGTTCTAGTGACTTTGAAACCATCTACATAATTCTGGTTTATGATTCGATGGCGAATGTTGACATGCGTGTACAGTTTACTCACATACACCAAGATCACAATCGTATCGTGTAGAAAGGCATTTTGACTTTAGTTTAGTACCTTGGCCAGTTTTAATAACTACAAAAGTAAAAACATTGTATGCAACAAAAAACATTAGTATCGGAAGTGCTCATCCTAGACATCTTGCCAGACTGGAAATTTGTAAAATGCACAACTGATATCATCATAATCTTTTCATCATAATCTTTATTTAAAAAACACGGTATCGCTTCATTTTACATGGTCTTCCAGAGAGCCGTGTTACAATAATATAAAATACATATAAATGCTTATAAATAAAAAGTCCACTAACTAACTACACTAATAAATATAATGTTAATACAGGTATATTAAAAAGTTCAACGTAATAAGAAGTCAAAATAGTTTACAAAGTATTTTCTAAATTTACAAATCCTAGTTTAAATGCCTTTACGTTTGTCTGATCTCTAACCTCTACAGGGATTTTATTCCAGAGGACAGACCCCCTGTAGTGAAAGCTACATTTTCCTTTCTCTGACTTATATCTAGGAATATGTAAGTTAATTTCAGAATTTCTCAGGTTGTAGGAATGTACACTAGATGTATTGCTAAATATCATTCTCAAGTACAATGGAGAAAGGTTGTTGTAGATTTTAAACATCAACACAGCAAGTTGCATACTTCTCCTATATTCTAGTTTTTCCCAACCCAGATCATCCAATAAGTCACTAGAATGTACCTCATAATTTGAGAGCGTAATTATCCTAGCAGCCCTATTTTGCAATTTTTGGAGTCTCTCAGATAGACCTTTACCAATGTTGCCCCATACAGAGCTGCAATAGTCAAAGTATGGTAAGATCAGTGCTTTGTACATATTTAATCGAGTTTCAAAAGGTATAGTAGAGCCTATACGTTTCAAGACTGCAAGACCCACAGATATTTTTTTAGAAACTATATCTATATGTGAGTTCCAAGTTAGATTTTCATCTATATGAACCCCAAGAGATTTATAAGTTGTCTCTCTTTTTAGGGGTACATTGTTTACTTGTATTTTAAAATCGTTTGGTACCTGAGAAAGCATAAACTGACTCCCTATCAGCATGTACTTGGTTTTCCCAACATTTAAGGCTAATTTATTTACCTTTAACTATGACTGAATTATATTCATATCATGGTTCATTTGAAAATTGAGGAGATTAACATCCTCAGCAGCTGAGGTCAAGGTGGTATCATCAGCATACATTCTTCGTTTGGAAAACAAATTACATGAAGGGAGATCGTTTATATACAGAATAAATAGCAAGGGTCCCAAAATAGATCCTTGTGGTATTCCACAATTTAGTGTACAAACATCTGACAGTACTCCATTAACCAGGGTTTTCTGCTTTCGTTCAGTAAGATATGATTTAAACCAATCTAAAGATCTGCTTCCTTTAATAGGCGAGTAGATATATTATCAAACCCACTGGCTTTTTTAGTGGGTAATTTGTTAATTAAGTTTAGTATTATATCACTTGATGTATGTTCTAAATTGAAAATATGTCGCCCAAATTGCTTTGAAACAGCATTGCCCGAGTGGAATGCTGGCTTTTTCGCGCAATTCGTAAGCAAGTTCGCCAATGGCCTTCGATAATCTTTAATGTATGGTAGCGTTCATTGATTTGGCCTTTTGCGACGAGTCAGACAGAAATTGTTTTGAATACGGACGATAGTATATGTTTCCTGTACCGCTCGGCATCTCGACATAAATAATATATACTGTAATCGTGTCAATATAAGGTGAATCGTTCGACTGGAATACTCGTTCGATAGTCCGTCGCTTTCTAGACATGAACGGCAGCGAAATGGGATACTCAAGTTGCGTCGAATTCGTAATAAACGACACCGCAATTGCAAATCATTCAACTAAAATATTTGCGAGGGATTATTGCCGATACGTATTTCTATATTCATACTTGCATACCGCAAATTACTTCCGTTCGTCACGCTATATCTAATTATCCAGGAGAAGCGAAAACACTATCAAAGACAGCAAACTGTAAAATCTACAAGTATAGAACACTGTAGGAAAAGTAACAACTTTTCAAAGTCACCGGGCTTATATAGCCTATATTCACTATATAATTATAACCAGTTATTTCCGTTCGTCACGCTATATCCGTTCGTCACGCTATATCCGTTCGTCACGCTATATCAGTTCGTCACGCTATATCCGTTCGTCACGCTATATCCGTTCGTCACGGCGTTCGTCACGCTCAGCATGACGTGCGTTTCTCGACCAATCAGCGCGCGGCGGCATCCCTTTGTGGCGGTATATTGGGGGGGGGGGGGGGGGGTTACCTACTGCGGCTACTTGCCGCGCCATAATTGCTGCCGTAGGCAGCACACTAATCTTGACTTGGGTGGCTGTGTCTCGTACCCAGACCTCTTCGCGGAACTATGTATAGTCAACGAAATCTCGATTTGTGTAAATTTCTGTCGAGATGTTCAGTTTTATGACGTTTTGTGACGTATAAGTTTTATCACGTGTATTAAAGTTCATTACCTTTACCTTTCGCTGTTCGGAACTTGTCAACGCTGTGAAGTTTGAACGATCTGTTCTGCCTTCTGAGTGAGGAAGTATTCTCTTGTCAAGGTAAGACGACTAAGATAGTTATGTATACTTAATTTTCTTGTTAAACGCTCACCAAACGGAAATATGGCTCAGTGACTGCGAGGTATCTGCGATTTCTTGCCATCATTGCATAACTTGTCTTGGGCAAACTTGTCAATTTGTTTTGTTTGTGAATACAGTTTTCCTTGTATTTTAGGTGTATATTGGTGTGAGCATAGTGTGAGTTCATGCAGAACAATGCACATCCGTGTCCCTCATACACAGCTGTGGCATATAAAGCGACAGAATATATTGAACTACATTTTTATTACAAGAAACAAATTCTGATTAACTTAGTTTATCAACTGACAACTGTTATAATGTCAATTTTTTGCGTTCATATTGAACTGCATTTTATGCAAGAAACAAATTCTGATTAACTTAGTTTATCAACTGTAATATAATGTCAACTTTGTGTGTTCATATTGAGGTGCATTTTTATGCAAGCCTTGTACAGAGAACCACCTGTATGTTATACAACTATTTTATCTTTATGTTCAATTGCATTTTTATGCAACTGTCCAATTGCATTTTTATGCAACTGTCCAATTTACATCTGTTTAATATTACACATGTTCATGAACTACTATATTGTGAATAGATGTTGAGAACGGTTACAACACAAGGGGGGTCAACAAGGTTGGGGCAGATGTGAGACATCTGCAAATGTGCCAGGGGCAGATTGTGAGTACCTATGCTCCAGCAAGCTCATTGTGAGCTGGCCTGAGCTCCATATATATGTGCTGAAGAACTCACTGCTCTGGTATTACCTAAACCATAACCGCATGGGTATGAGGCTGTACTACCTCCACTGCTGCAACTTTGACTTCAATAAGCCCACCACTTATTTTTGCAATTTTGCACAATATCACAACTGCCTTGGATTTCGAGGCAGCACTTCCCTTGCGATAGTAATTTCTAGTTATATATTATACTACAGCACATCACGGCTACTTGCTGAGCCATAATATAATATACTAATGCAGTACATCACGTACGGCTACTTGCTGAACCACTGAGACGGTTATAAACCACGATTCGAACAAATGTCACTTCTTTAAACTTTATTGAAGAATACAAGTGAAGTTGGAACTGAGAAGTAGGCGATCCTGACTCGCCCAGACTAACACGAACACGATGACTGACTAACGACAATACCTTACTTAGAACAAAGACATGAGCAACTGCATAGCTATATAATTCAACTGACTAAAACAGCGTACAGGTAACATCATTCACAACGTTTACATACGATCGACACGTTTAAATTATGCAAGACAAAATCAGACATGTCCATCACAATATATTATACTACAACTGTCAACACATAGTTACTAGCCGAGTCATAATATATTACACTTAGCTTCAGTACATCACGGCTATTTGCGAAGCCATAATATATTATAGTACAGCACATTACGGCTACTATCCGAGCATAATATATTATACTACAGCACATTACGGCTACTTGCGAAGCCATAATATATTACACTACAGTATATCACGGCTAGTATGCGAGCATAATATATTATACTTCAGTACATTATGGCTACTATCCGAGCCATAATATATTATACTACAGCACATCATGGCTACCAGCCGAGTCATAATATCATGGTCACGACTACTATCCGAGCTATAATTATATATTATACTACAGCACATCACGCCGTGATGTGCTGTAGCGTAGTGTAATATATTATGGCTCGGCAAGTAGCCGTGATGTGCTGTAGTATAATATATTATGGCTCGGATAGTAGCCGTGATGTACTGAAGTATAATATATTATGGCTCGGCAAGTAGCCGTGATGTGCTGTAGTATAATATATTATGGCTCGGCAAGTAGCCATGATGTGCTGTAGTATATTATATTATGGCTCAACAAGTAGCCGTGATGTACTGTAGTATAATATATAATTATGGCGTGGCAAGTTACATCACGGCTACTAGCCGAGCCATAATATACAGGGCCGGATTACCAATAGGCACTATAGGCACTGTGCCTAGGGCCTACGAAAGTTAATGGGGCCTACGAAAATGATTGCATTTTTTCTTTATATTTATATATTTTATAAACGATGGTCAGCAATAGGTAAAGTCGTAAAGATTCAGTTTTGTGTACAGTGTACGTAATCGCTACCTTGGCTAATTGGCTACCTAATTTTGTATTATGGTTAGGTATTATTGTATTATTTACGTAAAAATTATATTAGTCTTGAAAATTAACAATAAAAATTAAATATTTCTTGAAAATGATGATACACTGTTAAAGAATGTGATTTAAGACCTTTATATTTTCCTCAAAAGTGCCATCAGAATTGTCAGAGGCCCAAAATTAAAAAAATTCCGGGGCACATGCCCCCGAGCCCTCCCAGGAATGTGTCGTCACTGGGACCTACGATACGTTGCTAAGTGCCTAGGGCCTACGAAGTCGTTGATCCGGCCCTAATAATATATTATACTACAGCACATCACAACTACTAGCAGAATCATAATATATAATACTACAGTACATCGCCGTCAGGGCTACTAGCCGAGTGATATATTATACTACAATACATCACTATCCGAGTCATAATATATACTACACCACATCACGGCTACTAGCTGAGCAATAATATATTATACTACAATACAAGACATTACGTCTAGTAGCCGAGCCATGATATATTATACTACAGGACATAATGGCTACTAGCCGAGCCATAATACATTACACTTCGGCTACTATCCGAGACATATATTATACTAGAGCATATCACAGCTACTAGCAGAATCATAATATATAATACTACAGTATATCAGCCGCCAGGGCTATTAGCCGAGTGATAATATATGATACAGCACATTACGGCTGCTAGCTGAGCCATAATATATTATACAACAGCACATCACGAGCCATATTATGTTATATTATATTACGGGAACTAGCATAGGAATAATATATAATAGTACATTATATTATTTTATGGTGCATTAAATTATTTAACATATTCTAAATTTTTCATTTCTGTATTTAATTAAGAAAAGTACCAGAATTAACTAAGTACCAATATCCGCACATCACAGAGCTATCACGGCCTTCGCACTATTTTTAAATCGTTAAATACTTTTTATGAACCTTGGTTGTGTCAAACCTTGTTAGTTTGTGGCCGTACCACAAGATTAAGTTGGACATCTTGCGTTGCCAACCCGCTAACGCCAACACTTATCCGCAAAGTTAAGCAACGAAGTCACTAGCATAAACCACACAGCTTTTGCGAATTTTAATCAAGAAAAGAGTTAAAGGGACACTCCGGCCCAAATACAAATGCAGTTCATATGAAAGATCTTACTGACTTTAGTTTATTTCCAAAGTTTCAGCATTCCTATCAATTTAGTTGAGAAGATATTGCTAGTTGAAGTTGAAAATTTGTGGATTTTGACGCCATATTGGTTTTGAAAATATGACGTCATTGAGTGATTCTTTATCGTCAGTGGAGTTGTTTTGATGGCGATCACATAGTGATAGTTATTGTGAATGGTCTTTGGACGAAAATTAGTCGAAATAAACTATTTAGTTCATCATGCAGGAAAGTAGAGGAGCTTCTTAGGCATAATACGAGACACGTCACTCAGTGACGTCATTTTTGAGAAACAAAATGGCGTCGAAATTGGACAAACTCTCCAACTTCAACTAGCCACATCTTCTTAACTAAATTGATAGGAATGCTGAAACTTTGGAAATAATCTAAAGTCAGTAAGATCTTTCATATGAACTACATTTGTATTTGGGCCGGAGTGTCCCTTTAATACGAATTACAGTAATTTCTACCTTATTCAGTAGCTAGCCTAAACCACTGAGCTATCACGCCTTTTGCACTATTTGAAATCATTAAATAGCATTTAAACTTACCATTTCTCAATTTTAATAAACAAAAGTACCAGCAATAATTACATTAATTTCTGCCATATCCTCAAAGTTCAGGAACGAAGTCACTAGCCTAAACCACTGAGCTATCACGCCCTTACGCTATTTTAAATCGTTAAATACCATTTAAACTTACCATTTCTGAATGTTAATAAACAAAAGTACCAGCAGTAATTACATTAATTTCTGCCATATATCTGCAAAGTTCAGGAACGAAGTCACTAGCCTAAACCACTGAGCTATCACGCCTTTTGAAATCGTTAAATAGCATTTAAACTTACCATTTCTGAATTTTAATCAAGAAAAGTACCAGCAGTAATTACATTAATTTCTGCCTTATAATAATAACAATAATAATATTAATAATCTGTTTAATCAAACCTCTTGCAGCAAAAAACTGAATTACAGGTTATATATCGATAGCTAAATTGAGTATATAAGTACTTAAAGTTAATACTGTAAATTAATAATAGGTTCAAGGTTCAAGTTATTTCTTTTGAATTTTGGAAAGAGTCTATTGAACTCAAGAATGCGCTTTCTTCCGAGTTTTAGTGCATGTGTAAAGCCTGGTTCACACGAGAGCATAATCATAATCATAAGGATAAAACCAAAGGCAAAACAAAGGAATGAAGTCAAGCCTGCGACATAAAGATGGACATAATCATAATCATAAGGACGAAACAAAAGGCAAAACAAAGGAATGAAGTCAAGCCTGCGACACAAATATGGACATAATCATAATCAATTAATCATAATTAAGAAGCATAAGCCAAGCATAAGAAGCATAAGGCAAGAGCAAAACAAAAGAGGATACAAAGAAAAATTCTCGTTGTTTTGTCTTCGTACGTCGCAGAGGAAAAGTCATACATAAGCATATGCAACGAAAACAAAGCAGCTCGCGTGAACCAGACTTAAGCGACTAAATTACGAAGCAAAATTTACAATTAAAAAACAAATTTACCTAAATGAATTCCAACCACACTTTGCATATTGTTTCAGACATCAGTTCTATACGCATTCCAAATGATCATGCAACTTAAGGGGCTCGATATGATAGTTTAAACCACGCGATAAATTGCATAATTTTCCCCATAAAAAGTTTTGTATTACAGATCTGACCTGTATTTTGGTTCATTGCATAGCTCTAGCGGTCGTCTTGGTTATTGAAATGTTTCACACTTGTAGCATTTGTATATCTAGAGAAATTGTGTTTACGAAAGCACATATTTTAATGCAAATTAGTTTTCAGAATTTATTGGAAACACGATTTCTCCGCTCAGGTAAACTTAAACTTAAAGGGTAGTAAAACATTTCAGTAAACAAGACCCTAGAGCTATGCAATGAACCACGATGAAGCTCAGATCTGCATTACAAACGTTTTTATGCGGAAAAATGCAATTTCTCATGATTTGGACTATCGAGCCAACTTCGCACATGTGAATATAAGCCACGGGATGTGCGCGATTTCTCGGGCGACACCGTCCTTGCGCGTTATTTCGGTAAAATGCCCTGGGTAGTGCCTTAAATAATTAATTGTACCCACAAGCACTATACCTTCTCTCGTTGATTAATAAGTTCTCAGTAAGGGAGACGTTGGGCGTGGTTGGGATCTAAAAACTAGATTGTTCGTAATTTTACGTTCTCAAAGGTTGAGTGAAATTTGAATTTAAACACTACCCTATTCGTTGTGCCACTGTCGCTGTCGTTTTCACCAGTGTCGGTTTAACACAATACCAAGGGTAGCGCTAAGGGCTATAGGCCTCGCAGTTTCAGGATCCCGCAGTTTAAGGGGCTCCGCTGTTTAAGAGGCCCCGCAGTATCAGGGGGCCCTCACTATACGAGAGACAAGCAGCGAATGATGAGCATGATCATCGAACATTTTCGGAGAAGTAGATATGACAATAAGCCAGTTCGTAATGCCGACTGCGCATCAAAATGACGTGTTCTGCATCGGGATAAAACTTATTTCAATTCATAACATCAGGCTAAAACCACAATAGACATTTGTATTTCTATTTACACTTGCAAATTCGTTATACTGAAATCCCCAGCCTGATGTTATGAATTGAAATAAGTTTTATCCAGACGCAGAGCGCGTCATTTTGACGCGCAGTTGACATTACGAACTGGCTTATTAGAGTAATCAATGAATTCGCACTCCAGAATTCACGCAAACGCCGTGAGATTCATAAACCAGCGCCTCTGCATTAACTATGTACCAACCAAATACCTACTTATATATATATATATATATATATATATAGTGTGTTTACTTTTCATTTGGTGTATAATGTGTAACCCATTGCAATAATACATACGACGAAAATACATATAAATTAAACTGAAATGGTCATTCTTGTTTTGAGGGGGGAGGCACATTCAGAAAATGCTACTTGTCCTGCACTAACTCCCAATCTAACCTATCTGTTGGTAGATTTTAAATGTGCTTTGAAAACATCCGGAAGCTAAAGGGTAAATCCTTCCCTGTTTTTTCACTACAGCAGCGCTGCTTTACAGCTTATTTATCAAAAATGTCTTCAGTTAAAATACTACTGCGATGAAAATATGCGAAAACTTGAAAACAGTTGTAACTTTCTAATTTTAAAGCCTAAGTACCGGGTATTTACGTTTGCCATTGAGCGCTCGTCGCCAGTTAGTACTCGGAAAGTAATGTCATGGGTCGAGTGCGTGTTGTGACGTCATCCAATCAACATGGAGAATTCTGATACGGTTTTACATATTGTAGATAATATCACTGTCACTTGATGGCGTTTAAAGTCTTGCAGTGTACAACGGTCAAGAAAGCGAAGCAAATAGCGCTTCGTCGAGATGACGTCAGTACCGATGTTTGTCCGCTTTTACCCATAATTCTTGCGGCCATAACAAAAGAAATAGCTCATTTGCAATCATTTGTGAGTCAAATTTGGTTTGTTTGTCCGCTTTTTGAGCTATTAATAGCAGCCAGACTCTACGCTATTCAGCTAGCATGCAACATGCACAAGAACAAGGTTGATTGGATGACGTCACGAAAGCAGACCGCTGGTTAGAATTTGCGGGCCGATCAAGCGACAACTTAATTCTCGTGAAAATTTCTCCACACTACTTCATTCAATTTCCAAAATGTTTTCGAATTTGGAACATTTAAGTAGTATAGGTTTATTTCAAGTGGCAAATTTAATTTTACAAAACACAATTTTCATCGTAGTAGTATTTTAAAACTGTGTGTCTCTTTCCACTGATCTACCAGCACCACATTTATCCTGCGACGCCGGCGGTGATACGGCGCTGTAAATGTTTGAGCTACCATGTCTGTTCTTTGGAACTTCCGAAACGTCGCCCGTACTCTTTTTGCCATTGATTGATGTTTTCGGTACATTAGACACAGGGTTCGTGGGCATCTTCTGCTCATTGGATATTCGTTGACCACCAATTCCCACGGAGACTTCTGTCTTCGACGGCTTTTCTCTGCCGTCCGTGTTATCGTTCGACGCAACATCGTTCATTTCAGTGGACGGCTTTTCGCAGCTGCGAACATCTTCCAGCGATTTCGTGTTGCCATTGCGGTCTTTGAGTGACACGGGCCAGATGAAACCTGTGGACGGATACTTCTTGACGCTGTAGGTCTTTTCTTTTGGGATGACGGCTTCACGGGACGTAAACTTGATGTCGTTTATGCTTGCCAGTGTTGGCGTGAACCTTCCCGCGTATGTTTTCATCACATTTTTTGAGTCAGGGGATACCCTGGGCGATACGGAATCCGTGTAAGAACTTGTTGTGATGGAGGATAGTTTTCTGCTCGAAGCGTCGCTTCGGTTGTTGGATGAATGCCCATTGAATGCGGACGGGTGACTGTCGATGTTGTTCTGAAATTATAAAATAATCCGATGTACTGTACTGCCCTCGTGTGGTGTATAGTGTAGTGTGTGTAGTGTGTGTAGTGTGTTGTAGTGTGTGGTGTGTAGTGTGTAGTGGTAGTTTATATAGCTAGTGTGTAGTGTGTAGTGTGTAGAGTGTATAGTGTGTTGAGTGATAGAAACACTTTGAAAATAAATCCTTCACAATAGCGTGAATAGAAATCCTGCACAATAGACTAGGAACACGTTATGAAGGGTTTCTTTGTGTAGTCTTTCTATCACTCAATGACGTCAAAAATTAATGGGAGCGACCGCAAACGCCCGCAATCAGAACACAAATGGCGGCCTGCAATTTACAAAAATAAACAAAGCTAAATTTCTCTAAAACTAAAACGATTAGAAGAAAACTAATTCCCATTCACATCTAAGGCGACAAAGAACTTTCATTTAAGCAACACTTGAGGTCAACTATACCTTTTGAAGTTATTCTATTTTTCGTTAGAATTTAAAAAGTTCAATTCAAAACCGAAGAAATAATTGAAATTGGTTACTCGGTTCTACTTTTATGATCTGTTAAAGATCGAGTTTTCAGCCCTTTTGCTAAACTTAGTTGAACAACGACCGCGTCGGAAGAAAGCCTGGTACTACCGGTATGTGATGTCATAATGATGTCATACGGCGAGAAAATACTATATAGTTTGGTTTTATTTTAGTGAAGTTTGGAATACTGTTTACTCTTGGGTGAGTGATAAGTGACAAAGCAAATATCAAGCGCTGGAATATTATTTTGTTCAATAAACCTATTACCGGTATGAGACTATGACGTCATACTGGTAATAGTGCCATTCTTCTCAAAACGCGGTCGTGCAACAAGAGATCCGAAGAAATACTCCTCAATAAATCCTGCGCTATATCAGGAAATTCATTTTTTTCTTCACTTTTACAAAGTTAGATGATATCTCTTTCGGAGGAAAATAGAACCTTGACCTTCAAACTCTTTATTACATAAAATATTACACTATAATAAAATTAGTGAGGTCAGTGAACCGATCTATGCTCTAGACCAATAAGAAAGCAGTAACTTTGTCGTGCATATAATAAAAAAAATTAAACTCACCTGCGAATAGTTAGACGATTGATCATCCTTTAATTTCTTTATGCTGCATGGACTATGTCCATGGCTCGCAAAAGAATTATGATGGTTAGCAAACCAGAGATCTACCTGTCGCCAAAATGCCTTGCGAACCTGACATTGAAAATGTAATAAAATGGCTTCAATTTTTGTTATGTAATAGAACAAAGTCCCTGGGAAACGAATAAGCATCAACCAGAAGTCCCACTCACGTAAAAACCTGCCGCATTTTTCGTTTTGCCAACAATTAATATAGATCTCTTTCATAATGACGGACAATTTAAATATTCCTTTATGTGCATCTAAATTAGCCTTTATGGCCTCGTTTTTGTGTCAGCAATTCAAAATAATCTTTGCTTCCTAACGAGGTTGTAAAGGCTAATTTATATGCGCATAAAAGAATATTTAAAATGGCAGCCATTATGAAAGAGGCCTATAGGTAATCATATGATAGCGAATGCAATTAAAGTGCATATAAACCCAAATTCGTTTCTGGCTCAAACGAAAGAGGAGATGGATAGAAGGTTTTTTGCAGATTATTTGATCGAGTAAAAATGAAAAACAAAGATTCTACAAGCTCCCAAAGTTGGATATTTTGATTTCATGACCGGTAGTACGGAGTCTGGGTCGAGAGTTGTTTGTGACGTCTATGTAGTCACTCGTTTTACTTCCGGCCGAGAATTACTATGGTTTTCATAGTAAAAACGTGAAGAAACGTTGTTCTTGTCGAAGCGTATTGCCGATGTAAAATTCAAATTCAGGAAGTCATTCTTCGTCTAATAGTTCATATTTTAACGCTGAATACGATTATGAAGTGGAAATAGTGGGAGAAGCGACAGAAGATGAGAATAATGTCGTCGAATATGTGGCCCGCGTCGACAGTATGTTGCAGCCATTGATTATCATTATGAGGCATATGTTATCCAGCCGAATCAGACAAGCGTCGTTTGCGCTTCGTCGGCTTCGATATAAAAAACACTTTCAACATCCGAAAGCTAAGGCTGAACCTCGTCGACCGCTTGTGACTCTGTGAATGATGGTATGTGCGCATCTACTCAAGACTCTATCAAGTGAAATCTATCTCCACGGGTTGTTTCAAACCATAAATATTCACTCTTGTGACGCTGTTGGATAGCGTTACACCATTCTAAACCAGACAGAGAGTTATTCTTTGTCTAATAGTTCATATTTTAACACGGAATACGATTATCAAGTGGAAATAATGAGCGAAGCCACAGAAGATAAGTTGTCGACGAGACGACGACGAAGATATGTTGTTACAGGCTTTCAGCCGAAATATCTGACAGGCCTCGAGACTATAAAACTACTTTCAACATCCGAAAGCTATGTCTGAACCTCATCGATCGCTTGTGACTCAAACATTATTTTTGTTCTCTAAAATAATTAAATGTTTCTTATTACAGCGTCGCGAAAAGCTTCTAGTCCCATATAAAAGGCATAAAATGCATCGGCGCTAGCGCATAGTATTTATAATATCTCCTAACTGGCGGCGTCTCCTTTACATCGGCTTCTCCTCGATCGTTTCTATGGATTGTTGGAACCACAGCAATTCCTAGTTCATCTTCTTTCCAGGCAAGGCCTTATAAAATCGAAAATCATTTGACGCAAAAATTGTATGGAACAAATACGCGACTCCTTTGTGGGTTCCCACTTTGCTTTCTTAGTTTTCACGAAATCATCCATTGTTTTCTTCGTTTCTTCGCTTTATCGTTAGCAAAAGAAATTTATGAAGTATTCACAACTTTTCAGCGCTAGATTATGTATTGGAATAGCCAGCAACAACGTATTGAAAACAC
Source organism: Chrysogorgia sp. JL179-B06 (assembly GCA_035772405.1). Classification (NCBI taxonomy): domain Eukaryota; kingdom Metazoa; phylum Cnidaria; class Anthozoa; order Scleralcyonacea; family Chrysogorgiidae; genus Chrysogorgia; species Chrysogorgia sp. JL179-B06. The sequence goes on from JAYKKM010000477.1 coordinate 146,294, forward strand.
TATGTTTACTATGTTTCAACATGGTTCTGAAATCTGCGTGACTACATAGACGTCACAACACTACTAGTACCAAAGATCCCGTACTACCGGTCATGATTTTTGAAACAATAAAAATTCGTATTTTTTGGCATGTTTGGTAAGCGCTAACAAAATGAGTTTTTCTTCAAACAAGATGTAATATATATCATTCGAATCCTGGTGACGTGACAAATTTAATGAGAATAAAACGAATTTGGGTTTATATGCACTTTAAAGATTTAAAAAATTGTTCAGGCCCTTAAAGTGTCTATGAAGTGAAAAATTCGCTGTATTTTTTGCTTTAACGGACAAAGTAGCACGGCAGGATCGTACACTGAAAATTTCAAGTGAATCTGCTGCATAGTCTTCGAGTTATCAACTCTCAAAATTTGGCATGGCTAAATGTTTTTGTTAAATCTGAAACGCGCGGTTTATTGTCTTGTGATGTATGCAGGTGTACTTACTATGCATAAGAACAATGGATTTGAACATCAATGATATGCAGATGGCATACGTCATATACCACATATATTCAATCCCAAAATATTCCCTATTTTGTAATGTTAAACTATGCGAATGGACAAACTTTGAGACACAAGAGACACAAGAGTTCTTGAAAGAATATGAGGGACATTACAGGACATTACAGGACATTACAGGGGCAATCTCACTCACCTCTGTGTTCAAGATACAGTGGAACAAGAAAATAAGAAATCCCTACAAAACCAAAATTATATTTATTAATTTATAAAATAGATTGCTTCTTAGGTACGCTGTGATTGGTCAGTTAGGGGCTGTTTACATGATTCCGGATTGAGTTTCATTCCGGATTGAACTCGTACCAGTTCTGTTAAAATCCCTTTAGATGTTTACATGAATCCAGATGGAGATACAGCTCAATCCGTATTGAGTTCATCCCGGTTCTCATTCCGGATTGAGTTTCATTCCGGATTGAGTTTCATTCCGGATTGAACTCATACCAGTTCTGTTAAAATCCCTTTAGATGTTTACATGAATCCAGATGGAGATGCAGCTCAATCCGGATTGAGTTCATCCCGGTTCTCATTCCGGATTGAGTTTCATTCCGGATTGAGTTTCATTCCGGATTGAACTCATACCAGTTCTGTTAAAATCCCTTTAGATGTTTACATGAATCCAGATGGAGATGCAGCTCAATCCGGATTGAGTTCATCCCGGTTCTCATTCCGGATTGAGTTTCATTCCGGATTGAACTCATACCAGTTCTGTTAAAATCCCTTTAGATGTTTACATGAATCCAGATGGAGATGCAGCTCAATCCGGATTGAGTTCATCCCGGTTTTCATTCCGGATTGAGTTTTATTCCGGATTGAACTCATACCAGTTCTGTTAAAATCCCTTTAGATGTTTACATGAATCCAGATGGAGATGCAGCTCAATCCGGATTGAGTTCATCCCGGTTCTCATTCCGGATTGAGTTTCATTCCGGATTGAGTTTCATTGAAATTTCATTCCTGTGTCACGAGATTTCATTCCGGAATGAAAAATACGACCTAGAAGACTGAAACGAACAACACATGCGTGCATTTAATAACATTTATAGACGACAATTTGCAGCTAGAGACAGGAATTGCGCCGACGTTATATTGTTTAATGTCGACGACGTAAATTAAAGGTGAATTAAATGCTTGTTTACCCGCGACCGCATCGATTATCCTTGCTAGTAATGCTTTTCACATTTTCTTTATGTTTATTCTTCGCCAAATTATCAGTTTAAGGATTAGGGCTTTAGGAACGAAATTCTGACGTTTCCTTCGAAACTTTCTTCTTTTCGCTCGCCTTTTCTAACAACCTACCCCCCCCCCCCCCCCCCCCCCCCATGGTCCTCAGTGCCCAGAAAAATCCCAAAAGGCCGGTTCGTCATACGTAGATTTTGGACGTTATCTCGGCCAATATTTATTCGATTTCAATTCTAAAAAACAGATTTGGAATTACCGAGTCTATATACATAACATACGTGTCTATTGTATTACGAGAACGTGCATACCCTTCGTAAAAACGGTTTATGTACTTAGAAATTATTCGGCAATCAGCCAGCCCGGCCCAGCCGCTTCGTCGTATATTATTTTGAACGTTATCTCGATCAATATTTAACCGTTTTCAATTCTGAAAACAGATTTTGAATTAGCGAGTCAAAATACATAACACACGTACCTATTATATTACGCAAACGTGTATACCCTTCGTAAAAACCTCTTTATGTAGTTCGTCAGATCACCACTCGCCAATGACCGCCCTTCACAACATTGCTCAAATATTGTCCGATTCAAACGGATCACCCAAAACGACTTTGTACTTCCTTATAAGGAGTTGGTCCTACTTATGCTCCGCTCAAATAAATATACTCGCTTGCGAGGGGATAAGGTTGCTGGCTGTTTTTTATTCAAAATAAACAAAAGGCGGGAAACGTGATGTAACTTGTCGATATGCCAATCGTAAGGGGGGGGGGGGGGGGGGGGGGGGGCAGGCATACGGGAAATACGCCACTCAGTTCCCGGATGATTGATAGTAGTGTGTTATGGATTCAACCAACCTCCACGGTGGCAACCTCGTACCCAGGGTCTCAGCGAGCGGAGATGAGACCCTGGGTACGAGGTTGCCACGGTGGAAGGTCTACAAAAATGGCCCTGGGATCGGTTGACCAACCGATGAACATGACACCCAGAATTTCTGGGTGTTTAGATATGATAATTTTTGTGGTCTTTGTTCCATTGCCTTTGACCTGAATAATTGGAGAAATATTCAATGCTCTTCAGAGTTGTTCATGTCAGCATTCGTCGGCATAAAAGCATCTAAGAAGCTTAATAACCCACCATACATCCATGGTTATCTCTTACAAAAGGTATGAAGAAGCATATATCCAATTTAGCGAAAGCTATCACTTCTAATTTGCTGTAAAATTTGAAGACAGCATTCAGATTTAGATGAATAAATTATACTCGGCTGAATTAATTGAGTTTTATGACAAGCCAATCGCATTATAGAATGGACCAGCCGATCCCAGGGCCATTTTCGTCGACCTTCCGCCGTGGAGGCAAAATGCCCTGGGTACGAGGTTGGGACTCAACAAGTGTTAGCTCCTGGTAAAATTCTCTTCTCCAAATAATAACTAATATCGAACTTACCTGAAGTGAATTAAATATTGCAAATAGATACTGAAACACCATTGTTTCATCGTTCACGGTGAATAGACCAAGCGCCCACGTTAATCCAAGCAGCGGTAATAGAATGATAATCGATCGAACACCAGCTCTGAGACGGAAATCGAATTGAATTTTAAGAAGCTACACGAATAACAGAGCACGCATTCGTAATTGGTGCCTGTTTCATAATCAAAACGTTTTCGGTTAAAGGTTATATGTTGACAGTACACGAGAGTTAATGAGAGTACATGAGAGTACATATGAGAGCTGTTGATAGTACATGAGAGTTAATGAGAGTACACGAGAGTTGATGAAAGTACATGAGAGTTGATGAGAGTAGATAAAAGTACATGAGAGTTAATGAGAGTAGATGAGAGTTGATGAGTATGAGAGTTGATGAGAGTTGATTAGAGTTGATGAGAGTTGATGAGAGTGCATGAGAGTTGATGAGAGTACATGAGAGTTGATGAGAATGAGAGTAGATGAGAGTTGATGAAAGTACATGAGAGTTGATGAGAGTAGATGAGAGTTGATGAGAGTACATGAGAGTTGATGAGAGTACACGAGAGTTAATGAGAGTACATGAGAGTTAATGAGAGTTGATGAGAGTTGATGAGAGTTAATGAGAGTTGATGAGAGTACATGAGAGTTGATGAGAGTTGATGAGAGTTGATGAGAGTTAATGAGAGTTGATGAGAGTACATGAGAGTTGATGAGAGTTGATGAGAGTACATGAGAGTACATGAAAGTTGATGAGAGTACATGAGAGTTGATGAGAGTACATGAGAGTTGATGAATGTACACGAGAGTTGATAAGAGTACACGATAGTTGATGAGAGTACATGAGAGATGCTGAGAGTACGGATAGTTGATGAGAGTTGATGAGTACATGAGAGTTGATGAGAGTTGATGAGAGTACATGAGAGTACATGAAAGTTGATGAGAGTACATGAGAGTTGATGAGAGTACATGAGAGTTGATGAGAGTACATGAGAGTTGATGAGAGTACAGATAGTTGATGAGAGTTGATGAGTACATGAGAGTTGATGAGAGTACACGAGAGTTGATGAGAGTAAACAAGATTACATGAGAGTACATGAGAGTTGATGAGAGTACATAAGATTTGATGAGAGTACACGAGAGTACATGAGAGTTGATGAGAGTATACGAGAGTTGTTGAGAGTACATGAGAGTTGATGAGAGTACAGGATAGTTTATGAGATACATGAGAGTTGATGAGAGTACATGAGAGTTGATGAAAGTACATGATAGTTGATGAGAGTACATGATAGTTGATGAGAGTACATGAGAGTTGACGAGAGTACATGAGAGTTGATGAGAGTACATGAGAGTTGATGAGAGTACATGAGAGTTGATGAAAGTACACGGGAGTTGACGAGACTACATCGTTGACGAGAGTGCACGCATGAGATGAACAGAGCTGATGCGTAAACGAGAACGAGACTCTTTTAACTCGCTAAATAATGGTCATCACGACTGTAACAACCCACCTGACTGAACGAATGTTAAACTGTCTTCTACCACTGTCTCCCAAGGCGCGAATCTCGTTCATCACTTTGCACAATATAATAATATTAATCTAAAAAAGCCATATGATAGGTATCAGAAGAGTGATCATTAAATTGGCATTAATTGGGAAAGGTTTTTCGGAGCCGGATAATCCAAAAAAGCAGTAAAGTATTCTCAAACACCTTGTGCGCGTATGGTGCCCCCCCCCCCCCCCCCCCAGAACCTATTACGGTTTGTCTGGATTTCTTGTAGGAAGTGTACATAGTAACTCTTCGTAAGCTTTTTGTGTATTGGCTAAGAGATGACTGGGGTTAGGGATATGGTTAGGATATTAGGGGTAGATAAGGTTAGTTTAGGGCGAGGATTTATTAGGGTTTCCTGATTGGCTCTGATTAGAACAACAAATCAGATTAGAACTTCCGAAAGGTTCTAGGTCACCCTTTTTGGCATTGCGTAACAAACTGAAGATTGTGAAATTAAAATTGACAAAGACAGTGTAAAACGTTGATGAGATTGATATCATGTGAAAGTGACAAAGTAAGCTATGTAGTGGTATGGGTTGCAGGTAAAAGAACAGATTAAAAACAAGATCCCAGACATCGATCTTAAAATTACAGTAAATGGAAATAACATTGAGAACAAGTTTGTTCCCAGAAATTACCAAGTGTAACGTTAGATAGTCATCTAAACTTTAACGAACACATCGAAAATCTTTGTAAAAAGGTTTCTCAAATAATTGGTGTTCTTAAGAAAATAAAACGTAATTTTCCCTTGAAGGAGCGCAAGCAGTTATACTATAACGCCATGATCAGACCGATAAGTGTATGGAGTACAACTACAGCAGATAACATGGAGACAATTCCCGCGATACAGAAGGGAATCTGAAGGAGGAAGGTCATTCCATGAAAATGGAACTAAACTATGGAATAGCATACCAATTGACATAAGAACGAAAGAAACTATTAGAACTTTTAAATCAACAATAAAAACTTTTTTCAAACTGACTTATTCCCAAGTATAAATATTATATATTTACATACTTCAAACATGTAATGTAGTTTTCATTTTTATATATTGTTCTTATGATATTTTAAAATTATTCTATCTTCTATTTTATCTACCTATTTAAATGTATATAATTTATAGTATAATAGTCACATATTTATTGTAATTCTTAAAATTGAGGGCCGCTAGTTAAACAGTATAAACTGTACTTAGGTAACATAGGCAGAACACGGAAAGAACAACAACTCTCGAGTACACCTTGATGGGCATACCACATTGACACACCAACTTGTTGGAAATTTAGAATGTTTGGCCACTGCTAAGAATTCCTAGCCACGCAAGTGGTGCCACCTGACAATGGCCGTGGTTTTATCATAACACAATCATTTTTCAAAACTTACAGTGATGACCAAAATGGCTGGACCGGTGAATGTCCAAATGGTTAACCTTTCAATGGAAAGCCAGCAGCTAAAAATATATATATATAATTATAAGAATAATATATATAATTATAAATAATATATAATAATTATATATATATATATATATAGGTAATATTTGGCATTTCACTCGATCAAACTACATGTTGAAAGGATTTATCGTGAAGGAAAATTTCGAGTGTTGGAATACATACATTTTAAGACCAATGTATTCCAACACTCGAAATTTTCCTTCACCATAAATCCTTTCAACATGTAGTTTGATCGAGTGAAATGCCAAATATTACCTATAATATACCCAGAATCTTATCCCGGCATTACCACCATATATACAGAACTCGTGACTAGGCTCTCGGCAACGGCTTCCGTAGCTCAGTGGTCAGAGCACTGCACTAGCAATCGCAGGGTCGCGGGTTCAATTCCTACCGGAAGGCCGCTAAGTTGCATTTTTCGCAACTGGTCCCGGTTTGGTCTTAAAATGTATGTATTCCAACACTCGAAATTTTCCTTCACCATAAATCCTTTCAACATGTAGTTTGATCGAGTGAAATGCCAAATATTACCTATAATATACCCAGAATCTTATCCCGGCATTACCACCATATATACAGAACTCGTGACTAGGCTCTCGGCAACGGCTTCCGTAGCTCAGTGGTCAGAGCACTGCACTAGCAATCGCAGGGTCGCGGGTTCAATTCCTACCGGAAGGCCGCTAAGTTGCATTTTTCGCAACTGGTCCCGGTTTGGTCTTAAAATGTATGTATTCCAACACTCGAAATTTTCCTTCACCATAAATCCTTTCTATATATATATATATATATATATATATATATATATATATATATATATATATATATATATATATATATATATATATATATATATATATATATATATATATATATATATATATATATATATATATATATATATATATATATATATATATATATATATATATATATATATATATATATATATATATATATATATATATATATAATATCTTTATATAATATATATATAACCAAAACAGATCATCCAAAACTGATCAACAAACCTTGTTGTCGTTCCGTAACCATCCCGTAAGAAAGTGGCGGAAAGAATGACGATCACCGCTGGTAGCCCTAGAAACAACGACAAAAAAATGTTCACAAATACAGAATCATCCTCAGGGAATCATGAAAATTTATCATCATGATTATTAATAATAATAATAATAATAATAATAATATTATCTATTGATAATCAAAACGTATCAAGAGATACAAGATAAAAGTAGAAACAAAATACAATACAAATTAGCATATCAAGTTTAAAAAATTACATCTTAAGATTATACTTAAAAATCAATCTATTTACAAAGCTGTCCTTAAACACGGACTGCTCGCATAAAAGGGAAAGCCCATCCCCCTCGAAACAATGGAGTCTTTGAAATTTTAAAATCAATTCAAACAATGGAGTCTCGAAACAATGGAGATTTTGTTGTTTTGATTACTTCTCATTTCTCTCTGTTTCGTAACCAATCACAGTAATTGAACTAATTATGATTGGCACGGTGAGCATCTCACCGCCAATATATGCAAGCACTCCGTGTTTAAAACGAGTAGTATTTATAGCTGGAGACTGGCTAGTTTGCGTTCTTAGTCTTAATGACGATTTCTTAATTTTAGGCATCAGATCATATAAGGGATGGACCACTGACTTACTAATTCTATTAAAAATAGAGTAATCAGATATCTCTAAAAGATTATATATGTCTAAGGATTTCGATGTGCATCCGCGCTTAAAACAACGATGGAGAAATTGCTGTACTATGGTTAATTCAGGTGGCGAGGCCGCATAAACGGAAAGTCCATACGTGATCTTAGGTAAAACAATAGTATTAAAAATATGATCTATTTCAGTTTGATTATATCCCTCATTCCTCAAACTTCTAATTACAAACAGGCACTTATTCGCTGCCACAAGTTTAAGTTTGATATGTTCCAAAAATCTACAATTGCTTTGAAAAGTAATACCTAAAATTTAACATAAACTGCAGCTGAGGCCCGTTTCAAACGTTGAACTTTTCAATTGCCAAACCTAATGTAAATTCAGTACATTGTTTGCTACTCAAGCTTTAACGCAAACTAAGACAAATGTTTCTGAGCCCTAGACGGAAATCGAACCCGCAACCTTCTGATCCCCGGTTAGACGCTCAACCATTGAGTTAAAATAATAGTTCTAAAGACTAAAGTGCATGTGAGAGATTATTGTATATTTTATATTAGTATCAACCAACTAGTGGTCTATTACAAATCCGGCATTCTGATTGGCTGAGCTACTCACTGTCTATTGGTGATAGACCACTAGTAGCATTATCCAATCACAAACCTTCTTATACTGGAATATTCCTAAACTGACCAATCAGCCTCGACATATCCAAGCTGCAAGCCAAAACATGGCGTCCGCTAAAATTTATATACGAGTGATGAAATCATAAAAACATTGGCCCGAAAGTAATGGAAAACTGTTCAGTTTGACATTTTCGAATAAGAAAATGAATTCGCTTATGCCTATGGAGTATATCTACACAAAATTTGAAGCAAAGTAATTACAATATCGTTTTTTGTGAGCGATTGTTTATCATGTGCCATCGAGCAACTCTACATTTTGAATGGGGAGACTTCTACAAACAAAAAGGTAAAACTATCTAAAATTTGGAACAATGTTTGATAAAACTTTTTTATGTTAAAGAAAGGTTGTTTATGGTTGATACTAAAACAATTAGACAACTCGCCCTCGTTGTCTATGAGCAGATAGACTATCTGCTCATAGACAACTCGGTCTCGTTGTCTAATTATAGTAATGTAATGTGATGTGATGTACTGTAATGTTACGTGATTTAATATAATGTTACGTGACTTAATGTAATGTAATGTTACGTGACTGAATGTAATGCAATGCAATGCAACGCAACGCAACACAACGCAACGCAACGCAACGCAACGCAATGCAATGCAATGCAATGCAATGTAATCTTGTGAAGTATTGCAGGATCCAACTGAAAAACACTTCGATGACGTGGTATCCTGAATAATAATTATTATTATTATTATTATTATTATTCTTGAGCGTCTGGGGCTCAGAAACATTTTTCTGAGTTTGCGTTAAAGCTTGAGTAGCAAACAATTTACTATATTGAAATAACCAAGGTGCAATCACATTTAATATTTATCCAGACAAGATCCAGACAAGATGGCGGCCGCATACAAGGCGTGCGTTGGCGTGCGTAATTTAGTCAAGATTTTAATACAGGTGTTTTTCTGATGAAAGTTTCCACATGAACCAAATATTATAAACTCACAATTATCATGTTGATATGGTAAAAGAAGTTAGAAAGTTCTAATTTCACTATAAAATTATGCGCATTTTGCGCGCTACTTACTGTATGTCACAGTAGGTCGCGGCAGCCGAACGTGATGTTTAGTGCTACTAACTTACTAGTGCATAAATCGACGAATTACGTACTCTGACACTTAATCGCACTTATCGTCAAATCTATGCAGGCCTCTATCACAGAATAGGCCTCTATTTTAATAACCCAGCGACTAAACGCTAAATAGAGCATTTTGTTTGCATTAGGTTCGGCACCTGAATTAGGGTTCGACGTTTGAAACGGGGCTGAGTCAACGGAAAATTGGTGAGGAATTGGAAGTGCAGTGTTTCAATTCTACTTAAAAGTCAACTATACCTTTTGAGGTTCTATTTTCCACCGAAAGAGATATCATCTAACTTTGTAAAAGTGAAGAAAGAAATGAATTTCATGATATAGCGCAGGATTTATTGAGGAGTATTTCTTCGTCTCTTGTTGCACGACCGCGTTTTGAGAAGAATGGCACTATTACCAGTATGACGTCACACTGGTAATAGGTTTATTGAACAAAATAATATTCCCGACTTCCAGTGCTTGATATTTGGTTTGTCACTTACCACTCACCCAAGAGTAAACAGTATTCCAAACTTCACTAAAATAAAACCAAAATATACAGTATTTTCTCGCCGTATGACATCATTATGACATCACATACCGGTAGTACCAGACTTTCTTCCGACACGGTCGTTGTTCAACTAAGTTTAGCAAAAGGGCCGAAAACTCGATCTTTAACAGATCGTAAAAGCAGAACCGAGTAGCCAATTTCAAGTATTTCTTCGGTTTTGAATTGAACTTTTCGAATACCAACGTAAAATAGAATAACCTCAAAAGGTATAGTTGACCTTTAAGAATCATCTTCAAGTAATCCGACATCACTCACCAGACTCACGCATCCTAACTTACCCCAACAGAATGTCACATAGAAACGTTTCTTTGGCAGATGATCGTGGAATACCTTCACAATGAGGATGTGAAGAAATATTCCTTCGATAAGCATCCAAGAAAATGCAGCGAGGAGGAAATAATGAAGAAGGGCGGCAACGACCGTGCAAATAATCTAAAAGATGAAGAAATTAAAGTGAATCGATGAGCATGTGGGATATTTTGGACGCCTGCATCTTGGTCTCATCATAGTTTTGCTTTTGGTCTCGAAACAAAGAATAAAATTCTCCTTAAAATGTCCACAAACCCTCCACTGCTTCCCCTCCCCCCCCCCCCCCCCCCTCAAGTAGAGGTTACGGATTAGTGTTTAGAAAAGTAGGAAATATTTAACCAAATTGGCTTAAATTTTGATACGTGCGTTCTTTAGCCGATTTAGAACGCTGGTGGAAATATCAAAGGAAAATATAAAATTGATCAATACGAAGAATTATTATATGGCTAAGAAAGATGGCGCACGCTGATTGGTTCGTGAGAGGTTCGTGGCGGGAAAATTTCTGAGTTGATTTAGATGAAAATAAAAGAGGATTTGAGTATGTTCGTTGAAAAAGTTCGAACAATAACACGTCCTGGAACATTAATGCTGCTTTTCTTAAAAGCTGTTTATCTATAAGTGAAGAAAATGAATGCCTAACGACCAGTAACGCGTGTAAACATGAAGCGAAATAAACAAGCTCAAAGGTAAGGTTAACAGCAACATCTGAAGACAAACACAACGTTAAAAACAGAGAACAAAATGAACCAAAAGCCATATAATAAATGTCTTATTAACCTCGTTTGCTTGGTCTGTACGGTAAAGTATTTGCCTTCAGTTTTTTCGCACAGACCTCGCTCCTTCGTCGCTCGGTCTGTACGAAACCCTCAGGCAAATACTTTACCGTACAGACCAAGCAAACGAGGTTAATAAGTCTTTAATATCTGCTATGGTATATTAAAGTGCCTATCTAGTCTGTGGGGACTTTCCATATTTGTGATCTTTGGATTCTCCTGAGAAAAATTGTAATATATCTTGTCGTTCGAAACTTTCATCTTCGTGCCCTTTTCCCCGCTAAAGTCCGCAGGAAGTGACGTCGACGCAGGGACACGCGATATTTTGCGGAATGATTCAGCAACGAAATACAGCGAAAGTTTGGCTTTGAACTTTAAACAGTCTGTTTATACAAAATTCACTCAATTCCAAAACATTCACGGTTGAATAACGCCGCAAAATATTGCGTGTCCCTGCGTTGACGTCACTTCCAGTGAACGTTAGCAGGAGGAAAGGTATGAAGATGTAATTTTCGTAGAACCCAAAGATTACGAATATGTAAAATCCCCACAGGCTGGATAGGAACTTTAAAGAGAGATATATCGGAAACGAATGGACAAATCAACGAAGAACATGTCAACTATTTTGGCGTCCTCTATAAAGAGCTTTGTTAACTTTGTTGACTAATCATGTGACCATCCTTGTCTTTCGCTTTTACCTTGTTTTGTGTTTCATCAATTCCAGCCAAGAATGTGATTTGAGCAAAACTAATTGACAAGGCAAGGTTCACATGGATGAAATTCCTGTCTGACCTAGCACCTCTGAAGACACAAAAACAATGTATAAAATATAACGACTCAACGGATGGCACACAATGTCTGCATGTGATTTGCCATCGTGGCAAGTCAGCCTCGGCAGACACGAAGACAGACACAGGCAGACACACACAGACAGACAGACTGACTGATTAACTGACTGACTGACTGACTGACAGACAGACAGACAGACAGACAGACAGACAGACAGACAGACAGACAGACAGACAGACAGACAGACAGACAGACGGAGTTATTTACATACGGTAGACAGCCAATAGCAAGCACTGTGAGAGAAGCTCCAATAAGCGACAAGCCACAGCCGATATAGGATATAAGACGTAAAGCTTGGATATGTCCTTCGCTGATCTACACAAATGAGACGAAGAGTGAAGAACTAAACTTATAAAGGCATAAATGGACAAAGAGCTCAGGGGATCAGTATTTAGAGTTACCTTTGGCGTGTCTTTAACTTGCATTAAAATACCAAAATGCGTGAGATGGTTACATCTGCAAACTGAGAGATTTCTGGTGGACATTTCTTTATCGCGAATACATCCTTCGGTGGACCAGGTGCCACTGCCAAGAGGAAAAGAATGAATTTTCATCAATATTACCATCAACACCGTCACAATGATCATCATTGTCGTCATCGTCATCATCATCGTCGTCGTCGTCATCATCGTCATCGTCATTGTCCTCATCGTCATCATCATCGTCCTCGTCATTATCATCATCGTCGTCATCATCGTCATCATCATCATCATCATCATCATCATCATCATCATCATCATCTTCATCATCATCATCATAATCATCATCATCATCATTATTATCATACATAGTTTGGCGCTACTCTTGTTTTAAAAAGTTTTTTGAACGTAACTTTAAAAGTTACTGTCCATGACCCAACGCAATCTCATGGTTGGTTACGCACGCGTGCTCCGACAAAGCAGAATTTTCCTTTTTTAAAAAGAAAACAGCCTTTTGGTGTTCTTTTAAACACGTACGAAAATGATGTTAAGTCTGACCGATGTACTCCTGTCTCCTGATTACAGTCATTGCACGGAATGGAATAAATAACTACTTTCATCTGTTCCTTCGCAATACGATCTTTAGGTTTTGCAAAAATATGACCCAACGTCAAGAAAGGTTTTCATCATCATCATCGTCGTCGTCGTCATAATCATCATCGTCGTCATCGTCATCGTCGTCGTCATCATCATCATCGTCGTCCTCGTCGTCGTCATCATCATCGTCGTCGTCATCATAATAATAATAATAATAATAATAATATTTAATTTCCTTTATAACAATAATATCAAAATATTTTACATTCAAGGTACTGATGATAAAATTTGTTCAATATAGAATAGTTATTATTTCTTAAAATTTGCTGTCCATATATTCAAACTATATTATGATAATTATTTACAATAAATTAATATAAAAATAATTATAATTTAAAACTAAAGTCCAATATATATAAGATTATCTAACTAACTAACTAATAATAATAATAATAATAATAAATTGGAATCAAGGTGAAGATTGAGCAAATCGAGAAAACGACGCTACTTGGAACAGCAAGGATTCTAAGAAAAACATCAGAAAACTAAACAACCCAGTGTCACCTTAGTCTACTGGTTGTAGACAGCTGGCACTGATAAACACTCAACAAGAAGACAAATAATAACAATAATAATAATAATAATAAAGACGTATTAGGAGCATTTAAAAAATCGGAGCATATCTCCCCTGCGCTACGTAATCTTCACTGGTTGCCGGTGAGATCACGGATTGTTTTTAAGATACTAATAATTACTTTCAAGGCTTTGCATGGCCAGGCGCCTGTTTATATTACTGATTTGCTAACTAAATATAAACCTACTCGTACTTTGAGATCATCTGACCAAAATCTGCTACTCGAGCCAAAATCCAAAACGGTGACTCATGGAGACAGAGCATTCTCGGTTGCAGCGCCAAAACTGTGGAATTCATTACCACAGGAAATTAGAAGCTTTGAAATGTTAAGTAATTTTAAGTCTGCAGTTAAGACTTTTCTTTTTTAAAATTAATAGTTATTGTTCATAGTGTTAATATATGTAGTAGGCTTTATCTTAAAATGAAACTGTAATTAGTTTTAAAAGTAACTTTAAGAATATATATATTGTTGTAAGAGCATTGAGACTATTGTATAATGCTCCTAATACGTCTTTATTATTATTATTATTATACAATAGTCTCAATGCTCTTACAACAATATATTCCTAATGTTACTTATAAAACTAATTACAGTTTCATTATAAGATAAAGCCTACTACATATATTATCACTATGAACAAAAAACTATTAATTTAAAAAAAGTCTTAAGTGCTGAATTAAAACTACTTAAAGTATCAAAGCTTCTAAATTTCCTGTGGTAATGAATTCCACAGTTTTGGTGCGGCAACTGAGAATGATCTGTCACCATGAGTCACCGTTTTGTATTTTGGCTCAACTAGCAGATTTCGGTTTGATGATCTTAAAGTACATTATCATCGTCGTCGTCGTCGCAATCATCGTTGTCGTCATCATCGTCGTCGTTTAGTCATCACCATCATCATCGTCGTCGTCGTCATCATCATCGTCGTCGTTTAGTCATCATCATCATCATCGTCGTCTCGTCGTCATTATCATCATCGTCGTCGTCGTCATCGTCATCATCATCATCGTCGTCGTCGTCATCACCGTCATCATGATTGTCATCGTCGTCCTCATCATCGTCATCGTCAAAAATCATCATAATCATCATCATCATTCATCATCATTCATCATCATCATCATCATCGTCGTCATCATCATCATTATCATCATCATCGTCGTCCTCGTCGTCATTATCATCATCGTCGTCATCACCATCATCATTGTCATCGTCGTCCTCATCATCGTCATCATCAAAAGTCATCATAATCATCATCGTCGTCGTCGTCATCATCGTCATCGTCGTCGTCGTCATCATCACCATCGTCGTCGTTATAATCATCATCATCATCGTCGTCGTCGTCATCATCATCATCATTCATCATCATCATCATCATCATCGTCGTCGTCATCATTATCATTATCATCATCATCGTCGTCGTCATCGTCATCATCATCGTCGTCGTCGTCATCACCGTCATCATCATTATCATCGTCGTCCTCATCATCGTCATCGTCGTCGTCGTCATCATCGTCATCGTCATCGTCGTCGCGTCATCGTCGTCATCGTCGTCGTCACCATCGTCGTCGTTATAATCATCATCATCATCATCATCGTCGTCGTCGTCATCATCATCATCATCATCATCATTCATCATCATCATCATCGTCGTCGTCATCATCATCATCATCATCATCATTCATCATTCATCATTCATCATTCATCATCATCATTCATCATCATCATTCATCATCATTCATCATCATCATCATCATCGTCGTCGTCGTCGTCATCATCATCATCATTCATCATTCATCATCATCATTCATCATCATCATCATCATCATTCATTATTCATCATCATCATCATCATCATCATTCATCATCATCATCATCATTATCATCGTCGTCGTTGTCGTCGTCGTCGTCGTCCTATTCCTCGTCATCATCACCATCTTCATCATCATCATTATTGTTAACGATAAAAAAGATTAAAAACATACTTGTTTGATTCGTTAAACTTGTAAAAGGCGCACAAAAATTCCACGTCCAAACTTATATTTGTCTAGAAAAAAAAGGCAGTACAATAACTTATTATTAACAATGAAATAAAATATAATTTAGCATAGTTTGTAAAATCTTCACAGACGAAATTGTCCAGCCAGTAATACTGGAATATATTTTACCTTCACGTGACGCAATGTAATAATTATGTCACGGTTTGTGAGCCTGCCAATAGGTGGCACAGCGACGCTGGCGATGACGCGGCTGCAGAGTTCATAAGAACCTGGAATATTTTTGCCATCCCCACTAGAAGAAAGAAAGCAAAATAGAACTAGTTAGCTGTGGAAAATAACTAAAAAATAGAAAGCGTGTTTCGTACCAATCGAGAAGTCGAAAGAACACAAGAGAAGCGTGATAAAACAGGAGAGAGGCTTGAAAGAACATGAGAGAGGCTTGAAAGAACATGAGAGAAGCGTGATAGAACAGGAGAGAGGCTTGAAAGAACATGAGAGAGGCGTGATAAAACAGGAGAGAGACTTGAAAGAACATGAGAGAAGCGTGATAAAACAGGAGAGAGGCTTGAAAGAACATGAGAGAGGCGTGAGAGAACATGAGAGAAGCGTGATAAAACAGGAGAGAGGCTTGAAAGAACATGAGAGAGGCGTAAAAAAAACAGGAGAGAAGCGTGATAGAACAGGAGAGAAGTGTGATAGAACAGGAGAGAAGCGTGAGGGAATAGGAGAGAAGCGTGAAGGAACAAGAGAGAGGTGTGAAGGAACAGGAGAGAAGCGTGGAGGAACAGGAGAGAAGCGTGAAGGAACAGGAGAGAAGCGTGAAGGAACAGGAGAGAAGCGTGAAGGAACAGGAGAGAAGCGTGAAAGAACAGGAGAGAAGCGTGATAGAACAGGAGAGAAGCGTGATAGAACAGGAGAGAAGCATGAAAGAACAGGAGAGAAGCGTGAAGGAACAGGAGAGAAGCGTGAGGGAACAGGAGAGAAGCGTGATAGAACAGGATAAGAAACGTGATAAGACAGGAGAGAGACGTGAAAAAACAGGAGAGAAGCGTGATAGAACAGGAGAGAGACGTGAAAAAAACAGGAGAGAAGCGTGATAGAACAGGAGAGAAGCGTGATAGAACAGGAGAGAGACGTAAAAAAAACAGGAGAGAAGCGTGATAGAACAGGAGAGAAGCGTGATAAGACAGGAGAGAGACGTGAAAAAACAGGAGAGAAGCGTGATAGAACAGGAGAGAAACGTGATAAGACAGGAGAGAGACGTGAAAAAACAGGAGAAGCGTGATAGAACAGGAGAGAGACGTGAAAAAACAGGAGAGAAGCGTGATAGAACAGGAGAGAAGCGTGATAGAACAGGAGAGAGACGTGAAAAAACAGGAGAGAAGCGTGATAAAACAGGAGAGAAGCGTGATAGAACAGGAGAGAAGCGTGAAGGAACAGGAGAGAAGCGTGAGGGAACAGGAGAGAAGCGTGAAGGAACATGAAAGAGGCGTGAAGGAACAGGAGAGAAGCGTGAAGGAACAGGAGAGAAGCGTGAGGGAACAGGAGAGAAGCGTGATAGAACAGGAGAGAGATGTGAAAAAACAGGAGAGAAGCGTGATAGAACAGGAGAGAAGCGTGATAGAACAGGAGAGAGACGTGAAAAAACAGGAGAGAAGCGTGATAGAACAGGAGAGAAGCGTGATAGAACAGGAGAGAAGCGTGAAGGAACAGGAGAGAAGCGTGAAGGAACAGGAGAGAAGCGTGAAGGAACAGGAGAGAGGCGTGAAGGAACAGGAGAGAAGCGTGATAGAACAGGAGAGAAGCGTGATAGAACAGGAGAGAAGCGTGAAAGAACAGGAGAGAAGCGTGAAGGAACAGGAGAGAAGCGTGAAGTAACAGGAGAGAAGCGTGAAGGAACAGGAGAGAAGCGTGAAGGAACAGGAAAGAGGCGTGAAGGAACAGGAAAGAAGCGTGAAGGAACAGGAGAGAAGCGTGAAGGAACATGAGAGAAGCGTGAAGGAACAGGAGAGAAGCGTGAAGGAACAGGAAAGAGGCGTGAAGGAACAGGAAAGAAGCGTGAAGGAACAGGAGAGAAGCGTGAAGGAACAGGAGAGAAGCGTGAAGGAACAGGAGAGAAGCGTGAAGGAACAGGAAAGAGGCGTGAAGGAACAGGAGAGAAGCGTGAAGGAACAGGAGAGAAGCGTGAAGTAACAGGAGAGAAGCGTGAAGGAACAGGAGAGAAGCGTGATAGAACAGGAGAGAAGCGTGAAGGAACAGGAGAGAAGCGTGAAGGAACAGGAGAGAAGCGTGAAGGAACAGGAAAGAGGCGTGAAGGAACAGGAGAGAAGCGTGAAGGAACAGGAGAGAAGCGTGAAGGAACAGGAGAGAAGCGTGAAGGAACAAGAGAGAAGCGTGAAGGAACAGGAAAGAGGCGTGAAGGAACAGGAGAGAAGCGTGAAGGAACAGGAAAGAGGCGTGAAGGAACAGGAGAGAAGCGTGAAGGAACAGGAGAGAAGCGTGAAGGAACAGGAAAGAAGCGTGAAGGAACAGGAGAGAAGCGTGAAGTAACAGGAGAGAAGCGTGAAGGAACAGGAGAGAAGCGTGAAGGAACAAGAGAGAAGCGTGAAGTAACAGGAGAGAAGCGTGAAGTAACAGGAAAGAGGCGTGAAGGAACAGGAAAGAGGCGTGAAGGAAAGAGGCGTGAAGGAACAGGAAAGAGGCGTGAAGGAACAGGAGAGAAGCGTGAAGGAACAGGAGAGAAGCGTGAAGGAACAAGAGAGAGGTGTGAAGGAACAGGAGAGAAGCGTGAAGGAACAGGAGAGAAGCGTGAAGGAACAGGAAAGAGGCGTGAAGGAACAGGAAAGAGGCGTGAAGGAACAGGAAAGAGGCGTGAAGGAACAGGAGAGAAGCGTGAAGGAACAGGAGAGAAGCGTGAAGGAACAGGAGAGAAGCGTGAAGGAACAGGAGAGAAGCGTGAAGGAACAGGAGAGAAGCGTGAAGGAACGCCGGAGAGGCGCAGAAGAACACAATAGAAGCACTGGGATAAAGTTCTCTATTTCTTTTATGAAATATGCCCAAACATAACCAAAACAAATTGTACAATCCACGACGGAAAACAACATTCCACACAACACCATACCACGCCACATACTTCAGACAACATCTCTTATACTTACATGTCAATATTATCAAAAGACAGTGGATTTTTTTCGCTCAAGACAAAATACAAAACGCTAAACACTTTTCGCTCAAACTCTGAAATATAAAACAAGACTTCGTTAATGACCTTTCATAACCTGGAATCTGTTAGAAAAATCTACATTCCGTATTTCCTTCAAAAGTATGTTTTGAATAAACCTATTCAAATTACAGTAAATGTATGACGGAAATCCAGGGAAATCGATTTTGGTTCGAGTTAGCGCGAGGTTCGAGTTAGCGAGGGTTCGAATTATCGCGAGTCGACTGTATTGATATTTCAGAGAGTATTGCTAGGAAAGTAACGAAACATGGTTATATACAAATGATCAAAATATTTTATACATTAACAAATTGACCCAAAGTATTAACAAATTAATTCACAGCATTAACAAATTTATACAACAAATTGATGTTGCTGCATTGTATCAATTTGTTAATGCTGTGAGTGAATTTGTTAATGCTGTGAACGAATTGTTAATGTTGTGGATCAATTTGTTAATGCTGTGAGTCAATTTGTTAATGCTGAGAACGAATTGTTAATGTTGTGGATCAATTTGTTAATGCTGTGAGTCAATTTGTTAATGCTGAGAACGAATTGTTAATGTTGCATGTGGATCAATTTGTTAATGCTGTGAGTCAATTTGTTAATGCTGTGAACGAATTGTTAATGTTGTGGATCAATTTGTTAATGCTGTGAGTCAATTTGTTAATGCTGAGAACGAATTGTTAATGTTGTGGATCAATTTGTTAATGCTGTGAGTCAATTTGTTAATGCTGAGAACGAATTGTTAATGTTGTGGATCAATTTGTTAATGCTGTGAGTCAATTTGTTAATGCTGTGAATGAATTGTTAATGTTGTGAATCAATTTGTTAATGCTGTGAGTCAATTTGTTAATGCTGAGAACAAATTGTCAATGTTGTGGATCAATTTGTTAATGCTGTGAGTCAATTTGTTAATGCTGAGAACGAATTGTTAATGTTGTTTGTTAATGCTGTGAGTCATTTTGTTAATGCTGTGAACGAATTGTCAATGTTGTGGATCAATTTGTTAATGCTGTGAGTCAATTTGTTAATGCTGAGAACGAATTGTTAATGTTGTGGATCAATTTGTTAATGCTGTGAGTCAATTTGTTAATGCTGAGAACGAATTGTCAATGTTGTGGATCAATTTGTTAATGCTGTGGGTCAATTTGTTAATGTTGTGGGTCAATTTGTTAATGTTGTGAACAATTTGTTAATGTTGTGGACAAGTTGTTAATGTTGTAGACAATTTGTTAATATGGTGATATTTATGGGCCACCGTACATATCAAATACAACATTGGTTGCCAATTTTGTCTTTTATCCGCAAACCTTTTTTGGTGCCAACTTACCACCAGTTTTCCCCATAAGTACATGAGCTGGTATAAATATTTGATCAGAGCGCGTCTCCTGCTTCCGATAAGGAAAGATATCATTTTTCAATGTGTTAAGCAACTCAGATCTTGGAAAAGTGTAGTTGGTGGTCGGGTTATCAACTTCCATTGCTATAATGAACCGAAAACAAGAGGAAAGTAATTATGGAATATATAAAGAATATCATATATACTATATTATATGTCTGAGCTCGAGAAAAGTCAAATAGACTGACCAACGTTTGGACGAATGACTGCAGTATAGTGTCCTTTTGTGGGCCAATGTTTTGCTATTTCTTCTCCAAGTCTATCCACTAGCATAAAAATCTGGGAAAAAAACAAAAATCATTCAAAATAAGCATAATAATAATAATAATAATAATAATAATAATAATAATAATAATAATAATAATAATAATAATAATAATAAGTTTATTAAACTACGGTGAATTACAGTAATTTTACATTTCAAATATATCAAACAATTAAATAAATACAATTTTACATAAAGGCGGATAAAATACAATAAATCAGGGCAGTATAACATTAAACAATATAATACAATAAATTTATATCAACGTATTAGCTAGATACACTTATAGAAGATATCAGAATAACAAATACTATTTCTACGTATATCCAGGCAAGGTAAAGAAGTTGCAGCAAGAGCGGAAACATAATAATAATAATAATAATAATAATAATAATAATGACCCATTGTGCCGGATGTGTGGTGAGAAAGGGGAGACAGTGTGGCATATTGTGAGTGAGTGTAGTAAGTTGGTACAAACAGAGTATAAGAAGAGGCATGATGCAGTGGCAAGTATTGTACACTGGAACATGAGTGGAAAATATGGGTTGAAGAGAGCTGAGAAGTGGTACAAACATGATGCTGAGGGAGTCGTAGAGAATGAGGAGGCGAAAGTGTTGTGGGATTTTATGATGCATTGCGACAGAAAGATCAAGCATAGAAAACCAGACATTGTGTTGATAGACAAAAAGAAGAATAAGTGTATGTGGCAATCCCTGAGGACGGTAAAGTAGCAACAAGGGAAGATGAGAAGGTTGAGAGGTATGAGGAGTTGAGGATTGAAATTGGAAAGTTGTGGAAAATAAAGAAGGTGGAGGTTGTGCTGGTGGTGATATGAGCACTTGGATCTGTCAGCAAGAGACTCGGAAATTGGATAGAGAAACTAGACCTATACGATTAAAGATACCACAGCTAGAAAAGACATCCCGCTTACTTGGTACAGCGCACATTCTAAGAAAGGTATTGCAATAATGCAGTAAGGACGGGGCTTAGTCTACAGGCAGTAGACAGTCCCGCTCTGAGGAATCCAGCGATAACATCTACGCTGTGCAAACTTCTCATAATAATAATAATAATAATAATAATGATACAAATAGACCGAGGTTGACCGAAAGATTACAATAATAATCACACTTAATCATGATCTAATATACTTTCTGCATCCAGCATACTATAAAGCCGCATCGTACTTGGATTTAACCAGTACTCGCTCTTACATGTATAACATTTCCAGTTGCAGACTGCTTTGATTCCAAAAATTTGGAAGAATTTCCTCCAACTAAAAAGCAAAAAGAAGAATAATTATTGAATGTTAAAATGCCTATAACTTCAAAAAAATTTATTGTTTTATTTGAAAGAACTTTTAAAAAAAAGTAACAGATTTCCGTTTCTTCGCTTTGTTTTTGATATATTTCAGTTTGTTTGATATACAAATGTCTGGAATTTCGTCATACATGCATAATGACTTGAAACTGAATCAAATGAAACTGAATCAAATGAAACTGAAATATTTCAAAAACAAAGCGAAGAAGCAAAAATCTTCAAAAGAAGTTACTTTATCATTTTAAAAGTTTTTCCAAATAAGACAATAAAAGTTTTGACGTTATAGGCGCTTTAAACAAAAACCGCTCGCTGAGTTATTTAACCTTTAGGAGATAATATGTTTCCGTGTTTCCATTTAACAAATAGATTCCATTTTGCCGTTGTCTGTTCAGTTATAGATGCAAAGATGACGTCACAACGTGGTAATAACACAAAAGTGGCCCACGAGACGATAGTCGAGTAGGTCACTGATGTTCTGACCACGTTCTGACGTCCTCTGTACATCTATAACTGAACAGACAACGGCAAAATGGAATCTATTTGTTTTATACAATAAAAATTGAAAAAAAACCATTCAAAAGGCTTATTATACATTTGGCGATTTCTGGGGCATGAAAAAAAGATAAAAGTCGGCTGACGTGATATGGCGTGAGCTGACGTGAGCCGTGCATCTGTCCTCTAATAGATCATGGCCAACAACCAATGAGAATGCGCATAGTAAACAGGTTATTGTATAAACATTTAATTTATAGAAACACGAGTGGAAGTTTGGGAGAACTAGAAATTGCCATGGGAACACAAGCCCGTGTGTTTCAACTGCGATTTCGAATTCTCTAAAACTACCTCGAGTGTTTCTATAACTGTATGGGAACACGGAAAGAATGTTTTCTATTTCTATTATAAAATAACATTTTGAAAATAGATAGATTAGGTTCATTTATTAATCATCATGAAAATGTAAATTCGCCGTACTTACCCAAAATTCATTCTCAGCTGTCAATGTACGAGAATGAATTGTGCGAGCAAAAGCAATTGAGCGACAAGAAATACATGAATGATGTCTTAAAAGATACATGTTATACACATGGATATCGTATATATGTATAAACGCCCTTTGCCTACTACAGTCAACTCTCGTTATAGCGGACACCCTGGGGACCGTCATTTGGTGTCTACAATAGTGAGAGTCCGCAACAGCGGGATGCGATGAAAATATCCCGATTTCAGGTTGTAAAATGTCACTACAATGTATTACTACTTTTTTGTTTTAAAATGTCCAGTTTATTTCAATTTTTAGTTGACATTTACTGTGATACATAAGCACACAGTACAAGTCGAAATACAAGTAAAAAAATTGTATTCAAATATTTTTTATTCAAATATTTTTTATTCCAAAACCAAAAATACAATGGTTATATGAATCAGTATAAAATGTCTTTTCTTTCCTTCGCTCTAAAGGTACAGTAACAAAACTCAGTAAACTTACACTAGTTTCATTCTGTGATGAAGTACCTCTCTGGCGTGCTTTGATGTGATCTTTCGCTCACGGCATTCTCGCTTACTTTATATTTTTCTGTTTGTGATTTTTGTCGACAGAAATGATGACGAACGGAATCTTCAAAGTACTTCCGCTGACAAATAGCAAGATGTAAATATGTCACTCGATAAATTTAAAAGTCATTCGCTTTCATGTGTCGAGAGAAAAATACGTTCAAGGTGTCCGTTGTAACGAGAGTAGAACAATAAAAAATGTTTGTTGGGGACCACATGAAGTGTCCGCAATTCCGTAATAGCGAGAGTCCGTAGTGTAGTTTCGGCCGGGGATTTACCAACTGTCCTTAATAGCGGGGTGTCCGTAATAGCGGGGTGTCCGCAAGGCGAGAGTTGACTGTATCTCGTCCTTGCTCTTATCATAACCTTTAGATATTTATCTGTGTTATTTTTATTAGTGTTAAATATTGGTTCATATAGCATGATATCATTACAGTATTCTAAGGTTAAAGTTTGTGTTACTGTTTATAAACATGAAAATATGTCTATGACATCAAATATGTCTTTGAACAAGCAATCTCTATGTTTTATATTGTATCACTATTATTATAACTATAGACATTAAACACTGATTTATATTATTTTATTTCTTTTGTTTTAAACTTCGTTACCCGAGCTATCCTGTGAGAAACTTCGGAGGGAACCAACTTTTCCCGCCAAAAATTTAGCTTACCCAACCCATTTCTCTTCGGTACCTTAGCAACCTTTCGTTGGAATTCAAAAATGGCGGGAACATTTTTAGCCAATCAGAACACACCTTTTTCAAAATGTTATTTTATAAAAGCAATTTATTTTTTTGTAATTGTCGCTTACCTATGTTGTTGTCGCCCGAAATTGAAGCGAGATATTCGTTTAGTTTATCAGCAACCTCCTGTAAACAATCGAGAAAATATATGATTATAATATTCAAACAGTTACTGTATGCAGTAGAATAAATGAAGGGAAAAAATGTTCACACTACACTTATGTCCAATAGCTCAGTGGTAGCCTCGTACCCAGGCGCTGCGAAGAAGCCGCGGCGCGCAGCGGGAGGTGAGCCTCAGTGGTGCTCAGAAAGTTACGGGTTGTACACGTAAGTTCAAACATAGTCAATCAAGATATGGTCTGGAAACTCGGCAAACTTCAAAGCGGTTCACATTGTTAAACAAATGAGCTGTGATTTATGTTGGACGGTAACTCACTGTGCACAAACCCTTTGTTTTAGGTTTATGATCAATTTGCATATGTTATAGCAATTTTTTGTATATAGTCAGCATTTTCATCCAAGGTTTCAACCATAACTCTGAAGAAGATCGAAGACAGTGATCGAAAATTTAGTTTTTAAACTTTTTAGATCAGATACAACTTTTTTAATAATAATATATCGATAATGCAAAGCCCACTACCCTTGTGGTAGTTTGAGCACTCTGGCCCTATACCGCTTCACGCTCTCTGGATGTGCGCATGACTGCTATTGTCCCACAACCGGTTGTCACCGGCAATCACTTGGGTATAGATAGTTCTCATGGTCATATCTAGATTGTACCGAGCTACACTGATGAGCTGTGGAACAGCGAAACACGTATCTGTAGATTGTACTATATATATACTGTATATATATATATATATATATATATATATATATATATATATATATATTATATATATATATATATTGGCCTGACTAAAATCAACCTTGAAATCGTACCTGCTCCATACACACACCAAACATGATAACTAGAATCTGCTCGACCCCAGATCTTCTACAATTTCGGCCGCGAAAATGTATAGAACACTAACTTTCCAGCGCTTATTCTCCACACGAACATGTAGGACGTGGAATGTCCTCCCGAACGAAATACGGTTGAAAGGAGTTAGTGAAACGTCGAACTTCACATGTGCCGGACTCAATGCAAATGAGAATAGTCTTTTGTTTAAACTCATTTGCAGGAGCATTATGACCCAGAAGATCCGCGAACATGCAAATCGATTTTCCCAAAATGCAATTCTGTTCTCAGTCTAATTGGTATCGAGATTATCACCCTCGCTTGCGAGGGGACAAATGACACAAATAGACCGAGGTTGACCTCCATTTTTTGTTACAAAACATCCTTTTAGGTTAATAAATGTTCGCATTTGCCAAAAAAATTGAACAACAAACATTCTATCACAAGAAATTTAACCTCCAAAGTCGCACAAATTTTGTCCGCCATTGCTCAAACCTTGTTCCAGACGAGCCCGCGATTCCACAGCAGAGTAGGTGATTATGACGTCAAAGACTCAACACGTGACAAAGCTTTATGGAAATTATACGAATTATACGACAAGTTACAATAAAAAGTTTTCCCCAAGTAGCTTTATATTCGTATATAACTAGCCACGTGTTGAGTCTTTGACGTCACTTCCTCTAATCGCAACCTAAGCGTCCGGAACATGTTCGAGTAATGGCGGCCGTATAATCTCGTATAAAAACAGTCTGAAAAGGCGACTTCCCATGCTCGCAATTGCTTGAAATTTGGCAAGTTAAGTGAGAACACCATGTTCTTTCCAATATGTAAAAATTCGGGATACCAAAAATTTGATCACAGGGGTACTTTAATCATGATTTATACTTTCTGAATCCGGCATACTATAAAGCCGCATCGTACTTGGATTTAACCAGTACTCGATCTTACATGCATAACATTTTCGATTGCAGACTGCTTTAGTATCGTAGAATTCGCTCCAACTAAAAAGCAAAAAGAATAATAATTATTGAATGTTAAAGTGTCTATAATTTCAAAAAGTTTTATTGTTTTATTTGAAAGAACCTTTAAAATGATAAAGTAACAGATTTCCGTTTCTTCGCTTCGTTTCTTCGCATTTGCATATCAAATGAAACTGAAATATTTCAAAAACAAAGCGAAAAGCAAAAATCTTCAAAAGAAGTTACTTTATCATTTTAATTTGTTTCAAAATAAAACAATATAATTTTTTGACGTTATAGGCACTTTAAAGTTTGTGTTATTGTTTATAAACATGAAAATATGTCTATCTAAAATATTATTTAACAACAGGTTTTACCTGACAATGTCTTTGAACAAGCAATCTCTATGTTTTATATTGTATCACTATTATTATAACTATAGACATTAAACACTGATTTATAGTATTTTATTTCTTTTGTTTTAAACTCAAGAAAAAATCTTACCCAACCCATAAATGATGAACGCTACCTGAGCAAGCTTTCGTTTGAATTCAAAAATGGCGGGAAAATCGCAGGAAAATGTTTAGCCAATCAGAACACACCTTTTCAAAATGTTATTTTACAAAAGCAATTTCTTTATTAGTAGTTGTCGCTTACTTGTGTTGTTGTTGCCCGAAATTGAAACGAGATATTCAATTATTTCATCAGCAAACTCCTGTAAACAATCGAGAAAATATATGAGTATAATATTCAAACAGTTACTGTATGCAGTAGAATAAATGAAGGAAAACGCTACACTCGTGTCCACATCACTGATCTCGAAAGAAGACTGAATCGAGCAAAACTTGACTATAGAAAAACTTGACTATATTTATATAAATTAGGCGATTGTGGCTTTCGGCCGATTATCCTAAATCTTTCCTCCAAATGCAGGAAATAGCGTTTCAGAGAACGTACAATTCCAGTACGTACAATTCCAGTACAGTAAGTTATAGATCCTGCGTTGGTACCTGACCCCCACCCGGCCCACCTCCCTGATGGCGGCGATGAGCTACACATATGTATAACCTTTGTTATCTGACTCCGTGTAGCTCAATAGGACCATAGGTAGAGCATCTCATTAGTCATAAGAAGGTTTTAAGGAATTTTGCAAAGCTTGAATAGTGCCTCAAATCAATATACCTCAAGAGATTTCAAGGTGGGTTGCGTCGCAGCGGTAGATCCTGTAGTAGATCCTGTAGATCCTGTAGATCCTGCAGATCCTGTAGATCCTGTAGATCCTGTAGATCCTGTAGATCCTGTAGATCCTATAGATTCTGTCGTCGATGTTGGTCGGGTTGTCGATGTTCCTCGGGTCGTCGACGAACGTCGCAATGGATTTGTTGTAAAGAATGCAGTTGTGGTGAATGAAGATGTTTTAGTTGAAGGCGAGCTGCGTGAACAATTTCCTTTAACTAAGAAATAAAAGGAAAAACAACATTTATTATATGGCTGAGCTCGTTTTCAGGTCTGTACGCCAAATAACGCACGCTGATTGGTTACTGAGAGGTCCGGAATCGTCGACCTGCCAGCCTATAGGCTGTGAGGGCAATACGCTTTTTCCAGGATCGGTAAGTTTTGGCGGGAAAATTGTTTGATTTGAATGAAAATAAAAGAGAGCTAGGCATCTTCATTGAAAATACCGAACAATAAAATGTGCTGGAACATCATTATTGCTTTTCTTTAAAGTGTTCAATCATCCAAAAGCACGGAAAGTGAATGGCTAACTAATGTAAAATGAAGGTACGAAAACAGCCTTACAACAGATAAGAAAATTAACCAAAAGGAATATAATAAATACTTTATTAACCTAGTTTGCTCTGTCTACTCTGGAAAGTATTTTATTTAATTTCTTACAAGTTTTGTTGGTTGTTGTTGTTGTTGTTGTTGTTGTTGTTGTTGTTGTTGTTGTTGTGTTTGTTTTTGTTGTTGGTATATTAGTTTGCAAGGAACTTTATTATTCGCTCATACACTTTTCATTCTTTTTCAAGTTTTTGTTTCCTACCGCTTTACTATCTATACTATAGTCCCCTTGACTAGTTCTCACTCCCCCACAGGCTTTGTGGCCGGTGTCTGCAAATATAGCAAATGATTTAGCATTTTCGTACCTCGTTAATTATTTGTTTGTTTATCTCCCGTGCATTTGATTGGCTACTTTCTACTTGTGACACCCTTTTGGCATATATAAGCCCTGTTTATTTTATTTCATCACATCTTACTCTGATGCCAAATTAATTAATTAATTAATTAATTAATTAATTAATTAATTTGGCATCAGAGTAAGATGTGATGTAATTAATTAATTAATTAATTAAGTAAGTAAGTAAGTAAGTAATTAATTAAGTAATTAATTAATTAATTAATTAATTTGGCATCAGAGTAAGATGTGATGTAATTAATTAATTAAGTAAGTAAGTAATTAATTAATTAAGTAATTAATTAATTAATTAATTGATTAAATTTATAAATTAATTAAACATTATTATTAAAAATTAATTATTATTATTAAAAAAAAAATTATTATTAAAAAATTATTAAAAAATTATTAAAAAAATTATTATTAAAAATTAATCAATTAAGTTATCTTAATTGCCCGAGGTGTACAAAACTATGTTTTTAAATTAATTAATTAATTAGTTTGAAAGCCCTAGACACCTCAGCCACAGGTGCGAGTTTTGTACACCTCGGGTTATTAAGATAACTTTAAATGTATGCATGGTGAAAGTATTTAAAAGCTTTTTCTCTTCCTATGGCTCAGAGTTGTCTAGGGCTTTCAAGCTACCAGAATAGGTTGTTTGAAAGGAATACTAATTAATTTTATGCTGAAGAACTCAAAGATATTTTGTTCTAACAAATGCCATCTAATCCCATATGTATTACTAATGACTACACAGTGTGTGTAAAAAAACGGAACCCTTTATTTTAAATTAATTAGTATTCTTTAAATTTATTAGTATTCTTTTAAAACAAGCTATTGTTGTACTTTAAAAGCCCTAGACACCTCTGAGCCATAGGAAGACAAAAGGCTTTTAAATACTTTCACCATACATATACACTTCAAGTTATCTTAATTTCTGAGGTGTAAGACAGTGTTTTTATGCATCCGTGGCTCAGACATGTTTAGGGCTTTCAAACTACTACAATATAGGTTGTTTGAAAATCATATTACTCATTCATTTTCTAAGGATTCCGATTTTTTATACACACTGTATAAAAAAGAATACTTTTTATAAATAATACTTTTTAAAAAATAATACTTTTTATCAATACTTTTTATCAATACTTTGAATACAATACTTTTTATCAATACTTTTTATCAATACTCAATACTTTTATACTCAATACTTTTTGTCAATACTCAATACTTTTTCTCAATACTTTTTATCAATACTCAATACTTTTTTTCTCAATACTTTTTATCCTCCACAAGGTGGTGGATCTAAGACGTGCTGTGCAAAAATGACTTATCTTTTAGCTTCTTCTTAAACGTCATTAAAAAGATCTTAATACTGTACTTACGTGAAACATGCAGTCTCAAAAGCTCCTCCAATATGTCCTCCTGCACCACCTTTTTCACCACATTTTCAGACACCACCCCAATGTTAAATTTCCTTGTCCCATTGGCGGCGAAATTTACCACGTCCAAAGAGTAGAAGGATCCAAATGCCAATTTTACGCGCTTTTGAACATGGTAGGTAATTGGTCTATAAGGAAGAGAGTGAAAAAAATCTGAACAAAATGCTCGCTGCAGCGATCGAATGGTCGGAACGTTGATTTAACTTGTATCGAGGTATTAACTTGTACTGACGTCTTTTTGTAATTAAAACAACGTGAAATTCGTCAAAAACGACAAAATCTAGACGGAAGATATCTAGATTTTAGAATTTTGACGACGTATAAAAATAAGAGCCCAGCTCAATATACGTATACGTATTGCCATAATAATATGGAAACAAGTAAAGTTTTAAAACATTTTTACTGACGTTTCGTTGCGAACTTACAACATCTTCAGAATGATATTAATTAAATGTGTGAAAACTATCTATATATAAGTCTATATTTACAAAAGAGAATAATTAATTAGACGGCTAACCAATGAGGTAACGAGGTGATAAACAGAAGGTGACATAAGTAACAGCACACCGTTAGAACAGAGAAAGTGGTATGGAAGAGATGTTCTCATTGAGAGACGGTTTGAATTTAGAAATCAGTAAACTCTCTCGAATGAGGAGTTCAAAGTTGGACGAAGAAGTCATCAGGAGTAATAGGGTAAAATGAGTACGAGACTGGAAAGCAGAAAGGCAAGTGGTTGCTCGTTTCTTTCCGGTCAAAGGCGATACCATGGGTATTCTGAGATTCGCGTATATAAATGTCACCGCGTTTGGCCCAGATACAATGCACCACAGCATTGACACGTGTATTTATAGACAACACGCGATCTCATCAACATAGGTATCCGATCTCTGAAGGGAATACTAGACAACCTTCGTCCTGATTGAAAAATAAAACGTAAAGAGGTTTGTCGGAAGACTTGCGAACACAACTTAGAGATCTGTGTCTGGATCTGTAAAGCATGAGATCCGGTAAAAGGAAGAGAAAAATAGACCACATTTTCCTGAGGAGAAAACGATCAAGAAAAATACTAGTACAGCGATCAATGAAATCTTCAGGATAACCATTGCTTAATAAGTAATTTTTGAGTTTGATTACTTCAGCGTGAAAAAGATGATACGAAGAGCAGATTTTAAAATATCGATCAAGTAGAGCGTAGACGAGACCAACGTTTAAAAGATAGCGGAATAAAACTGTCAAAATTCGTGAATAAGCCGAAGCCGAATAACTGAAGTGGAAAAGCCATCAGAGCGATCTATGATGATGTCTAAAAAAGGAAGTGTAGAATTGGTCTCTAATTCACTAGTAAACGTGATAATATTAGCATGTTGCGAGTTAAGATAATCTTGAAAAGGACGAACGTGATCTCGAGAGCGAAAAACAACAAAACAATCATCAATATAGCGTCGAAAGAAAAGAGGTTTAAATTCAAGTGGGCAGTTGGCTAACCAACTGCGTTCGTGAAAAGAAAGGAAAATATTGGCAAATAAAGGACCAAGTGGAGAGCCCATGGCTACACCATCAGTTTGTTCGTAATGAAAATTATTAAATAAAAAATGACAATTCTTTACTGCTAAACATAAAAGTTTGCGAAACTGGGTAACAGAAAGACAGTGATAAAGAGTTGCATTTTGGAAAGCCTTATTAACAATAATATCAATAGTTTCGTCAAGCGGAACATTGGTAAAAAGCGATTTCACGTCAAAACTACTAACTAGCCATAAACACCTTGTCGGTACCGAAGTCAAAAGAACGTAAATCTTCAACGAATGAAAAAGTATCAGAAATTATATAAGAACTAGTTAAGAGAGACGTTAGAATAGAGACAAGGAATTTGGAAAGGTAATAAGAATGAGTGGAGATAGCAGAAAGGATAGGTCTGAAAGGTAGATTAGTTTTATGCACCTTAGGTAAGCCGTATAATATACCTGGTCTAGAGCCTGAATGAGCTAAACGTTCATATATAGTTCTTCAGAGATAGCATTGTCCTTCTTAAAAACCGTCTCTCAATGAGAATATATCTTCCATACCACTTTCTCTGTTCTAACGGTGTGCTGTTATTTATGTCACCTTCTGTTTGTCACCTTGTTACCTCATTGGTTAGCCGTCCAATTAATTATTCTCTTTTGTAAATATAGACTTATATATATAGATAGTTTTCACACATGTAATTAATATCACTCTGAGGATGTTGTAGGTTTACACTTACTTAAACGGCTGATAGGGAACTTGATGTAAAACAAGTTCTCGTTCGTGACAACTATCCCGTCTAAACCACACTTTACACCAATCCTGGCACGCGCTTGTAAAGTAATGAATGCCATCTTGCCAAGCTAAATAGTTTGTTCTGAGTAGTGTGCCGTATATCGTTCTCGTATTATCTTGTTTATAAAACGTCAGGTCAGATCTCTTCGTGTATTTCAGTTGAGCTCTTTGAAGTCCAAAACCGTTGCTAATGTTTTTTCTTTCAGGCTTTGTTCTAATATCCCACATCTGCATGTATACGTTCTCGCCATCTTAAAAGAACAATAATAGAATGGAGTTATTCGTGAGTTCAACATAACTGGAGACAACAACCAAACAAGAATAGAATGGAGTTATTCATGAGAGGAACATACATAGAGACAAAACAAGAATATAATGGAGTTATTCGTGAGAGGAACATGCATAGAGACAACAATCAAACAAGAATAGAATGGAATTGTTCATGAGAGGAACATACATGATGGAGACAACAACCAAACAAGAATTGAATGGAGTTATTCATGAGAGGAACATACATCATGGAGACAACAACCAAACAAGAATTGAATGGTGTTATCCATGAGAGGAACATGCGTAGAGATAACAACCAAACAAGAATAGAATGGAATTGTTCATGAGAGGAACATACATGATGGAGACAACAACCAAACAAGAACAGAATGGAGTTATTCATGAGAGGAACATACATGGAGACAACAACCAAACAAGAATAGAATGGAGTTATTCATGAGAGGAACATGCATGGAGACAACAACCAAACAAGAATAAAATGGAGTTATTCATGAGAAAAACATGCATGGAGACAACAACCAAAGAATAGAATGGAGTTATTCATGAGAGGAACATGCATAGAGACAACAACCAAACAAGAATAGAATGGAGTTATTCATGAGAGGAACATGCATGGAGACAACAACCAAACAAGAATAAAATGGAGTTACTCATGAGAGGAACATGCATGGAGACAACAACCAAACAATAATAGAATGGAGTTATTCATGAGAAGAACATGCATTATGGAGACAACAACCAAACAAGAATAAAATGGAGTTACTCATGAGAGGAACATGCGTCATGGAGACAACAACCAAAGAATAGAATGGAGTTATTCATGAGAGGAACATGCATGGAGACAACAACCGAACAAGAATAGAATGGAATTATTCATGAGAGGAACATGCATAGAAACAACAACCAAACAAGAATAGAATGGAGTTATTCGTGAGAGGAACGTGTATGATGGAGACAACAACCAAACAAGAATAGAATGGAGTTATTCATGAGAGGAACATGCATGGAGACAACAACCAAACAAGAATAGAATGGAGTTATTCGTGAGAGGAACGTGCATGATGGAGACAACAACCAAACAAGAATAGAATGGAGTTATTCATGAGAGGAACATGCATGGAGACAACAACCAAACAAGAACAGAATGGAGTTATTCATGAGAGGAACATGCATGGAGACAACAACCAAACAAGAATAGAATGGAATTATTCATGAGAGGAACATGCATAGAAACAACAACCAAACAAGAATAGAATGGAATTATTCATGAGAGGAACATGCATAGAAACAACAACCAAACAAGAATAGAATGGAATTATTCGTGAGAGGAACGTGCATGATGGAGACAACAACCAAACAAGAATAGAATGGAGTTATTCATGAGAGGAACGTGCATGATGGAGACAACAACCAAACAAGAATAGAATGGAGTTATTCATGAAAGGAACATGCATGGAGACAACAACCAAACAAGAATAGAATGGAGTTATTCATGAAAGGAACATGCATGGAGACAACAACCAAACAAGAATAGAATGGAGTTATTCGTGAGAGGAACATGCAACCAAACAAGAATAGAATGGAGTTATTCATGAGAGGAACATGCATGGAGACAACAACCAAACAAGAATAGAATGGAGTTATTCATGAAGGGAACATGCATGATGGAGACCACAACCAAACAAGAATAGGATGGAGTTATTCGTGAGTTGAACACATGGAGACAAAAACCAAAGAATAGAATGGAGTTATTCATGAGAGGAACATGCAAGGAGACAACAACCGAACAAGAATAGAATGGAGTTATTCATGCAAGGAACATGCCCTATATATTCGCATGGGTAGGATAGCAAAGTTTTCATAGTTTTGTCTTAATATTTATCACTAAAAAGAGGAGTTTCAGGGCATTGCCACAAGACTTCACACATGTGATCAGATGTGAAAGTCTAAGATGTGAAAACTTTCACATGTGATTATTTCACATCATGTGATTTTGAAACATGTGATCAAATATGAATATTTCACATATGTGATTATATCACATGTGTTGTTACACATGTGAATATTTCACATGTGCTCACATGTTTCAAAATCACATGCGATTTTGACACGTGTGAAATCATGTGGGATTTTTGTAAGGGACATTTTTCGTCGAGTCTGAGCCTGTCAAGAAAACTCCAGAATGACACAAAATGAGAAAGAAATACGAGAATGAAAACGTTATTTCTCGGGTACAACTAAACCGTAAAACTATTAATATTTCTAAAACATTGAACTTAAAGGCCTTTTATTTACCCAACTGTACCCAAAAAATAAATTACTTTTAAATAAAAGGCCTTTAAGTATAATATTTAGAAATGTTAATAGTTTTACGGTATCTGCTCTTGTGCTCGAGAAATGACGTTTTCATTCTCGGATTTTATGCTTCTGGTCGCCGCCATTTTCGAGTTTGCTGAACGGCTCAGACTTTAGGTCCAGCGGGGGTTTCTTTTCAATTTTGACGTCACTTGGGTGCAAGGAACAAACGACAAGCACTCAATGACGTCAAAATTTAAAAGAAAACCACCGCTGTACATCAGCATTGAGCCGTCGAACAAATTTGAAACAGTGAGCTCTATATCTGGAGTGCTATCTGTCAATCATTTAGCTGTTGAAAAAGTGAAGCCAAAGATGGCCGACTTTGCACGTCAGTTTCAGTCCCCTACGCGGTAAGACACAAGTAAGACAGACGTGCAAACCGCGCAAGGGGACTGAAACTGACGTGAAAAGTCGGCCATCTTTGGCTTCACTTATGCTCGGCAGATAGCCCTCCAGATATATATATATATATATATAGAGCTCACTGATTCGAAAATGGCGGCGTCCAGAAGCATAAAATACGAGAATGAAAACGTTAATTCTCAAGTACAAGAACAGATACCTCTCTCCTCCGCAGAGGCTTTTATCAACATATTTTGTTCAATTGTGAATTTTGTATATATCAATATAAATATATCAATTGTGAATATTGCAAAAATTGTGAATTTTGTATATATCAATATAAATATAGCAATTGTGAATATTGCGCTAGATGATAAGTAAATATGAAAAGGAAATATGCAAATGCGCTGAAATTGAGAACACGGGCTATATATCAATATAAATATATCAATTGTGAATTTTGTATATATCAATATAAATATATCAATTGTGAATATTGCGAAAATTGTGAATTTTGTATATATCAATATAAATATAGCAATTGTGAATATTGCGCTAGATGATAAGTAAATATGAAAAGGAAATATGAAAATCCGCTGAAATTGAGAACGCGGGCTATATATCAATATAAATATATCAATTGTGAATTTTGTATATATCAATATAAATATATTAATTGTGAATATTGCGAAAATTGTGAATTTTGTATATATCAATATAAATATAGCAATTGTGAATATTGCGCTAGATGATAAGTAAATATGAAAAGGAAATATGAAAATCCGCTGAAATTGAGAACGCGGGCTATATATCAATATAAATATATCAATTGTGAATTTTGTATATATCAATATAAATATATTAATTGTGAATATTGCGAAAATTGTGAATTTTGTATATATACATATATATAAATATATAAATATAGCAATTGTGAATATTGCGCTAGATGATAAGTAAATATGAAAAGGAAATATGAACTCCGCTTTTTTTCTTCGCCCGCGTTCTCAATTTCAGCGGATTTTCATATTTCCTTACTTATCATTATATTTATATTGATATATACAAAATTAAAAGCCTCTGCGGAGGAGAGAGAGCAGATATCGTAAAACTATTAACATTTCTAAACATTATACTTAAAGGCCTTTTATTTAAAAATAATTTATTTTTTAAGTGCAGTTCCCCTTTAAAGTAATTTATTTTTGGGGTACAATTCCATTTAAGTGGTAAAATAAAAAATACTCACGCAATTTCATTATAATTTCATACCTTTACAAGCAGTATCTCCGTTGATTTTCTCGCACGTTTTGGTTAGCCAATTGTAGCTCTCGTTCATTCCACAATCCGTTACATTTACAAGATCGCCTTTGCACCGGATGTATTGGTCACAGCGACCTGGCTTGGGGTATATGTACCGCTTAGTCTGCATATTGCTAGATTTTCCTTTGCATATACCTAAATCACACATAAAATAAGGTGTATTTATTCAATTATATTTAACAATTATACCATGAGCTCAAGTCGTATATAAGCTCATAGCCAACGAGGCGCGAAGCCCCGAGTTGGCTATTATAGTTCATGGTATAATTGTATAGCGAATGGTATAATTGTTTTATTATATAGCCAAACACTTAGTCAGGTTTTTTTTAGAAAACCCCATCGATTTCAGCTTTTTTCAGCCTAAAATTGATTTCACCTTTTTCGGCCATCTTGTTTTTTCTCGGATAGCATGGATAGCAGTAGAGGAGCCAATCAAATTGCGAGAAAGCTCATATCCTACTAGTAGCTATATAATAATATTATATATTTTTGTAATTGCTGTAATAAACTCAATGATCATACCTTGATATCCTACTTTGTATTCAACCTATAAGATTAAAAAAATAACTCAATTATTCACACGTCGGGCACGCGAGACGTCAAAATCGGAACGCTTGTTGTGCGGTGAAGGCTAAAAGGGATGACTCAAAAGGACCTTCTCATTTTCAAGAAACCTTGTTCCTAACTTTAAACCTAACCCTAACCGTAGCTATAACTATAACATAACCAAAAATAAAGATCAAACAACAACAGAAAGGTCCTTTTGACTCATCCCTTTTAGCTTAAACCTTGTTGTGTTTTATTCAGTTTTCAACCCAATGTTATAAATCTTTGTACAAGGATAGCTTACGCCTTTCCAACAAATCGTGTTTTTTATTTTTTTATTTTCAACAGTTTTTGGCGGGAAAATGACGTAACAGTACAGAACAGCACAGAACAGGCATTAAAATTAAATTTTTGCAAAATAAAACATTTCGAAGTTACATCTTCAAGGTCATGGTGAGAAAACTTCAAAACTAAAAAAAACGTTAATATCTTAATTTAGGCCAAAGATATGTCGCCATTTTGGGCTATTTTTAGTAACAAAATTGTAAATTCAAAATTTAAACAAGTATAACTCTTAACTGAATTAGGATATTTAAGTTATTTCCTCTGTTTTTAAGTTCACTCGTGATGTGTTAATAGGCAAACCTTCAATATTTGTTACATTGCAAAAATTTAAATTTTGTGCCTGTTCTGTGACGTCACTTTCCCCGCCAAAAGCCGTTAGAAATAAAAAACAAAAACATACGATTTTTTTTTTTTGGGGGGGGGGGGGGCGAAAGCTATCCTTGTACAAATATCTATAACATTTGGTTGAAAATTGAAAAATGCACAACAAGTGTTCCGATTTTGACGTCTCTCGGGCCCGACGTGTCAAGGCTGCAAATCCAATAAACAAACTTTACATCATATATACTACCACCACATTGCCTTTCAACGCTGTAAGTGCTAGGTACGCAACCCGTGAGACGGATAGAGAAGGTTGCGATGATGTACTTGATCGAGGTGGGGGTTAGGGTTAGGGTTAGGAAACTCGTTAGGCGGGGGTTAGGGTTGGATCTAAGTTGTTTTGGGGTTAGCGGTTATTTGCATGGTTAAGTGACAAAATTCTGACGATTATATTGACTGCTGACCAACAAGATTTCATGCTCGTCCTCGATCATCGACCGAGAAAGCAGAAAAGAGAGCCAAATGCCTGATTTGACGTCACATTCATCAGCATTTCGGACAAACAAATCTTTATAGCAGCCTCGCGCGTACCCTCTCAAACGCTCAATCTGAGGCAGATCCTCGAAAATGGAACCCCGGAAGCATTGCGGGGAGCGGGGCGAATAACCCGCACAAAGGGCTGATGGGACTATGCAACGCGAAATTTGTTACACCTGGGAGATCTTGCATGTTTGATTTCATGCAAGAAATTTCTATTTCTTGCAAATTTCACCAAAGACTTTTTCTTATGTTTTCCATTTCTTCGGTGTGGTTTCATTTAGCAGTAGTAGAAGTAGTCATTGAGCAGTTTATCTGAGTCTTCATTCGTTCACATATTGATCAGTTATCCTTTGATAATAAATATGTAATAATAAATACCAAGATGTCAACACATGCATGAGGTAAATAGAGTCGTGTTAAAAAAATCATAATTTCCAATTTTTGACTTTCTGATTAACAAACAGGCTTAGGGTTTGTCTGGTCTTAGGTTAGGATTAAGGTTAGTGTCAAGGTTAGGGTTAGGATTAGGGTTAGGGTTGGGGTTAGGGTTAGGGTTGAAATTAGGATTAGAGTCATTGGACTAGTTCTTGAAAATGGGAAGGTCCTTTTGAGGATGTTTTGAGTCATCTCTTCAAGCCTTGTGCCAAAGCGCACCCATCCCATCACTCCTCACGCCCCCCACCCCCACCCTTTACACCTGGGTACGAGACAGCCTTTATAGAACATATTGAAAGGATTTATGGTGAAGGAAAATTTCGAGTGTTGAAATACATACATTTTAAGACCAAACCGGGACCAGTTGCGAAAAATGCAACTTCAAGGCCTTCCGGCTGGAATTGAACCCACGACTGAGCTACGGAAGCCGTTGCCGAGAGCCTAGTCACGAGTTCTGTATATATATATATATGGTGGTGGTAATGCCGGGATAAGATTCTGGGTATATTATAGGTAATATTTGGCATTTCACTCGATCAAACTACATGTTGAAGGATTTATGGTGAAGGAAAATTTCGAGTGTTGGAATACATAAACATAAACGCAAAGCACATAAACGCAAAGCTCAAATCATAAAACATTTGGGAGAGCGGGTGAATATAGGGGTACGTCAATCTAATCCACTGATCCGCTACATTTTGATAGCCAATTCCGAATCCGCTAACAGACCAATTACGGCTATTACAAGCATTAGAGATCCAGGATCCGAACTAAATAACCAGCCAAATACAC
Source organism: Chrysogorgia sp. JL179-B06 (assembly GCA_035772405.1). Lineage (NCBI taxonomy): Eukaryota > Metazoa > Cnidaria > Anthozoa > Scleralcyonacea > Chrysogorgiidae > Chrysogorgia > Chrysogorgia sp. JL179-B06. Next base: position 185,720 of record JAYKKM010000477.1, read on the forward strand.
AATCCTAGCCAAAATATTGCACAAATCCGCAATCCCCAGTATTTGTAGGATCCGCGAATCCGTAACAAATATCCACCAGATCCGAAATCCGAATCGTTTTTGGCATTCAACTATTCATTCAATCTACATCATATATCATATATATAATATATGGGACCAGACATATAGGCACTTGAATTCAGACAATTTCCAAGCCTCGGACAGAGGCGTCGAACCGGAGTGACACGCTCTATTTTTCTCTCAATTTTGATTGACAAGTATAACAGTCTAAGCATGCGCATACATGGAAACCTCTACATGTTAGACGACTCTTCCATAGACGCCCCATATTACACAAGTGCCTGTATAACGAAGTTGATCTTGATTTTAATTTTAAATTCAATTATGATATACATAACTATGACACTCGGCGAAAACGTGATTTCTATCTACCACGTGCTAAAACTAACTGGGGTAAACAAAAACTATCCTATCAAGGACTAGTCGATTGGAACACTTTGCCAGATGAACTAAAAATTGTAAAAATTCTATCTGCCTTCCTCTTTCAAATTTTTCAAAACGAAACAAAAAAGTTGATGGATATTTGAACTGCTTAAGTTTATTTTAATTTATTGTATTTTTGATAAGTGTATTATTAATTGTATAGTAACTGCATTTTATAGGTTGTTTTTTGTTTTTGTTTTGCTTTTTGTAATGTAATGTTATCATGTTATGTTATGTTATGTTTTTTATTTATTTATTGTTGTATATATTTTTAATGATGCAGGGCTCCTCTGAAAACCACTTCTGTGACGGGGACACCCTGATTAAAGATTGTTATAATAATAATAATAATAATAATAATACGGCGTAAACGTTGTTTTGCTGCAAATAATACTCTGCTCACATCCATGAACCTCCACCTCTGAAAACAATTTGTCTTATACAAAGTGACTTGGAATTAAAAGAATGACAAAAACACCGAAAAGGTAAAATAATGTTAAAAATAAATCGAACAATAAAACTATTATTGAATTAGTGTCCTTGCAGATAAATAATTGATCTATGTTAATATATATATTCACTGCTGTGGCAAATATGGAGAGCTTGGAGCAACCTCGTACCCAGGGTCTCATCTACGCTCGCCGAGCTTGGAGTAGACAGACGATACATCATACATGGATGATCGTCAAGCTCGTATCGTCAGGAAAATGTTTCTGAGTCCCGGACAAGAATCGAACCTGTAACCGTCGGATTACCGGTGAGACGCTCTAATCCATTGAGCTACCGAGACTCAAATGGAGAGAGGAGGTTACAATGATGCACTGGTTCGATTGATATATGTACTCGGCATATGCGGCAATCACTCTATATGAGGTTATTATATACACTATAGTACAGTACTGCTGTAGTGAATGTGGGAAAGCTTGAAGACAGAAGTCGACAGACCGATCGTCAAGCCTATACCTCAGAATGTTTTTGAGACCCAGAAGGTTATAGAGGTTCAATTCCTGTCCAAAGAAGGTTCCATGACAGATCACGATGTTTTGATCAACAATAAATTGTTATAGTTCCACACGCAGATCAAATGTCACGATAACCACTTGACATTTTCAACATACGCATGCAGTGCCAAATGTGCGAATGTCTGCGATTTTTTAATTTTCTCTATATCCTTAAGCGTATCGTTGTTTTAAATTCGGCATTAAACAGCAAAATGAAATCTAACCGAAAGACCCATCTGATTGGAAATCAACGCGCGCAGACTAGGAAAAGAAACGATTTTCCCTTTGTTATAAATGTGTCAAAACAATCTAAGTACACTAACGGATACATCAAAAGGTTGGTGTACTGCCGAAATAGTGTGTAGGAGGTCTAACGCCAGAGAGAAGTCCCTTGGTTTCACTCTGTGACGACGGGCCTTCCAACGGCGGCGGCAAGGTGTTCAAATGTGCTGCGGCAACAAACGAGTGGTGTCCTATTTATTTTTGGATTTATTGCTAGAAATGCATTTTTAGCGACTTTCGCGACACATTTCTTATAATAAATCGGTGTGTTGCTCCGTAATGTTGGTTACAGATATCTGAGAATAAACTCAAGAGTTTTCCGCCTTTCTTAACCCTCAAAATACACGAGACATCAACGAACAAATCCGGATGTTATTGGTCGCAACACAGACATACATGACCACGGTTTAGTTTTTCTGAGAAAAAAATATTGATACATGCGAATTGTTGGTTGTTTTCTAAAACTCAAATATTACACTTAGCCAAGAAAGTGGTGCGGCCATCGCCGCACGCGTATTCCGCCCGCCGCCCTTGGCCTTCGCTCGAAACCGTTGGACATCCTACACACTATTTCGGTAGTACACCATTCCTTTTAGAGTATTCAATTTGTATTTCTACACTACAGTACCCACGCAGTACAACACTTTTATAACTAATAATAAGAATGATAATAACGGTGTTGTTTCATTGTATTCAGGATGTTGTTATCGACCTTGGGCAACCTATATAAAATTCTCCGCAACTGCACGACCGAGATTCTCATGGTGATATCGGGGCATGACGGAGGCACCCAACAGGCCGTTCTGGCTGTTAGTCGTTGGTTAACATGGGGGGAGATTAAGCTATGCAAGTGATTAGATTTGCCGCACTATGGCCATGGCATGGCGTTTTCGTGTACTTCCTTGGTTTATAATTATGGGGTTAAAAGTGTTTCGCGAAACATCGCGTGAGTTTGGCACTAAAAGCCCTCCTGTCAAAATGCGTAACTGGTTATCACTTCAACACTTACCGCAACAACATGTAGGACCATAAAAATCACGGCGCAGGATAGACTTGCGGCGAAGAAACACGATGCCGTTCGCATCTTCCTTAATGTGGTTGCGACCTCGTTTGCGCCTTTCAGAATAATATCACGAAAAACCCAAAACAAGGGCAGCTGTAACGTCGGCTATACAACACAAAGCTTGGTGGATCTCCCTTCGACTTTCCGTTTGATATCCCTGTCAAAATTGAACGTTTTAACGTTAGCACGTTTACATAAGAAAACACAAATTATATTAGAGTTCCTGTTGAATTAAGGCTACACGTCTGAAGGCCCGACCAGCCAATTACACAACATTCATTCCCAATTACCCAGCATATCAAACGCCCTATTTGGAGATATACTGTTACGACACCCAGTTAACACCCGTCGTTTTCGATGTCTTTGTTCAAGAGCTGTTTGTTCTCCGTCAGCTTATAATCCCGCGTAATCTCAAATTGTTTTCCCAAGCAAACTCTGCCGGCTTCTGTAATTCAAGAGCTGTGTTCGAAGAAAAACAATCAAAAGCATTACAGACCTCTTCGACTATGCTAGCTTTTCAACAGTGCGTACGTAATACATCGTTAACGTATCATCACGCAATAAAATAAGCACGTCAAATGATAATTAAACATCAACGCTTATTAACCAACTGTCTGTATGATATTTTTAGCAACGAACGTCCGTCATCATTTCCCTCAATAACGGTTTCCATATTGTTTACTCATGGGAACCGTTCTATCGAAAGCGTTTAATTTTAACTTGCTCGCTTGATCTACGAGGTGAATTTCTTTATTATTTGACCGATCTAATAGTTGTTTAGATCTGTCCCCGCGGCCTTTTTTCTTCCGTGGTGATTTCAAAAGCTTTTGAGAATTTTTGTGGCAATTAGACTATATTTCGGGTGTACATGTGTATAAAAAAATTCATGAAAATCTTCACAGAGCCTCTAGTTTCATATATGCTCACTATACTCAGATGCATGGAATACAAAATCGACCATCATTGTTTAATTCTCGTGACCATTAGCATTAAGCTACAGGAATAATATGGTAGAACCTTCTGATGACCAGCGAGATACTCTAACCATTGAGCAACATGGAATAATATGGTATAGACTATAGAGCGAAGGTTACATAACCATGTAAACTTCTGATAACCAGCGAGATGTACTCCGATGCATGGTATAGGGCAAAGATTAGATATATTGAGATACGTAAACTCAGATGATAGGGCACACTAGGTTACAACCTAATGTAAGCGTTACTAACTATTGATTGAGACGCTCTAAATACATACGTAACGGACATACAACCGTCTACGTCATAGTCCCTGCATCAAGTAATTTTCTGAGGACTCAAAAGCGTCACAGGAACAAGATTCCTAAGCTAATAATAACAACTCTAGTTCTAACTCAACAGTTTCAATAATAGGAACCTTATACGATGTAGGACGACGACAGTGCAGGTTGAAATTAAAATTAATATAAATTTTAGTCCTGGCTTTATGACGCTTCGGTGCTGCTAAAACGATTGCATCATTTACACGAGAAGTTCAATGTGTCGAAAAATACTTAAGTAAGAGTACTTAGGTATATTGATGGACGAGATCGTTTCTCCATCTCACCTGAAGAAGCCACATCGTCCGAAACGTCGTCCATTAAAAAGGAGAAATAAGAGAACATCAATGTGTCGAAAGATACTTAAGTAAGAGTACTTAGGTTTATTGATGGACGAGATCGTTTCTCCGTCTCACCTGTAGAAGGACACATCGTCCGAAACGTCGTCCATGAATATACGTATATATATATATATATATATATATATATATATATATATATATATATATATATATATATATATATATATATATAAATATATATATATATATAAGTACGCTTTGTCTTAATTATTTTTTAACACATTGGAGTTCTCTTATTTCTCCTTTTCATATTATAACTTAGCAGCTTTTATATTTATCCTTATTTTTAAAGAGTGAGTGTCAACCGTCGTGCATTGCGCGTTTGTGTTTATCTTTCCGTACGATAACGAAGTGTTTTGAAGTGCTTCGTTGCCAACTTGACGTGGTATATACTTCCGAGCTTTCTCAGAAAACCCTATAGAGACTTTCGTATTAATTTACAATCCAAATACGTCGGGCTCGGAACCTGATTTTTTTGTTTGAACCTCGTCGCTTGGTATTGCGCGCTTCGCGTCAGTCACGGCTGACATAATTCAAAACGAAAGTCAAGAAAACGTGGCGAAAAATGGCGAAATAATTACTTTCTAAGGTAATCAAGGATTGACAAGGAGGTATTGAGCTGCGCAGACTCCGAGTTTATTTGAGGAAATGTTTTGCACATCTGCATGAACGATACATGGAGGTATTTTTTTAGAATTTCTTGAATACTTGTCAAAAATAATATGCTCGACTTTATTTCAATGTCAACGTCCACCTCATACGTGATGATGATACAATGCTATTCTTTTCACCATTGTTAGTAACTATGCTTTCACCACCACTGTCCACCTAAGTGGACTTTTCTCCTCCATTAACATTGGCATCGCTTTGGCGCCATTCTCTCTAAGCGCGCCAACACGACGCTTGCGTGGTGATAATGAAAGGTAGTTTGTCATGACGATGCTTGATTTGTTTACTAGGTTACGCCAATTCTAGAAGGTTCTGTGAGACAATGACAGCCGCGAAAGCTTTGGTTTTTTCCTGGGTTCACGACCCCCTGTTCTTAGGTTAAGCGATATACATATGGGCCGGCGGAATACTAGGTATATGCCTTTTTGCATATCAGAAGACTCTCGCCTTTCGTTGAAAGACATCGAGCTCCAAATACTTCAGATTCAGCAGATCAGACATTTTCATGACAGTCCCTACTACGTATGCGCGGAGTTTGTTGGTTTGCAAGGCTAACACGAAAGAATTATTGGACTGATGCAATCGATATATCTCGTATAGAGTTCAATCTACAGACACGTGTTTCGCTGTACGACAGCTCATCAGTGTAACCCTTGGAACATGCTTGGAACAATCTGGATGAGTGTAACCAGATATTATACACATATGCGATCGTCAGTGACAACCGCATCGTGTGGGACAGCACTAGCGATCAGCACATCCAGATAGCGTGAAGCTCTATGCGTGAAGTGCGCAAGGGTACGTGTTTCGCTGAAACCCACGTACAGCGGCTGTTATTCACACGATGTGGATAGCTACTTGGCGAGTTTTCGTGTCAAATTCATCTCAAAATCTCGAGTTGTATGCTGGCAAGCTAGTTTGGACTTATATAAGGCCTGGATTATATATGTTGTCTAATGGAGAAAGGATGAGTCTCCGGTTGACGCAATTGCAATGGCCAATTTTTCTGGGCAAGAAATTCGTTTCTTGTTTATATCCCTCGATATCTGATCAATCATTGGTAGAAATTAATCGTATTATCCTTTCCATTTAACGTTCATTAACACGTTATTATGCGCGTCGGAAACTGAGTTTTTTTTATAAAACACCGTCCTAATATAAATATCAATATGGACCTAAGTACAGTCGAACCTGTATTAAGCGGTCACACTTGGGGATTGCGTAGGTGACCGCTTAATGCAGGGTGACCGCTTAAAGCGGGTCTGATTATTGTATATTAAAATGTGATCTGCTAAAACTCCGTTTATAAATCTGAACAGAAATTAAGGGACCAATAAAAAATAACTATGAACACAAAATAACAATTTAATGCCTAAGTTGTTAATGAATTTACATTGTGTTAATAACAAGATGTAAAATTATTAACAAGCTAGGCAAAGAAAAATTGATTCTTCAGACGTAGCTAGACAGCAGAAAAATAGTGTCTGATTAATTTGGCTCAAATCCGTCTCCGTAAAAATGACAAACAAAAGTTCTTGATGTCAATAAAATTGGGTAACGTTTGTGGTGCCCGCTTAATACGAGTTTAAGGCAATGAAATACTAACTTTGGGACTGTACAAAGGGTAACCGCGTCCGCTTAATAGAGGTGACCGTTTACTAAAGGTTACTTTAACAGTATTTAAGTCACGAAATTTTCGGGACTTTGCCAAGTGACCGCTTAATATGGGGACCGCTTGATACAGGTTTGACTGTAATAAGAATAAAGGAAATGATCACCAAAGATTGATGAACTGTCATGTTTTTAAAACAACTTCTCCCAATTAGTACTATGAGAAATTAATTTCGATACCAATAAGGAGAATTGGTATAGGGTTAGAGGTTTTGTGTTATAGAGTTTTGCAAAGTATCTGAGTATAACAGTATACATGTTATATATTACTTAGAAATTAGATTGCTGTAACAAAGTCCTTCAAATAAACTTTGAACCTCCTAATTTGTTTTTCGGTATAACTTGTGAGCATAATTGTTATACACATACCATAACGAGTGCTTTATAGTTTATATATAATTGTGTTAAATTCGTAACAAGACACTATTTTTATGATTAACCCCCCGCATTGAGTGCGATGAAAATTTGGTTGCGATTTTTGTATCTACTGCGCTTCCGCAAGTTAAAGGGACTATATGCAGTAAATACGTACCTAAAATGAACAGGTTTTGTGATTGGCTATATGGAACAAAAGTGGTTAGGGTTAGGACATTGGTTTCTTTGTGGTTGATTCCATTGTTTTATTGTTTTAATCAACCAATCACAAAACTTGATAGTATACGCGCGTAGAACATTGTGCTATATGGTGTATCAAAAAGTGTAACTAACATCAAAGTATAAGTAACAATAGAAGAATCGGAACCAACAAACCGCGAATACGAAGAGGAAGGATTGTTCGGAACCAATTCAATATCGAAAACGAAGAGGAACAATATTTCGGAAGTATATGCGGACCCGTATCCTGAATTTTCACGATGACTCATGTTGTGTCAGTACGTTTTCTCATTTCGTATGATGTATATATCATCATACGATCGGACATGCCTGTATGATGTTATTCATCATGGAGCTGCTAATCCCAAAACAACTTAGATCCAAACCCTAACCCCCGCCTAATAAGTTTTCTAACCCTAACCCCCCGGCCGCGCCCCCCACCCCTATATCGCCCCCGCTCAGTTTGACATGGGTGGGTCCCCGGTCCTGTTTTTACATATAGCCAATTGATATGTTGTTTAATGACCCACACAGATTAACGCGCGTGGGCGTCATGCAATGCGCAAATTGGATTTGCCATAAATAATCCTCATACCATACTGCTATTATAAGAAAACTTCATTTCTACTTTCAACAAGACGCCCGCTAGGCGTTAACTCGTGCTATTGTGTAAAACACGCAATAGAATAGACACAAATCAAGGTTCTCTTGCAAATTCCGCGATTTGTAACCCTAGGTAAGGTACAACTACGTAAAATACTGTGTGAAATACTTATAGTTATACCCGACAAGCTGTAATATTTGACTCTCAGCCAGTATATTTACGACACGCTGAGCGTATTGAGTTACTCGTGGTGAAGCTTCCATCTTAATTTACTTCAGATTTTAATTTTATTGCATATTTTCTTGCTTATAGAATGACGCCTACAGGAATATAGTTGAAACCAGAACAATTACATTGGAACACATTAGAATAATATTATAGTCTGCGAGGCAGTCGCAGCCAATGAGATCATGAGCGAATGAGATGAGCCAATGAGATGAGAACAGCGCCTGCATGGTTTCGCGAAGCTTATCGGGATGATCCAATAATTGCAATTTGTCGACCCGAAAAATAAAAAAATATACAGGAATGCCACCGAAACCTAGAATCGAGTATAGAATGCCACCGAAACTACCGAAACCTAGACTAGAGTAGTTAGAACACTGAACATGAGTGTACTTATTCATGATTTCTGCTTGCTTTATTTGGTTTAACGTAATGATTACATTATACCAATTGGCTCTGCCGACTGTCCCAGACAACACATCGGCAGATAACCTATAATAGTGTTATCTCTTTATCAGTATGCTTGCGGTGTGCAGATCATGGGAAACGATTTGCCACGGGCGTAGAGGGAGGCAGAATCCGCGGTACTACAGCGGTTTAACTCAAAAATGTTGATGAATATTAAAATCACAACCTCTGAGGATTTGAAAAGGAGGTTAATATTATTGTTATAAGGGTTATTATTAGCTGGTTAGTATTAGAGTTAGTATTACGGTTGGTTAGTATTAGGGTTAGTGTTAGTTAGTAGGGTTAGTATTAGGGTTCGTATTACTATTAGTGTTATTATTAGTGAATTAGTATTAGGGTTAAAAAACTCGTTAGGCGGCGGGTTAGGGTTAGAAAACTCGTTAGGCGTGGGGTTAGGATCTTTGTTGTTTTGGGGTTGGTTACAATGCAATAATTTACTGCTAACAATGCTTTAACAATTCCGGTACGGCTGCTCCTAGAGGATGTGATTTAATATTTTCAACATTTTTGTGTTAAACCGCTGTAGTACCGCGGATTCGGTGGACTAGGATTATGTTAATCCTGGTTAGTCCTGGCAAGTCACATTTAATATATATGTTTTTAACCACTTGAGCTAGACGGTCACCGCAGGACTGTGGGAGTTTTGATTGGCAAAAAATCTCACACCTGTACCTTATGTCCTGCCTTGTATTTTGTGCTTGTATTGTGTGTTTGTTTTGTATGTCTTACTTTTGTCTTCACTGACCTTTAATATGTTATCGCTTATTATAGTTTCATTCTCCTCAACCTATTTATAACCAGCAACCAAGTGCATAACTATAATACCAGATCGGCAGCTAATTATCGTCCCCATACATGTCGCACCAATCTGAAACAATTTACAATTCTTTACCAAGGTCCTAAGCTTTGGAATGCTCTACGATCACATAGAAAAGATTCATCCAGTCTTTCTATTTTTAAGAAACATATGATAGAATTTCTGTGAAGATAAATTTTACGCCGCACATATAAAACGCTTAATTAAGTAAAATATTGCATTTATGCAAACACTGTAAATTTCAGGGAATCGACTCAGCTCCAGAGGAGTTATTCTGTCCAAAAAAAACGGTGACGGAGTGGCGCTTTTGGGGTGTAATCGACTCCTTGAAATTTGCAGTGTGAGGTGACCTCACTAGATAAGCCTAGTGGTTTCATGATGTCTCCTCGCCATCTGTATTGACAGCTTGTACATAGAATTACTGTATATTAATGGCAAATAAATCAATTCAATTGTCACCTGTCTAGGCTAGCCTTAAATGGTTATTACAGGTGGCATGTACTTGTCAATTGCTGTTAAGTTTAAAGTGGTTTTTCTTTCTTAATAATGTATCTCAATTCAAGCACAAATAAAGCTGTTTTCTGTTTTCTACATTTCATTTTATTTGACTCATGGGATGTCGTACGTCCGACATGACCTGAAGAAGGACACATCGTCCGAAACGTCGTCCATGAATACACGTAAGTACTCTTACTTAAGTATTTTTCGACACATTGAAGTTCTCTTATTTCTCCTTTTCATATTATATGTCCAGTTCTTTTGAGAACTTAGCATGCAGCCTTCATATTTATTCTTATATGTCGTACGTCCGGACACCCTGACGTGGTCAATGTTTTCCTTCCAGATATAATCAATGAGAACTTGAAAAGCTATCAGGGGTACAGAAGCAATAACCAATGATTGCTTTATAAACATCACAATCTCGCTTTTATTGTTCTACTCAGCTGTTAACAATACAAAAAAAAAATCATTTCACTCTCATATGATGTTATGAGGTGACGAAACATTGGCAGTCTTTCTTTTTATTAAATTATGCTCGAAAGGTTTCAAATTGAACAAGATACCCGCTAGGCGTTAACTAATGGCTACTTGCGCTTAATTAATTGTGATTTGTGATCAAGATACTTGCCAGCCACATTCCTTATGAATCTTATTACAAATTTACAATATTTGAATCTCTTTGGGTATAGTTTGAGCGAACACTTGAATAGCTTGCAAAGAACTGATGACGCATGAAGATCACACCGCGTGGTTTCGCAAAGCCTATCGGGGTCGACCCGAATAATAAGAATAGATGTGAAAGCTGATATGATAGATAAATGAAAATTGTCAAAATAACTGGATATAATATGAAAAGGAGAAATAAGAGAACTTATTTACGTATATTGATGGACGACGTATTAAAGTCTTTATTATCAATAGACACAACAGACGTGTGACTTTACAAGGAATAGTAAATTACATACATACTAATTATTAAAATAATGTCAGTTAAAATCTATTTACAATATTTAATATCTATCAAAAATAGTTAAAAAGACATCTGTTTAGAAATGATCGTTTATATCTTTCAGTTCTAACTTTCGGGAGGATGAACGCGTGTTCTCGTTCTCTAAGTACTCTCTGTCTTTTTGGAGGAAGTAATTCATATAAAACATGTCCAGGGTCATTTGATATCTTCTTAAATAAGATTCTTCTTAAATAAGATTAAATAAGACTCTCTTCAATCAGGCCGGACATCTTAATGTTTTTTGACGTATATCCATATATCGATGAGTTCGCCTGAAAAACCTATCAATGCGATCCAAGTATTTGTTTTGCAAGGCGGAACCCCATACTTCTATCCCATAGTAAAACAGTGACATAATAAGTGAGTCAAACAGTTTACTAAGTTGATCTTTGGAGTAACCATAAAACCTACATACTCTCAATATGTACATACGGCTACTTGCTTTTGACAGTAGACTATCGATATGAAGATCCCAGCAGCAAAGGTCATCTTGGAAAGTAATACCAAGAAGTTTCAACCATTTTTTCCGATCAATACCTATATATTATCGATGGTCACATCGTCCGAAAGGCGAAACGTCGTCCATGAATATACGCAAGTACTCTTACTTAGTTAAGTATTTTTCGACATATTGAAGTTTTCCTATTTCTCCTTTTCATATTCAACCCGACTGTAAACAATACAAGAAGCCATCGAAACCTAGACTCGGCTACCACCACAGATAGCCCGAGTAATTAGCTCAATACAGCTTCTACAAGTGAATGTGGGAGAGCTTGGAGTAGATAGACGATACGTGGACGATCGTCAAGCTCGTATCCTCAGAAAAATGATTCTGAGTCCTGGACAGCAATCGAACCTGCAACTTTCTGATTGCCGGTGAGACGCTCTAACCATTGAGCCACCGAGAGACGAGCTTGACGATCGTCCATGTCCCTCCATATATTCCCTTGAAATGGTACAATTATCATAAAAGAAAGAAAACGTAAAAGTACAAGAGTCGTCAAAGTATAAAAACTCGTCCCCTATAGCAGCGTCAATTTTTCTTTCCACGTTCTCTTAATATTGCAAACGATGGTCCGACTCCTTCGTCAACAACCTTTAGTGTTCTTCTTAACACTGCCTATATAAGCAGTGGACACGGCTAAAAGGGATCACTCAAAAGGACCTTCCCATTTTCAAGAACTAGCCTAATCCCAATCCTAACCAAAAATAAAGCCCACACAAAAACAGAAAGATCCTTTCGAGTGATCCCTTATAACCATATACGCTGGTGGCAAATATTCTTTATAAAATGTACTAACCATGGTGATTGGTAATAAATTCAGAACGTTCTGAAAACTAAACTGCTTATTTATAAACACACAAAAACTAATAATGGCGTAATGTTGGAGCAAAGGATATGAATGAGAAATGAGTTCTTAGAAGAACCGTTTAATGATTTGAGAAATAAATAGGCTTAACATAAAAGAGCACGATGCATTTCGGCAGACAACTTATTAAATGTCGTCGTTAGCATATTCGGGTGGCAGTCGTTCATATTCGTTCCATTTTTCTGTGTTTTGATGGGTTCCGAAGGCATTCTTTTGTTAATTACACCACTCTGCACGCAACAAGGTATCTATTAGTGCATGCGCAGTAGATGCAAAAATGAAAGTATTTCAACTTGATTTATGATAATTAGTGCCACTTATATTAACATAACGTGTCTTGTTCGGGGAATTTAAAAGCATTGGTAAAAGCCGGTTTATTAGGCTTTCAGAAAATGTATAGCTTTCGCAACAGTTATGGTTACTTCCAGAGATATCAATAGAACAAAGAGGTGGTTCAATTTTGGATGTTTTCGGACAGGAAAGGAAAGTTTCCGGACAGGAAAGAGTTAAATGTTATTTTGGCGAAAATACCAATATACGCATATTAATCAGCCGGGGACAGTTTTAGTATAAACCATTTCTAGTATATCAGTTGTACGATGTTGAGTTTGATTTTGAGATATCAAAATTCGATTCAAGGATTGCGGATGGTGTTCAAACACTTTCAAATCGATATTTCTGGCCTTTTCACATTTGTCATAGACAAACATTTTATTTAATTTATTTAATTATTTAGCTTCGCCTCTTAAAAATACATAGAAGAAGCAGGGTCACCACAACAGTTAAACACCAATTACAGTGGGCCGTTACAAAAATAAAATAATAACTAATAACAGAAAGTTATGGGTTCAGTGAGGCTTCGCGATGTGTTGCACTTTAGGCAGACAGTTTTCCAAGTTCGAGGATCGTCAACATTGTAACAGGATAATAGAGCATTCAGATTATAATTGTCTAATAGTGACTTCTTAAATTTTTTAAAGTTTAAATGATCTAGCCTTAAGTATTCAGGGAGAGAGTTCCAAGTCCTAGTTGTTCTAATAAAAAATGAGCGATTGAAACTAAGCAGTTGTGACGGAATGAGATTGCATTGACATTTGCGGAGGCTGATCGGGTAGGATATCGCTTTGTATAGGTACAATGCCATCAGTTGGTGGCCTTAAAGAAGAACAGTAAGTCAAGATACTCGTGCCAGTAGGAAAGTGGTTTTTGGTCTCTTATGATCAACAGACCAACTGCTAATAGACACTTTTCCTCCACTGCCCATGAAACAATGGCTCAGTCCCAATGCAAGTCGAGGTTGCAAAGTGATATCGTATTTCATTTACTTTTGTCTTATATATTTGAAGTGAATTCACGAAGTGTCTCCTCAACATGTTGTAATCATTTGGTCGACCATTTATATATAATACAATCACGCGGTGTTTACATATACAGGCGGCCAGCCCTCTTGGTAGGGCTAGCCCTAGTCGGATATGGCTGGATTTTACTTCGCATTTACAACCAGCTATACTACTAGCAAATAGTAATAGCAAATAGTAATAGCTACTGTGAAAACGACCTTAAATCGTTGGCCCTCGGAATCCCTATCAGTTGGGTTTTCCGTTCACCTAAGAGTGATAAACTGAATAGTCGAGCGCTTATAGAACACGAGCCTCTTGCTCGGATAAACAGGGCAACCTACTGTGTTAATATACACACTGTGGTAGTGAATGTGGGAGAGCTTGGAGTAGACAGACGATACATGGATACATATATCAATCGAACCAGTACATCATTGTAAACTTCGCTCTCCATCTGCCAGTCTCGGTGGCTGAATGGTTAGAGCGTCTCACCGGCAATCAGAAGGTTACAGGTTCGATTCCTGTCCTGGACTCAGAATAATTTTTCTGAGGATACGAGCTTGACGATCGTCCATGTATCGTCCAGGCAAAGGCTCCTTTCTATTTCTCCACAAGTATCGATGTTTCACGTTTAAATTTCCCAACAGTATTACCTTTTAATACTTTGGAAAATTAATGAGACGCGCAGAAACACCTAGTTGTTTCATTTGTTTCAACGAAACCTAGGAGGGCCAGATCCCTCTTGAGTGCATTTACACGGAAAATTTTCAGACCTATTAGTAGTCAGACGAGGTTAAAGGCTACGAATGGGACATAAAACAGATTGATATGTGTGAACGATCCGAATTAAATAATTCCAAACAACGCCAATTAGCTTATAGCTCACTAATCGCGGCCTCGTTAATCAAATAGTATTAAAGTAGTATAGGAAATAAAACTGTTAGAGAAAATGTAATGAAAAACCACACTAGTGTTTGGTTTAGGAAAATTACATAAAAATTTAAAATTTAAAAAATTACATAAAAATGTACGTTTAATACTGATGTCATTAGCCAATCGCCGGGAGCAAGTGAAATGGATTGAAATCTTATTACAAACTAATACCGCATGACATGTCGGCAAATCAGTGAATCAATAATTTAAATGTCGTTTCAAGTTTCAAGGTGCACCGCGGAAGGATTTGTAAAAGTACTTCAGGCTCGTGCCTACGGGCCCTCTTCTACAAATCCTCGCTAGGCTTTCGGGGACCTGTTTAAGCACTAATTCCCCTCGTATCATGCGGTGTTACGTGTCATAAATTGGCGGGTGTTAATGGTTTAAGCCGCTTGTGATGTGCGATGTTTACCCACACGTTGGGTTGATAAGACTTAATCCAAGCTCTTGTCTTAGCTATAGATGCTGTTCTTTTGAGTTCAATGTCAGCAGTTTTGAGAGAGAGAAACTAGTTCCTGTGCATAGGCCGTATCCACCGAGCACAGCCGTTCATTCGCGAGCATTACTGCATAAGAAAATATATTTCACTGTTCACACGTATACGGCAGGTGATCAAGGAAAGCTTAACATGAAATATACGGTGGTAGGTCACCAGGCACAGGTTTACTCGCGATCATTGCATTTACTGCATAAGAAATTCTATTTCACTGCATTTCACACGCGCAGTTAAAACAAACCAAGAAATTGGTAGTCTGGAAAAAAATTTTCGTCGCACACACGAACAAGTAAAATTGGCAAGAAAATTGTCAAGAAAAAAATCGGTGGTGTGTATGGGCCTATGCGTGCATCGTCACAGATTCTCGGCGGGATTTTCTGGAGACTGTATATGTTTCTTCATGTATTGAGTACCGATCTCAAGTCCACTGCAACAGGAATCGATTAAGCTGTAACCTTATCAACACTTATACTATATAATTTCGTGAAACTAGTCGATACTTTATGCAAGTGGCATTTTAAGGTCATTTATACCCAACGCTACTACATTTTGATGTGGTCGAATATTGAATTCACTCATGAGCTAGTGTACAGGACGTTTTGTAATATTTCACCTGCAGCGCGGAATCACGAGCAAGGCCAGTCGTATACTGAAACAATTATACATGACTCCAATGTGACAATCATAAGGGAAAATCCGTCGTACCATTGGAGTGAGGCCCCCATGTATTACTATGTGTTGGATTAATGACTTGGTCGTATTGTCATCGATTGTAGTTGCTGTCCTGGGAAAGCATTGGCTAACCGGGTTACCAACAAATGCGCAGCAATGACAGGCTGCCAGCAGTAACAGGGGCGAGTCACCTGAAGTCTGCCACTCTGCAGCAGTCGGGAGCAGTTAACAGCAGTCAGTATCAACCTAGTGATCAGTCAGTAGTTATTAATAGTGTAGCAAAAGTAAACATTGCGCTATTTATGAATGTCGCGCGAAAGCAAAAATTCACGCTATTTTGAGGAAGGTTGCAAAAACTTGAAATCCTACCCCGGAGGAATGTTAACTTAATAATAACTCTGTGTTGGACAAATTCAAGAGAATTGTGCATCGAAGTGCAAGCCTTTCGAATAACTAAAAGACATTCAGCGGTTCAGTGGGCGGTCACGGCAAAGTGCGTGGAAGTTATAGTATTATATAGGGCACTTTTTGTTCGTATTACGGTTGACTATATTGAGATTACTTAGTATATATTAGGGATAGTATAAAAGGGTTAGTCTTCGGGTTAGTATTTGGGTTAACATAATTGGGTTTGTACTTCGTTTGTTTGTGTATATATATCAAGAAAGCGCCTGCTTTCTTTGCGTGAATTGCGTGAACAAGAATGTACCCAATGGTACCTAATCATGATCTGCACTACTTCACGTATCACGGATCTGTGTCTGCCAAAAATACTTCGCTTTCTCTCGAGTTGTGGCGTATATAATTATGAAGTGAAATACAACAAATCAAGGACAAGGTGTTACTCGGGGTTCGAGACTCGATCACGCGAATCAATTTCACGTATTTCGTTTAGACGCGTGCAGTTAAAGGGTATATACACCCACACATCTCAAAGAGAAACACTCACCTCGCTAGAACTTCAATTCTCTCTTGGCCTCTGTAATCTCTAACTGATAACTTCCACAGAGTTGAGGTACTATTCCCAATGTCAAAGTGATTCACGTCACGGCAGCTGCAGTTGTCAAAGGAGAAAGGATGCGATTAAGATCAGAGCGGCCGAATTGCTCGCAGCGACAGTTCAGTTTGTCGACGGCACTGAAATTTCCCCCCGCGTTTCAACTCAAGAGCTTTTAATGAATGTGCAGTCACACGGTTAGTGAAACCGAATATGATTTGCGTGTTACGAGCTAGCTGAAAGCCTATACCAGCAGTTAACAAAGTGTGAAATTCTCATTACCCCAAACCACGTGAGATTACATCAGAGTATCGTTCTTAATATGACCAGCGTGGCGTCGTAGCGAGATGCTCTAACCTTTGAGCTACGTGGACTAAACGATATAGTAGAAGAAACGTTACCTATGTAGTATAGACAAACATTTGGATGACCTGAAGTAACACCTCCAACCATTGACCTATAGACACACGAGCTGTAAACATTCTAATGACCGCGGAGCCTTGCACGTATGTATATATAAGCAAATTAGCCATATATCTGCATCAGATAGCCAAAAAACTGTGAATCGGAAAATTAATTTGAAAATATAGCTTTGACAGTTCGATATTGGCTGTTGTCATATATGATTTTTAATTTGTAGACAAATTCACAAGAGTGTTGATTGAAAATTAGAGGCTAGATTCAAAAACTGACAGTTGCGGCTTTTATCATTTTGAGGTAAGACCACTTTCACTATATATATATATATATATATATATATATATATATATATAAGTAGAGTGTTGCGTAGACAGTGTTTTGAATATATAGCAAAGTGAAAAGGTGGTAAACTGCCAAGAATTTAGTGACGAGATACTGACGTTTCGAGCGGCGCCCTTCATCAGAGTATATATATATATATATATATATATATATATATATATATATATATATATATATATATATATATATATATATATATATATATATATATATATATATATATATATATATATATATATATATATATATATATATATATATTGCATGCAATGGTTCTTGCATTGTATTCGAAATTAATGAAATATTTAAATTACTCACCAAAAAACCTGCCCTTAATTTGTAATTATACAAAGCCTTCTAAATCGGCTATATATCATGCAGATGCTGCCTCGGAAGCAGTCTTGAAAATTGAAATCGACAGTGAATATATACAGGATCTGAGACTGCCGACTGCATTGGCTGGCTGTCATCTTATTCAGCTCAGAAACGAAAACCACTTACTCATTCACTTGGACCTAAGTCTTTGTTTGCATGAATTGATACGAAAGAAAATACTAGAAATCTCAACAGTCAACAATATGCCAAGAACCTGTTAAGCCGAGTTCTCATATGTTGTCGATCAGCACCGACAGTAGCAGATCGAGTTCAGTGCCGATGGATGGTTCGCCGATTAGAGGCGATAAATCAAATCCCATTCCGTGGGAAAAAGTTTGTTTTCTGCGCCGTCGGACCTTTAAAAACGCGTTCTCATACGTTGAAAATCCATCGCCGACTTCGACTTTAGCATTTTCAAACGACTTGACGTCTGCTTACATAACTTTAGACCGTTTTTAGATATGTAAATACAGAAAACAATACGAAAAGCATGAGTTAGGTTCTTGGTTATAGAATTATCGCGTAAAACCAGTTTGGATACTAAAAACCTGCGCAAAAGAACGGCATTTCATTTCTGTTTTAAAGTAAATTGTTGACTGGAGCCCGATTTAATTTCCGGTCAGCTGCTGCCGCGCCAACTGGGGGAACTCTGTGCTAATTTTAGCCATTTATAAGTGCACGAAACTATATCCGTTTCGCAACAACTTCGCTCTCCATCTGAGGGGGTGTTTATATGAAGGAGGACTAGCCCTCTTGGTGGGGCTGGCCCTAGTAAAAGGGATGGATTTCACCTCGCGTTTACATGGGAATATTCTATAGCTGTTTGAGGAGGGCTAGCCCTTCTAGGAGGGCTGACTTGTTTACCACAACATGTATTTTCCCACGTATTTTCCCAGTTTCTGAGGATTTGTGCAACAGTTCAAATTGAAATATTGGTCTAAATAGGTTCGTCGATACAGTTCCAGTTGTGTTCAGTGACACTGAGTTCTCAATTATTAAAGTAGATGGTTTCATTTATCCCATGCACCAGTCAGCATTGATATAAATTCATTTCATAGCCTTCATTAATTATTTTGTAGCAACAATAGAGGCTAGTAAAAAATTCACGAGCCGTTAATCAGTAAAAGTAATGAAAAAACATTTTCGGCGGCAAAAATCGTTTTCTATATGGACATCTCATGTGATAATAATGAAATGTCTTTCTTTCAAAACAATCTTTAAAATGTTTTTGAACGTAATCCATTAGCAAGCAATTGACAGCATGCACTGATCGCAGCCTCGTACCCATGATGAGGGGCTGCGAAGAAGCAGCGCTGCGTGAGCTCAGCGCGCGAGGATTTATGGTGAAGGGAAAATTTCGAGTGTTGGAATATATACATTTTAAGACCAAACCGGGACCAGTTGCGAAAAATGCAACATCAATGCCTTCCGGGTGGAATTGAACCCGCGATCCTGCGATGCTAGTGCAGTGCTCTGACCAGAGCCTATAGTAGTGGTACTTCCAGATACTTCAAAAAGCTTGTTTGTTGGGAACTGCAAGAATATTGAGACATCAATGTGCTAGACACCTAAGGGTGCGGGATGTACCTTGATGTTTAGCAATGAAATCCAGCAATAAGATAATGAGCTGTGCGAAAACTGATAATAATAATAATAATAATAATAATAATAATAATAATAATAATAATAATAATAATATAATAATAAGACATTACATTATGCAAGTAACTCAAGATGATTAGAATTGTAATTTAATTGAAGGAAGAATTGTTTAAGGATGGCTTTAAAAAAAGAATGTGTAAAGTTATTACTCGGGCTACCTGTGGTAGCCGAGTCTAGGTTTCGGTGCACGTGTTTTTGTTATTTTTTTGGGTCGAGATATGGCCCCAATAGGCTTTTCGAAACCGTGAGGCATGTGACTATGCCTGCGGATCAAAAAGGCTAGTGTCTTCTTTCTTTTGAAGTGAAGTGTTTTTGCCAGCGATTGCTTGTGTGGCCGTGAAGTATCTTGTTCTTGAATACGCTCACAATGCTTACAAACGCACACATCGAAAAAATGCCGAGCGATTTCGAAACGGGTTGGTCCGGTGCCTAGGAAGTTTAATTGATTTGAGGACTACTAGTAGAGATAGACAAAATATATCAGAGCGGTTCTACATAACTGCATCGCTTAATGATTGCTAGCTTCTGACAGTTTTATACTTCTTAACAAACACTTAATATGCACACGCTGTTCCGCAGGTTTTCTACCTGGCCAATTGCAGAAAACAAGTAGCCCGAGTAAACGCCTGAGCAGCCGTCTTGTTATCTTTCATTCGGCTGGAACTAAGTAAGTTGAAAAGTATCCCCCCCCCCCCCCCCCCCCCGCTATAAAACAATTTAGATTTTGAAAAATCAGATTTGATCGGAGGAAGCATCAAATTGATGGAATGTTACCGCATGTAATTATATTTGCGTATAATAATAGGTTGAACAGCTGCTCATGAATTGCCGTGTATGGCACTACACAAACAAACTACAACTGTAGTTCTTGGTTTTAGCACAACACGAAACACGACACGACACCCTTTGAAAGAACCGAGTTGGGTTTACTTAAGAGTTGGAGTCGCGAGCTATTTTCAGATCGAGGAATCTCGTTAAGAGGATTATCGACATGATATATTTCATATATTGACGACGTGAGCCGTTTAATGGCCAAATTTCTTTTAAAATGTTTGTTTAATTTCGGCGCGTCCTCGTAGTATTCTGAGCTAAGTAGGCCAGCAGCGACTGGTGATCGACGAAACAGCGAAAACAATGTCCATCTTTAATTGGCTTTACACGCAATCGCGACTTCCCCTGATCAAAAGGAAGTTTACGAAAGTCAAGACGTATACGGTGACAGCATTCTTAACCCGTTAAACTCCAGTGTATAAACATACAAATTCTCCTTATTGGCTTCAGAACATTTCCTATAGTACTAGTTGGGAGATGTTTTAAAAACATGTCAGTTAATCTTTGGTGATCATTTCGTTTATTCTCATTACCATGGATGAGACACCTGAGGAGAATACTGGGAATAAAGTGGCATGACCACATTACAAACGTGGAAGTGCTCAGAAGGGCCAGCATGCAGGTGAGTGTCGAAGCTCTCTTAGCAGCACACCAACTCAGGTGGACTGGGCATGTCATACGTATGCGTCAGGACCGAATACCACGCATCTTGTTGTATGGAGAGCCGGAGCCAGACTCAGAGGAGGCCAGAAGCTTCGCTTCAAAGATGTTATGAAACGACATATATAAGGCTACTCATGGGATTGATGTGAGTAAATGAGAAGAAACTGCTCAAAATCGACAAGAGTGGAGGAATGTTATCAGGGATGGTGGCATGGGAAACATCGAGGAAAGAAAAGAAGAGCTGATGATGCAGTATACGCGGAGACAGTTCATCAGAAACAATCCAGGAAATCCAGATCATTCCTGTGAGCAGTGCAGTCGTTTGTTTCGTAGTGCAAAGGGCCTATTACTGTTATGTACATCGGAGACTCAAACACCTCACCCAGTCATCATCGGTAATCGATGGATAGCATAAGAAGAAGAAGAAGAAGAAGAAGAAGAAGAAGAAGAAGATATTATTAGGAGAAATTATATGTTGATCACTCCTGGGGCTTAAAGTGTTAAATACATGGTATAAATCATAGTAAAGTACTAAATCCCCTACGGTAGCTCGTTACCACTGTAGACCACTTTCAACACTAGTTTTCAGACATCTTTCAAACTTGACGCTTTTCAAAGTCATTACAGTTACTGTTCAGGGTACGTATAGGCCTTCGCTCGAAAAAAGTATATATAAAAAAGTATATAAATTTGTTTCAACATTTTAATCAAGTCACGAATGAGCCACAATCAGAGGATGAACATGCACAGCTCACAAAGCGAGTTTTATTATCCTCTCGGTGTGTTCTGTTCAAAAAACATATGTGACGTCACTCTTTGTAACGTTATTCGCATGCTGTCTAAAAATGCCATATAATAAACATCTTGTTACTGTTAAGGGCCCGCCTTTATATAATAAATGGCTTACCTACACAGCTTAATAGGACGATATTTTCGATAAGACAATCACCTTGATTATGAGCTGCAATGGCGGACTCTTTGAATGGATACGTTTTATATATCAGCATTATCTGCAAAATAAGAGGAAAGGCGGAGTAGCACACTGCAGGAATTTCGTCGCTGATGCTTTTAAATCGGTTACAAACAGCGTTGCAAGTAGTTGAAAACAAAACAAACAGATAAAGATCTCGAAATAAAGGACAATCGCTTCTTATTAATCGAGAGTGCGGTCATGATTACGGGAAAATATCAGACATGACAGACAGAGGTATTGACAGTAAGGACGAGGACAGACGAATCCGCCATCCCATCGACTCACCAACTTTGTTGTCCAAACTTATAGACTAATGTACAACACCAGAAGGCACTCAGAGACTGCATACCTCCGCCAGCGGGTTATTTATTGAAGACATTTTATAGGGTAAATTCAGCACATATTTAAGGTTGGTCCTGGTGCCCCATGATCATGACCACACTTTTTCATATACAATAAAATATTGTTGTTGTTCAATGTACGATCGACACGTCTATAAACTTTTGAATAAAATGCTCATTGCACTGATTTCTACTCAAATATTATGCATGCAAAATTATATATGTTGTTTCTTAGGCCATGGCCGCACTTTTGTCAAGCTTGTCAGGAAATATAAAAGATTTGAATAATATATAAGGGTAATGAGCGCAATCAAGCATTTTCATTCATTTCTTCTACGCGGAGAAACGTACAGACAGATTTTTATCAATCTGTCATCGAAATTGAACCAAAATTTAATGGTTTGGTCCTTGGCGTATGACCAAACCTTATACAAACTTTCATGAAAATCTGTTCATTAATTTTTAAGATATCCTGCTTACAGACAGATAAACAAACAAACAAAAAGACAAACAGACAAACAGATGTAAAAACATAACCTCCTGGCGGAAGTAACCCTTGTGTGGTATTTGCTCTTCCCAGGCTCTTTCTATGACCTACCCGCAGGGAGGCAGACCAGTGCGTAACTCGTGCTCAGTCTCTTTGCCGAGCTATGTATAGTCGAGCATGATCTCGATTAGTTGGAATTTGAGTTTGTTGTCTGTTGTTTGTCCATTTCCGGGGTGTGTGAGAAGCAGCAGCCAAACTGCACATGTTCTATTCGCACGCTGCCAGTTGCCAATCAAGACTATAATGGATGATCGCCTTGATACGTGGTTTAGATTGTTATCGAGTGGAACACAGCAACAAACGACAGCGTCTTAACTCAAGGAGACACTATAACCTCAATGTTTTTGACAACGGTGATATCTCGCATGATTTCCGTATGTTATGTTCGTTTGTTCGATTCGAAATATGACCGCACGACCGCCAGATAACTATAGGTTCAATTCAGCAAATATTACAAACGTGAAGTTCGATTTGGCAAGAGTGTTGCTTGAATGGAAAATTTATAACTTCGCGAGGCTTTCTCTTTCGAGTAAATGTTGTTTCAATTAGATGTATGGCGTTCAAATGGTCACATTGAATTTTGACATTATAAACGCGCCATGATATGATTACCGTATGTTATTTTAATATTTCAAGGCTATATGATCGCCTTAGCTTGATACGTGGTTTAGATTCTACATTCTATTTATTTAATCCTCTATGCTATAGAACATTTCTAGCATCATTCTGCTGGCATGCCTGATCCTGAACACTGCTCCAACCTCGTAGTCAGTCCAGAGGCAGGCTCAGCTGCAGTGTAGGTTAATCATGATAGGTTTTCAATTAAAGGCTTATCTGGTATCTGCATGCATGATATACGAATTCCCCTAATTAGGACCGTCATACTGACGCGCGACACATACCCGATTACGATTCGCGCTGGAAAATATTACAAAACGTTCTTTTGAACTCTTGTATAAGTGAGTCACACCATATTTTCCGAAGATCACGCGAGCTGCGTCGAGTTTCCACATCACTAGAAGCTCTACTGGTGCACAGCAATGGTCTGGTTAGGTTATAGAAAGTGCGTGTGATTTCAAATGCCCGCACACCCAGTCGCACGAAGTCTCTAGATGATTTAGTATTGCGCACACCCAAGCACGCATTACTAGATGTGTAGTGACTGCCGTACATAGGCAGTACATATATCAATTGAACCAAACATCATTGTAACCTTTGCTCTCCATCTCTGTAGCTCTCTGTAGAGCGTCTCACCGGCCGGCAATTAGAAAATTATCAGGTTAAATCATGCATGTCCGTGACGTTTTCTGAGGATTTGAGCTTGTAGATCGACGTTCATGTATCGTCTGAGTTACAGGACAATTCAATATCTTTGGATACGAGCGTCCTTTCAACGTTTACAAGCAATATTCGCAGTTGGACTTGCACAGAGACAAGATTAAGACCCATAATTACCCATCTAAGATCTCACATGAACAACGACACACACACACGAACTAGTAACTTACTTTTCAAATATACCACAAGAGGCACGCTCATCTTCGTCGCAACCTAACCAAACGTAATAATCGCAGCTTTGAAACGAGTTTCAGTTGTGTTTTCCGTCCAAACTACCAACCTGCGTGGGGTGATATTGCTTTGTGATGATGGATATAGATTAAGAGTTTCTGCCTGAAACGAAAACCTTGAACGGCAACACGACATGCGCATTCGTTGCACATGAAAAACTCGTCGGTTTCTGACACACGGTGAAAGCAACAACGAGCGGAGTCAGTCGCGAAACACAATGCGGCGTATTGTAAACGAATTGCGTACCCTCTCACCACGTCGAGTAATGAGGATATGTAGAGGGGGGCAGAAAGGCCACGTTCCGACTGTTAAAGCTAGACATCCTACTGGGATTAACCTTGCCTACATGTACTCAAGGGCGTCAATCCTGGGGGGATGTATCCCCCCACTCATATTATGAACCGCGCTTTATTTATTACTTTACTTATTTATACGTAATTTATTCATTTACATACATAACTAATTTTAACTTCAAATCACACATTTCGTGTGAAAATAAGATATACTATACACAATGGGGCACTTTACGTATTCTAATGTGTTTTATCCTAAAGCATATAAAAGGTTTTACTAGAAATACGTATCCACAATAACCCCTCGCCATATTAATCATTTCAAAGAATCATTACGTTTCGCAATCAGAATGGTCCGCAGTGCTCCTCCGTCACCTCCTCCGACCTTTTCCGAAGATGGCGCCCGGTACGTCACTGTCTGCTTCGGTCGACCTTCGGAAGACCGTAAAAAGTGTTAGGTCGTGGCTAGATGGAATACTCGCAGTTGAGGTGACCGTGAGGGGGGTTAGGGTTGCATTGTTGGCTTCCGAAGCCCAAAATTTGCCGATTAAAATGGATCACCCAAATGGCGTACTCGGAACTTACTGGTTGGTCCGTCCAATGGATGCTATTCAAGATTTCTCCGCCAGCCTCCACGGTAAAACCATCTTCTCCAAGATTGACCTCGTTCGAGCGTACCACCAGATACCTATGGCTAAAGACGACATTTGTAAGACCGCCATTACTACCCCTTTTGGTTTGTTTTAATTCAACAAGATGCCCTTTGGTCTCCGCAACGCAGCACAAACCTTCCAACGCTTTATGGACGAAGTAACTCGTGGCCTCGATTTCGTTTATGTTTACATTGATGACATTCTCATCGCAAGCACAAACGCGCAGTTCATCTACGCTTACTCTTCGACCGTTTTCGACAGTACGGTGTGGTTATCAATCCAGCTAAATCCGTGTTTGGTGTTTCATCCCTCAAGTTCCTTGGCCACAAAGTCAGTGCTCACGGTATCCACCCTCTCGACTCAAAAGTCAATGCCATCCGTGACTTTCCTCTCCCTACTTCCCTCACCAAACTTCGAGAATTCCTAATTGGCCTTGTGAATTTCTACCGCCGTTTCATCCCCCAATGTTCTCACATCCTTCAACCTCTTACTGACATGCTTGCTTCCACTGGCTCCACCAAGAAGACACGCAACACTACACTCGAATGGTCCGAACCTGCCACCTCCGCTTTTCACACGATCAAGAACGCTCTTGCTGATGCAACTCTACTGTCTCACCCAAAGCCCGATGCTGAATTGTGCCTCATGACCGATGCTGAATTGTGCCTCATGACCGATGCCTCCGATGTTGCAGCTGGCGCTGTTCTTCAACAACGTATCAACAACGTTTGGCAACCACTTGGTTTCTTTTCAAAATGTCTTCAACCCGCAGAAACCCGGTACAGCACCTTCGGACGTGAACTCCTCAGGCATGAAGGCAACACAACGCCTGATTACTGAACGATATGTTTGGCCCAGCATCAACCGCGACGTACGACAATGGACCCGAACATGTCTCCAATGCCAACGCTGCAAAGTTCAACGTCATACCTGTGCCCCTCTCTCAAACTTTGAAAACCAACGTACCCTAATCCTACATGACATGCGTACGGTTTAGGTAACCCTAATGTAGGGTTAGGATTAGGGTTGTGTTAGGGTTAGGGATTGAATAATAAGCATATTTATTTTCTAGTCTCAGTTTCCTCACGGTTACCTCAACTGAGAGGATACCATCTAGCCACGACCGTGTTAAATTATGGCCTGCTACACATTCCTATGTGGAACTGGGTATTGGTCGGGAATAGTGACACGATTGAGGCCACGATAGTCGCCGCATGGACGCCAATCACCAGGTTGAGATTTGGGAACCATATGAAGTGGAGAAGCCCAAGGACTGCTGGAGGGTCGAACAATGCCCTTGTCCAACATATGTTGAAACTCGTCTTTAGCGATCTTGAGTCGTTCTGGTGGAAGGCGCCGAGGTCGAGCAGAGCAAGGTGGTGTGTTTAACAGAAGTTTGCTTGGTTGTTGGTCGGGTATAATGTCCGGGTACTCGCTGAGGATTGTCGTGAAAGCAGTTGTTTGTAAGGAAGCGTAGACGGGACTAAGGGCTGTTATTGGCGAAGTAATACCGTTAACACGAAGGTTAGTTACTGCGTCAATAAGGCTCCGAGTGCGTAGGTCAACGAGAAGGTTGAAATGGCGAAGGAAATTAGCCCCGATGATGAACGTGGTTGACGTCGGCGATCGTGAAAATCCAGGGAAAGGATCGTCGAAGACCGAGGTTGAGGGTTAATGATCGGGTACCGTAGGTAGCAATTGTGGAGGAATTGGCTGCCTGAAGATCATAACCCTGACGATGTGTACGGTCTGTTGGTCGTGGTGGAAGGACGCTGACTTCTGCGCCTGAGTCGATTAAAAATTGTTGCTTTGTTGAAGTGTCCGTAACGTAATACAGGCGGTTTTGATGAGAAACGCCAGACGACTCTGCCGCGTCTATTGCCTGGCGTTGTAGTTTGATGGTGATGCTTGTTGCTGGGAGAAAGAACATGGTGGCGAGCACTTCTTAGCTGAGGCACCAAACTTGGTGTGGTACCAACAAACGGTGTTGCTGGGGCCTTGCTCGGTGGTGGTGTTAGCACGGTCGTGGTCGCGATATGGCGAGGAAGAACGACGGGTGTTCGACGGGCTTCGGCGCCGCGAATCGGTGTATTCCTGTCGCGGAGGAGTGAAATTTCGGCTGAAATGGTTGATCGTTGTGGTCAACTGGGGGACGAGTTCACGCAGTTCCGTGGGTTGTGCGGAGGCTCACTGCTGGTTGTGGATGGGGAACTACTGTGGACAGCGTTGACGGGGCATTGTGAGTTGGAGCCACCTCGAGAATGTTGTCTGCTATCTTGGCCAAGCTCTCGGTGTCCATGCCCATGGTGTCTTTTGTTGAGGCTAAGATGAGCTGTACGTTGGCTGGGAGTCGTTGAAGAAACAACTGCTTCATGATGGAGGGTTCAAGTTGGCTGTTACCCAACAATTGTTGCATTCGGCGAAAAAGTTGGGTGGGTTTTCGGTCTCCTAATTCTTCTGTGTTGAGTAGCTGGTGCAGTCGTTGTTGGCTGAGGTTCTTTTAACAAGTTTGGTCTTTAGTTTGGTGTAGGGAGTTTCGGCTGGTGAGTTGATGAGGAGATCACGAACTTCTTGGGCAACTTCAGGTTGTAGCGAACCAACAATATATGCGTATTTGGTAAGTTCGGATGTGATGGTACGGGTTGTAAACTGGGCTTCGACTTGGGAAAACCAGTGCCGGGTCGCTTGGCCAGTATGGTGGGAGTTTGTGAAAGTCGCACTCGATTGCTGGGAGTTTTCCAATGACATTGTTGAGGTGAACTAAGTAAAAGTTCTCGTCGGGGTCACCAATTTAGCGCGAGTATTTGTTGCTTGAACGTTTGCGAGAAGAATACTCGAATACTAATAGTTTTTGATATACATGTAATTTTACTTAACAAAGGAGAATACTCATTACAATAGAATGCGTTTAATTTAACTCTTCAGAGCGCGAAGCGGAGATTGTCTGGTCACGAATATTTCAGTACAAGTTATTATATACGCTAGGTTGTAAAGGCGAGGCGGAAAAGCACTCAAGATTAGTGTCAAGATAATTAAGGCACGTTAATATACAATCGATTGGGTGACACTACAGGGTAATATTAGGGTTAGGGACTGAATAATGAGCATATTTATTTAGCCACGACCATTCAACACGCTATGTCAAGATTATCACCTCGCTCGCAAGGGGATAATTTGGATTTTAGAATTTTGATTTCATGACATAGACCAGAATTCAACACGGTCGTGGCTAGATGGTATACTCGCAGTTGAGGTAACCGTGAGGAAACTGGGACCAGCTGTTGTGGTCTAGTGGTTACCACACATGTCTATGAGCTGGGAGACACAGGTTCATATCCTGGGTCGGACCACCACTCAGGGTCTTAAAAATAATCAAGGAGAAAGTGCTGCCTTTGCAATAATACCAGCAAATGGTAAGACTTTCGGGTCTTCTCGGATAACGACCTTAAATCGTAGGCCTTCGGAACCCCTATCAATTGGGCTTCTAGCCTGTTAGGGTATTCCGTTCACCTAAAAGAGTGATAAATCTAATAAACTAAACTAAATAAACTAAAACAAAACAGCGGTATGTTTTCTGAATATTTTATTATTTTAAACCCCATTTTTTTATTCGAACTTTTCAGAAGCACAGTCCACTACCAAAATGAAATTGGGCAATCATTACAGAATAAATCGTTCTCATGTGACTTGAATTTTCATGAATTATTCCATCTGTGCTTTAAAGGTCAACTATACCTTTTGAGGTTCTATTTTCCTCCGAAAGAGATATCATCTAACTTTATAAAAGTGAAGAAAAAAATGAATTTCATGATATAGCGCAGGATTTATTGAGGAGTATTTCTTCGGATCTCTTGTTGCACGACCGCGTTTTGAGAAGAATGGCACTATTACCGGTATGACGTCACAGTGTCATACTGGTAATAGGAATTATTGAACAAAATAATATTCCAGCGCTTGATATTTGGTTTGTCACTTATCACTCACCCAAGAGTAAACAGTATTCCAAACTTCAGTAAAATAAAACCAAAATATACAGTATTTTCTCGCCGTATGACATCATTATGACATCACTTACCGGTAGTACCAGGCTTTCTTCCGACGCGGTCGTCGTTCAACTAAGTTTAGCAAAAGGGCTGAAAACTCGATCTTTAACAGATCATAAAAGTAGAACCGAGTAACCAATTTCAATTATTTCTTCGGTTTTGAATTGAACTTTTCGAATTCTAACGAAAAATAGAATAACCTCAACAAGATGGCAGCTTTAACGTCATATGACCCTCTAGTATATAGTCCGTTGCCTTTTGCAGTTCTGATGTACTCGGCATAACACCCGTTATCTAATGCGCGCTGTGCCGCATCCTAATGTCGTTTCCTCTGCTAAAGTTGGTTAAAGTATCATATTTAAAATGCGAGCGCGCAGCGCGAGCATTTTAGATATGATAAAACGCGAGTTCGAGTGTTTTAAATAGCTTCAAAAACAATTGATTGTAATCACTATTGAGTGTACTGGTTTTTATTTTCTATTAGAGGTAAATTGGGTTGATGTATGAAATGAAAATTAGCAGGAATTTTATATAAAGTTCGTAGAGACTTTATATATAATTTTCATGCTGATTAGTATTCTTGGATTTTATCAGGTATAAAAGCCTTGCGCGTGACTAAATACGGAAATGTGATTGGACAATTTGGTTAATGAATATTAATGAGTTTTTGAAGTACTGTTTAATAAACGAAAAATAAACGAGCAGCAGTGTTTTATCAGATTTAAAACACGAGGGCGTAGCCCGAGTGTTTTAGATCTGATAAAACACGTGCTGCGAGTTTATTAAACGGCTTGAAAAACGACCCATTTGATAAGTTCATTGGTGTAGTAATTTTGAAAATCAATGTTGTTTAAGCCGAGAAAATCAAAGATAAAGTTTATGTAAATCAGGACGAATCTTTATCACATTTAAAACCTACGACATGGTACTGATTTCCTTTGTCTTTCCCTCATGAATTATTATATTTTTAAAAAACTCATTAATAATGCATGAAGAAAACACAAAGGAAAATCACCACCGTGTCGTATCTTTATATGTGATAAAGATTCATCCTAATTTACATAAACTTTAGCTTTGATTTTCTCGGCTTAGACAACGTTATTTTTCAAAATTACTACGCCAACGAACTTACCAAATGCTGGTCGTTTTTTTAAAGGAGTAGTCAAGGTTGATGACAACTTGCACTTATATCAAACTAAATAACATGCTTACCTTTCTCCCAAAGTTTGAAAACCCAAAGTTAAATGGAAGTCCAGATATTTAACAAGAAACATACGAAATTGAGCACATTCTGCAATCGCCATTTTGCACATTGCAGCGAACCCGCGATCATACAGCGGTAATGCTTCGTGACGTCACTGCGCGCTTTGGCATTTGGCGCGAAGTAATCCATATTCAAAACACTGTTTACGTTCGATGCAATTTATATTCATAGTACAGGAACTATGCCTCATTGCATAGTGCCTGGTTGCACAAATGGTTCGAGGAAGACTAAAGGGATACCTGTATCGTATCACCGGTTACCTAAAGACAAACAAATGCGGAAAATATGGCTAAATAGAATACGTCGTGACAACCCTCCGCAAGATAAATCGTGCTATGTTTGTAGCATGCATTTTACGCCGGAATGTTTGGAAGCTTCTTTAATGGCTTCCTTTGGAATGAAGTCGAAAACAAGTCTAAAACTTGAAAGCGTTCCATCGATATTTCCATTTCAAGAGCCAAAAAATGAACGTGTGACATCGCAGTCAAGGCTACAAAAACGAAATAAAGTCGAAACCGAACAGGTTTGTGTTTATATCACTAATAGTATATAATGTTGTGAAATGTACTAGAGCCATACCTATAATATATTAAAATAGTGGTTGGGCTGTCCCCTAGCAGACCCCCTTCAACACAACTGCTCAGAATAGCCAATTTAGATTAATTTTCTTTGGATTACTAATATAGGAAATAGTCAAATTGCTTCAGTCCAACATGCCCAGTGATGTAAATGTGGTGCCTATAACTGCTGATGTTGAGATTACACAAAATAAAGCTACAATGTGTGACCAGATAATTTATAATGATGCTGAAGCTCAGTGTGATAGCATATTAAAAAGAAGTGTAGCAGTACAAACCTTGGCCAAAAGGAAACCAAGAAAACAAAAGCATAAAAAAACAAAAGCATAAAAGAACAAAACAAAGCCTAAAGAAAAACTGCCAAACACCAATCAGAGTCAAAAGCAAAGAGTTAACAGTGAAACCAACTAAATTATTTGGTAGAGAAGTGAAAGAGCAGCCAAACATTGAGCAGCACAGGCAAGATGATGATGATATTGATGGGCTTAAAGTGAGTGATGATGGTGATAATGATTATGCTGATGATTTGAGTTTTGAAGAAGATGAAAATGATGTAGATTATGTTTATTCAGAATCAGGTGAGAGTAGTGATGAAGATGGTCAGACACCGGTGAATGAAAGAAAATTTATTGTGTTCGAATCGATGCTGGATCAATTATTTATTTCCTGCAAAGAATGTGGATCTCTGTGCGAAATTCAAAAGACTCACACAGGCAGTATGGTAACAATTAGAACACTATGCTGTAACAATCATACTTTTGAATGGAGATCCCAACCTGAATTGAACAAGAGGCCAGCAGGAAATATCTTAATACCATCTGCAGTTGTATTTACTGGTAGTACATATGAAGCTACTAAGCAACTTTTTCATGCACTCACTATGAACTTTGTAAACAAAGATCAATTTTACAAAGTCCAAGACAAAGTCATATTCCCAACCATCAACAAGACTTATAACACACAGCAAAAGGATGTGATTGAAGAGATCAAAAAACAAGATCACATGATTGATCTTTGCGGGGACGGTCGATCAGATAGCCCTGGCCACAATGCCAAATATGGGACCTATTCACTTATGGATGAAAGTTCAGAAAAAATTGTTGATTTTTCCTTGGTGCATGTTGGAGAAGTATCATCTTCCAATGCGATGGAAAATGAAGGTTGCCAGAGATCCCTAAACAATGTGCTGAGTAAAAAAATAAAAATCAGATCCCTCACAACAGATCGCCATACACAAATAACTTCAGAGCTGCGAAAGAAGTACCCTGCTATCATACACCAGTACGATGTTTGGCACCTTTCTAAATGGGTCACCAAAAAGCTTTCTAAAAAAGCAAAGAAGAAGGGAAATGAAGACCTTACCAAATGGATCCAATCTGTTTCAAACCATTTGTGGTGGAGTGCACAAACCTGCAAATGGTGATCCAGAGCTGCTACAAGAGAAGTGGATATCCATTCTCCATCATGTTGTGAACAAACACAAATGGAAAAAAGCTAGCAAATTTCATAAATGTGGTCATGGCAAACTATCAAGATCAAAAGCAAGGAAGACAAAATGGCTCAAACCTGGATCACCTGCTCACATTGCCATGGAAGAAGTGGTAATGAATAAAAAATTACTGAAAGACATAAGTAAACTAACTGAGTTCCACCATACTGGAAGTCTTGAGGTCTACCATTCCTTGCTTCTCAAGTATGCCCCAAAACGCCTGCATTTCTCTTACAAAGGAATGATTGCTAGAACCCAATTATCGATCACAACTCCAATGTAAAAAGGCAGCATGCACTGGTGAAAAAGGGGAAGAACAAGGGTGAAAAACGCTATAATGTTGTATTTCCCAAGGGAAAGAAGAAGTGGGTTGCAAAACCCATAATGGAAGAGAAATCCTACTCCTTTGTGCAAGAGTTGATGAAAGAGGTTCTTGTGTGTAGGAATAATGGCAAAAAAACCAAGTCAACTAAGCCTGCAACTATTCCCAAAAATATCGCATCATTTCCTCTACCAAGCAAAGATGAGATAATAAGCAAGCACAAATCAAGAATGGCCAAAAAAGTAACATAACAATCAACTTTGGATCTACTTGCAAAATACAACTACATTATCAGCAACCTCTGGGTTGTAAAGGTACACACAAGCCAATAAAAGATCAAAATATCTTCACGACGTTTTGAGCAAAGGCCCTTCGTCATGGAGAACTAGTAGGAAGACATACATAAACAAGCTGCTTTTATAGTAAAACTACAAAGGCAGTCACGTGAAACAAAATAAGCCAATCAAATTAACATAGTCATAACAAAATCAAAACAATATGTAAAATATAACCTGCGCACAGGCGCAATCCAATTTAAAGACTGAAGCCTATACGTGCAAGCTATGACAAAATCGAAAAAGTTGTTGTAAGTATTTGGAAATAATGGAAATAATACATATTGTATTATGTAAAAACCAGTTGGATTTTATTAAGCATGTAATTGTAGAATAGTGGTAAAATAGAATAGTGGTAAATTAGAAATATGGACAGATCTCCACAGAGAACTCCAGTTGGGATTGTGCTAATTGTTTACGAAAATATTTTATTTATATATTATTTACTACTATTCATCAGCAAATTTAAAACCATCAAATTCAAAATCTTCTTCTAAGCCTGGAGGTGGAAAATGTGCTCTAATACAAGACACAGCACAGGATGGCAAAGGCACTCGTATATCTTTGCCCAGCACACCCCAACACCATCTAACCATTTGTCTATAGGCAACATGCCTTTTGTTTTTATGCTCAGGCCCTTCATGTGCTCTTGTGCCATATTGTTGACGGTACTGACTCCATGCAGCCTGTAATACCCACTGATTTAGACACACAGCTTGAAACCCTGCATTGTTAGTAATACAGCCTGGAATTTCGAGCTGTTCAACATGTGCTACCTCCTCATTTTTCCACATAACCTCTGTGATTTCCTGACAGCAAACACTTTCTTCAACTCTATCCATAATTTGGCAATGTGAACACAAACACCTAGAAAACAATCAACATGTGGGGAATTTACATGAATGCAAATGGCAAATGTGATAGGTCTTGAGAATGATATCTTCAGGTTTCTGTAGCTTAAGCTTTATCCCCAGATGAAATATTTTCTGGGGTCAAATTGAACATTTCATGGTAAGATAAAACACTTGAAGGATTCCCTTTATAGTTTAATAGTCTTTGCAACGTATACTTTACCAATGCAATGATTGAATGATACTCAACATTCCATTGAAAACTAAACGTTACAATGCCATATCATTTCAAGAAAAACTTGGTATTAGCATTACTAACCAGTCTTTGTTTTGAAGTCGATTTTCATCGTCGGAATGTTCTGATAATTCTTCAACCTCCATTTCCCCCTCTAGCTCAGTATCAGAAATCGTTTCATCAACTGGTTCGAAAGCATACGGCTGTATTTCTCCGTCGAAATATTCTTCATCGCTATTTTCGGAGTCTGAATTAGTATAACCAGAAGACTGTTCACTTGAAGAATCACCGGAGACGCTCATCAGTTTTTAAATTTTCTTTAAATTTTATACAATATTCTCACCAGATATTTAATTTGTCTTGTAAACAGTGCTTGCAACAATAATGCCAAAGCGCGCAGTGACGTCACGAAGCATTACCGCTGTATGATCGCGGGTTCGCTGCAATGTGCAAAATGGCGATTGCAGAATGTGCTCAATTTCGTATGTTTCTTGTTAAATATCTCGACTTCCATTTAACTTTGGGTTTTCAAACTTTGGGAGAAAGGTAAGCATGTTATTTAGTTTGATATAAGTGCAAGTTGTCATCAACCTTGACTACTCCTTTAAGCCATTTAAAACACTCGCAGCAGTGTTTTATCAGATATAAAACACTCGGCTGCGCCTCGTGTTTTATATCTGATAAAAACACTGCTGCTCGTGTTTTAAACATTACTTAAAAACTCATTAATGATTCATGAGGAAAACACAAAGGAAATCAGTACCATGTCCGTGGTTTTAAATGTGATATAAAATTTCATCCTAATTTACATAAACTTTAGCTTTGATTTTGATGTTTTAAATCTGATAAAACAATGCTGCTCATTTATTAAACTATACATAATCTTTGGCACTTTCTGATAGAAATTCCTTAATATTATCATCAACTAAAGTTCATCTTGATGTCTTTTCCAGCTAAAGTAGCTGGACAACACGTCATTCAACATTTATCTTATAAATACCAGCTTTGTTTTTCAGTTATCAGACGTAGCACTTGACAAGTTGTCTTCCGAAATGCATCGTGTTTCTTTTTAGTTTACATATTTTCACACTACTTATTTCTTAAAATAAGTACCTACCCGGGGTTTGGGGATTTACATATTCATAATGAAGAAATGTAATACAGCTATATCTTGTCGTTGGAAAATTTCATCTTCATGCCTATTTTCCCTGCTTAAGTTGATTTACTATCAGGGTTCTATCTAGGGGGTTTGAGGGGTGGAAGCTTCCCCCCCAAAAAAAGTTGTGATCATTCATAACTGAAGTGTTATTATTGGACGTAAGGTGGTGTATCGCGTGCATGTAACTTAATTCAACTTAAAGGGGCTATGTCACGATTTGCCTGGTTACTCAGTCAGCACTAATTTGTTCAAGATAGTATACGGCAATCGTGGCCTTCCAGCTCCTTCTCGTTTCCCACCACGATTAGAATTTTACTTATAACTCGTCCAAAAATAACCCACCAACATGAAAATAACAAATACTAATCGAATAAACCGTTTAGCTTTCGCTTCGCTTTGATTTTGGATTCCGAATCAAAAATCAAAAAGTACGCTTAGCTGAGTAACCAGGCAGATCGTGAATCTTTAACTGATTCAATATGAAATATATTATAAATTTTAATAAACAATATAAAATGTACTTAAAATACTGGAAAGTGTTGTTTTTTAGTGTTTTATGACTTTTCCAAACCTTCAGAATTGTGTAAAATCTTCCCCCAAAATGCAGGAAATTGCATTTCAGAGACTCTAGATTTCAAAAATTTTCGGGGGTGCATGCCCCCGCACCTCCCCTAGATGCTCGCGCCGCTCGCTCCCCCCTTTCCGAATCCTGGCTACGTCCTTGCTTCTCCCCCAAACCAAAAATCCTAGATAGAACCCCGACTATTCACAGGAGATGACGTCAAAGCAGGGACACGCGAAGTCATTGCATACCAATTCAACAGTGAAATACAAAGAAAGTTTGGCTTTGAACTTTAAACACACCTGTTTAGACAAAACTCGCTCAATTCCCAAACTTTCTTTGTATTTCACTACTGAATCAGTGTGCAATGTTTTTGCGTGCCCTGCATTGACG
Source organism: Chrysogorgia sp. JL179-B06 (assembly GCA_035772405.1). Lineage (NCBI taxonomy): Eukaryota > Metazoa > Cnidaria > Anthozoa > Scleralcyonacea > Chrysogorgiidae > Chrysogorgia > Chrysogorgia sp. JL179-B06. The sequence goes on from JAYKKM010000477.1 coordinate 222,474, forward strand.
ACATTTCCTGTGAATAGTAAATCAACTTTAGTAGCGGTAAATGGTGTATGAAGATGAAATTTTCGCACGACAAGATATTTTACAATTCTTCTCAAAAGATTCCCGGATAGCCAGTAGCCACTTTAACTTTGACTCGAAAGCAACATTGTCATTCACCACGGTAAATGCGTTTTCCAAAACAAGAATTAAGTTAATACAACTCATTGAATCTTGTATTCTTACAAAACACTAATTACGTAGATACATCATTTGTTCGGAAGAGAGCCTGAATTTACAGTTTGATTTAAACTCAGTGATAAACAATTGATATGGTTCCGAAGTTAATAATATACAGGAAAATGTTTCTTGACTGTGATTGGCTGATTCTAGTGCAGTTAATTCCAAAAAGTAATTCCAAAATATGTTATCACAGACTCACAGTGCAAAAACTTGTTATCACAGTGCAAAAATCTGTTATCACAATGCAAAAACTTGTTATCACAGTGCAAAAACTTGTTATCGCAGTGCAAAATCTTGTTATCACAGTGCAAAAACTTGTTATCACAGTACAAAAACTTGTTATCACAGTGCAAAAATCTGTTATTACAGTGCAAAAACTTGTTATCACAGTGCAAAAACTTGTTATCACAGCACAAAAACTTGTTATCACAGTGCAAAATCTGTTATCCCTAAAAACTTGTTATTACAGTGCAAAAATCTGTTATTACAGTGCAAAAACTTGTTATCACAGTGCAAAAACTTGTTATCACAGTGCAAAAACTTGTTATCACAGTGCAAAAACATATCGAGATAGAGAAAGTTCTGTGTGTACTGAACTTGTCAAGTGAAAACTTATCATTTTGTGCCGTACAGACAAGCAAATTTAAATTTAAATTTGTATTAATATTGTCTCGAACATTTTCCTGTATATAATAATATTTAGTATGTAATAGTATGATTTCTCGTACAATTTAAAAAAAAAACACGCAGTCGTGAGTTTTTCAAAGACCCCAAATAGCACTCGTCGTTCGGACTCGTGATATTATGAAATCTTTGAAAAACTCAATTGTGCGTGTTTTTTCCAAATAAGCAACTGTCGACTGCGCATCAAAATGACGCGTTCTGCGTCGAGATAAAACTTATTTCAATTCCTAACATCAGGCTGGGGAATTCAGTATAACGAATTTGCAAGTGTAAATATAAATGCAAATGTATATTGTGGTTTTAGCCTGATGTTATGCATTGAAATAAGTTTTATCCAGACGCAGTCGACATTACAAACTGGCTTATTGCGCTCAAAATCATACTATTACTGTACCTATACTAATTTTGCAAGAACTGGAATCAGGAACATGGTATCCTGTAATCTCTTTCTGTCCAATACATTTGCAACTGTTCATTTAACTACCCGTTTGAATTCTACTCGTCAAACCTTTGGTAAAACTTATTGTATCCATTCGTATAATCAAAACAAAGCTTCAAAGGAAGTAAGGAGTGGTTGTCCTCGGGGGTATCACCCTCTCATTGTCAGCAACTGCTTTGAATAACTTCGGTTCCTTTGTGTCGGCGTCGGCAAAGGCGAGAATGGACGCAATGTTACCACAACGGTAGCAATAGTTGGGAGCGGACCAAACCGTGACTAGTTTTTCTTCAAACATGTATTTGTAGCCCTCGTGAACTAACTGATGTGCTCGGCAAATGAGCTTCAGGTTGTTGACGTGCACGAACTAAATAAGCAAAGGGTTCGCGATGTTTATTTATAAGAAGAATTTGTTCTATGTGTTCATATAATTATATATATATAATAATTATTTGAAAAATCTGACTGCCCCAACTGGGAATCGAACCCGAGGACTCCATTGATTCGGAGACCTCGGGATCGATTGCCGGTCGGGGCAGTCAGATTTTTCGTATAATTATTATAAATGTGAAATCCTCTCTTCGTTTAATATATATATTAATTAGAATAAGAGAGGATTTAATATAGTCCAACACAAATATGGAAAAAGTGACTGCTCCAACCGGGAATCGAACCCTGGTCTCCGAATCAACGTTTCGGCGCTCTAACCTTTGAGCTATTGAGACACGGTCAGAACAGTCTGCAGTGATTTCTCCATATACATATTAAATTCGCCGCTTTCACTTGACACCAACAGGTAGACATCTCATCTAACCATATCATAACCATAGAGTGGTTACAGTTATAAACTTAAAAAATATTGTTTGCTACTCCGAGTTTCACGCAGAGGCAATCTTCTGGAAATGTTACGAGTAACAAACAATCATTTTTACGTTTAGAACTATATCTACCTATACCTATCTACCTATACCTACCTACCTACCTATACCTACCTATACCTACCTGCCTGCCTATCTACCTAACCCACCCACCAAACACATGAGTTAATAACTCCGATGAGTGATTTCTGTCCCTTAAATTATGTCACATAAGGTAGAAGACAAATAATTTCCCAACGCAACCAGGTGATAAATCAGACATAGTTTGACGCTACTCTGGCTTTAAAAAGTTTTTTGAACGTAACTTTAAAAGTTACTGTCCATGACCCAAGGTTTTCGACACTCCAATCTAGTATCTTCATCAGGGGTGATCGTTGTAAAGTTAGGATCCCTATTTATATCTTCATAGAACCGATGATGACGTTATCTATTAACAAGATGCAAATAAGCCTCTGGTAACAAACCACCGTCATCGTGGGTGCTATTGATATGACGTTTAGTCTGACCGATGTACTCCTGATCACAGTCATTGCACGGAATGGAATAAATAGCATATTTCCTAATTTAGTAATTTTACAACGATCACCCCTGATGAAGACACTAGATTGTAGTGGCGAAACGTTGGGTCATGGACAGTAACTTTTAAAGTTACGTTCAAAAAACCTTTTAAAGCCAGAGTAGCGTCAAACTATGTCTAAGGTAGAAGACCTTATCCGCTATTGGCATCCTCTTTTGAGAAATGTAAAAACTGTGGATGCCGAGAAAGAGTAAGAGGACAGTGCTTACTTTACCACAACCAGATCCACAGAGATCCCTGACGTACCTCGTGAGTCACCCTAGATCCAAAGAGCCACCCTGCTCCACGTGGACTCATTGCCCACGTTTCTACGTCCTCGGGATCCGACCAAACAAGATCGCAGAACGCTCCTTTGTGTGGGATTTCCATGTTACGCTCAATGGTGCGGATTTGGTCGAGCGTCTTAATGTCCGGGGATAATCCACCATGGACACAAAGAACTTGTTCGTCTATTATCTATACAGAGGAAATAATAAAAATAATTTGAAAAATCTACAAGCTTTAGGGTTACTCTTTTTGTAACGATATTCATAACTAGACAAGAAATATTTAAAAATATTTCATACTGTAGTTAATTATTTGTTTGTTTGCCTCTCACAACATCAACAAAGAATGATAGCAATTGATCAAAATCATAATTCTGTTGCACACAACAGAATCAGCCATTGCATGACAAGTTGCATAGTATAACAATGCATACTTAAAGTGCCCATAACCTCAAAATGTTTTATTGTCTTGTTTGGAAGAACTTTTAAAATGATAAAGTAACTTCTTTTGAAGATTTTCGTTTCTTTGCTTTCTTTTTGAGATATATCAGTTTGTTTGATATGCAAATGTCTGGAATTTCGTCACACATGCATAATGACTTATTGGAGAAATGTGTATATCTCTTTCATTCTCGATCGAAATCCTTTAAAATCAAGAAGTTTGGTGTTGTGGGAGAAACGCACACACGGGTTATTCACACTTTAGTGTTTTTATTTCATGAACGCAAAGATAAATAACATTCTGTGGTAACTCATTGTGTATGCATGTGTGACGAAATTCCAGATATTTGCATATCAAACAAACTGATATATCTCAAAAAGAAAGCGAAGAAGTGAACATCTTCAAAAGAAGTTACTTTATCATTTTAAAAGTTCTTCCAAATAAGACAATAAAAATTGTTGAGGTTAGGGGCACTTTAAAGAGCCAATGAATCGAAAATTAAGTTTGTCTTATTTGAAGAGCGGAGAACATCAATTTACAGCTCTTCCATATTTCACTTTGTTCTCGAGATATTTAGACTTATGTGAGATAATCTACGAGGTCACACGGTTTGCACAACATATTGGAAATTTGTGTATATCTTTGAGATTTTTTAACAAAATCACGTAAAACTTTGCATATAGTGCTACAATCCATGAAACTAAACATTGAAGAAAGTGATTTACTTCAATAATCGTAAAGATATACACCAATTTCCAATATGTTAAGGGTGTTCAGACGTATTTCGATTTGCAGACCTTATATCCGTTGCTAAGGAAGCTTAGAATTAGGCTGATGCGATATATCGATATTTTCGATAAATATCGATATTTTAAAAATATCGATAAGCGATATTGAATTTTACGCATATCGAAAATATCGAAAGTTTCAACTTCACTAAACCCCAAGTCGATTTTTAAAAAATTATTTCGGCAATTATTGTCGTAAAGTAGAGAACAGCGTATACGCTAATTGAGGTGACGAGATCTTATTGCGTTTAAAAACACGTAGCGCCGGTCCCGCAAAACAAAAGACCAATGCCTCCCATAGACGAGATGTCGCGTAGGAAGACAACTTAAATAGCGATGTAAACAAAGTATAATTACGCGTGCTCTGGCGGCATTGAAATAGATTTAAATAGAACTTATGCAGTTTAGCAGTTACGCGTAGACCAGGTTTAAAAACAAAGTATCAGAATATCACACGGCTCTTTCTAATCCCGCAGTTCTGTCGTGAAGTAGTCAAACTAATTTCGCTAACGTTCAAGTGTTCAATCAACTCAAGTCTCTAAAATGTCGAAAAACGAGTCCTACTTAAGCCAAACAAAGCAAACATGTTGGTGTTTCTTGCTGAAAATTTGTAAATTTCTCTTTATAGAATGCAAAAATTGTAAATAATTACTCTCTGTAGATTGAACATTCCATGCTTAATATTATTAACCTTGAACGTTTTATCTTTTTTTGCGTTTTTTTACATGCAACTGCGCTTACCGCGCGTGCACCGAGGTAAATTGAGTTTTCGTATTTGCTTCATTTCGATATTCGATATCACCGATATTATCGAAAAAATATTTCGATATCGATATATCGATATTTTTCAATATCGCATTAGCCTACTTAGAATTGACAAAATTTACCATAGAATTTCACAGTTTTAAGAATCCATCAAGACAGTCTGTATGTACTATATGTGGACAAAACTCTTTCGTTTGGTAATGTCATTTGATGACGTCATCGTGACGTCATCGAAATATGAAAATTCCTATAATCTTCGAAGGTTTTTAAGAAAAATTATTTTTTTACATGTGATTAGAATCTGGACAGTTACCTTCATAAAAGTACGAATTTTTAAAAATTAGCTGAGATATCGGATTTTTAAAAAAATAACTTCGTTTTTATTTAATTTATCAATGAATCCATATGACACCAAAAAATATAGCACACTGTCAAAAATGACGAAAATTATATTTTTGTGTTTGTTGATGACGTCATGGTGACATCAAATACGTCACCAGACGAAAGAAGTTTGCCAACATATTCCACACATAAAATATCTTGGTTATACCTTGAATTTATTGTCCACTCATGAAGTATATTGGGCACTAAATGACCTGTCCTTAGCAACCAGTTGTTTAGCAACGGAATACGTCCGAACACCCTTAAAATGTTGTCCGTTATTTTAAGAGTTATTTCAAATGAGACAAAGTAACTTAATCTTCGATTCATTGGCACTTCTTTTATTTCTCTTTTTTAGATTATATCCAGTTGTTTTAAACAGTTAACTTTATTTATTTTTACTTACAGCAGCCACAGTTAGTAGGTCAAATACTTTACAGCAATACTTCCAAGCATTAGCATTACCATACTTATTTTGACATTCATCTAAACAAACAAAAATTGAAATAAAGCTATAATCAACACAACACACACTCCACAATAAAATTACTATCACCAGCTACATTTTACTACCACAAAAGTAATTGAGAAGAGTGGTAAATATAAAGTTGGTGCTTAAACGAGAAAACAGACGTACTATTATGGATGATTGGAGAGTGTTCCAGAGAAAGACAGTTCGATTAAAAAAGGAGTTCCTAGAAAAAAGTCCTGCAAGAGAAAGTCCTGCGAGGATTGGCTTGAAGCAAATTGTCCTTGCTAGAACGGGTGCGAGATGAGAGGTGAGAAGAAAAGCTAACAAAAGAGATGTCTAGATCGTAGAGGCCTTGTTTACATTTGAAAAAAAGACGAGATCCTCTATTTGGAAATCTACCTATTTGAATCCTCTATTTGGTTATTGTGACCATTAAAATATGAAATTTGCTGGTAATGAATATTTTTGTCAGTCATCTTTTGAGTATGACTTTTTAGAGTCGATCATGCAGGATAATGTCGCCCTATTTATTCGAGCCATAGGTGAATGGAAAACCCAACTGATAGGGGTTCCGAGTGTCTACGATTTAAGGTCGTTATCCGAGAACACCCGAAAGTCTTACCATTCGCTGGTGTTGTTACAAAGGCAGCACTTTCTCAATTATTTTTAAGACCCTGAGTGGTCATCCTTTACCAAAGATTTGAACCAGCTCATCCGATGTTCATCTTGTCCGCACATTATACTAAACTTTTTGTGAAAGTAACATATTTTTGTGTTGAATGAACTGCGTTTAGATTTCGTATTGTACAATCTCAGATGAGGGATATTATGCTAATTTTTGAGACGTTACGCTAAGTTTGGAGACGGCACGCTAAGTTTGGAGACATTGCGCTAAATTTGGAGACATTATGCTATATTTGGAGACATTGCGCTAAGTTTGGAGACATTGCGCTAAGTTTGGAGACATTACGCTAAATTTGGAGACATTGCGCTAAATTTGGAGACATTACGCTAAATTTGGAGACATTGCGCTAAATTTGGAGACATTGCGCTAAGTTTGGAGACATTGCGCTAAGTTTGGAGACATTGTGCTAAGTTTGGAGACTTTGCGCTAAGTTTGGAGACTTTGCGCTAAGTTGTACCGTGACAGGTACATTTTTTTGTGTGTCCGTTACAAATTCATTTGTGCTGGTCATTCTGACAGGTACAGCGAATATAATTATTTCCAGGCTTGCACAACAGCTGTTGTCATCGTTGTTTATTATTAGGTATTTTAATAGCGTTAAAGGACATTGGCAATACAAATTAAGTTTATCTTATTTGAAAGAACTTTTAAAATGATATATGAAGACCTTTTACAGATTTTCCATATCGTTCTTGGTTCTGTAAATATTTCACTTCTTTTTAACAAAGAACATTGAACATTCCGCCATCTTGGAATGCGTAACCATCCTTGGATATGCGTGACGTCACAACCAGGGTAGAAATGTTTTTTATATCAGCAATTATCGAGTCATTATGGATGCTAAATCGTAGTTGTTTTGGGTGTTGTATACTTTTAAGTGAACTAGCAATCTATTTGAACGCATTCCACTGATATTTGGGCAATTATTTACAACTTTTAGAATGTTTACCCTGGTTTTGACGTCACTTAATTAGATCTAATTATAAAACAAGATGGCGGATTGCAGATATTTTTGTTCACAGATATTTCAAAAATTAAGGAAGTTATGGGGAAATTTTAAAAGGTCTTCATATATTATTTTAAATGTTCTTTCAAATGAGACAAAAAAAATTTTTATTGCCATTTCCCTTTAAGCGTTTATATGACAATCCAGCTACTTTGATATTTATCGACCACGTACACATGACATGTGGCTCAAAATTTGTCGTATTTTAGATTCACTGTAGAACTTTGTAAATAAAAGTTGAGTGCTTTTTGTTTTGTATTGACTTGTTTTACAAATATTGTGAGCTGCTTTCAAGAATTCTTGTGAATGTTTTTGAAAGTTAGGCGAAATACCTACCGACGCATGTCCGCTGAAAGAGAGCGGGCTCACCAGAAACACGTGACTGCGAATCGATTCAAAGTGAGATCTAACAGCGTTGTTCGCTGTATTGGCGACAAGGCTATTAATGTACATAATTTATCACACTGCATTACATAACGGCAAAATTATTTAGTGTCATGAAAAAACGATTCGGGCATAAAATTAACAAACCGTGTCCGACAGAAAAGTGGTCTTGTCCGGCCGATTTACTCTGTGGCCGGACATCGGGTCCGGCGAGCTCCAAAAAATTATATTCAAGCCTGCAGATAAGTTTACTTTCTGAACTGAACTTTACATGCATTTTTTTATGAATTTTTTTTACAAGTTATTCGCCAGAGTAAGACAAGATGAAATAAAATTCATCAGAGTAAGACAAGATGAAATAAAATAAATAGGGCTTATACAGTATATATGCCAAAAGGGTGTCACAAGTAGAAAGTAGCCAATCAAATGCACGGGAGATAAACAAACTAATAATTAATGAGATGGGAAAAGTTAAATCATTTGTTATTTTTACAGTCGATCAGCAAACAGAGTGAGGGGGAGGGAGACATTTCTCCTATATTCAAGGGGATTAGGCGATAATATTAGCAGTAAGAAACAAAAACTTGAAAAGGAATGAAAGTGCATAAGCTAATAATAAAAAGTTCCAAGCAAACTAAAATAACAAAAAAATTGTAGGAAATTAAATAAAAGAAAAACGTTCGTTAAGACCAAGAGGATGCGTGGTGCCAAGTTTGTCTGAAACCAAATGGTTGGAGCTGTTGAAATGGCGGGCTACAGGTTTGTCAACATCATTGTTCCTCACGGAACGAAGATGTACAGCAAACCTGTCTGAAAGGTGTCGCCCAGTTTCACCAGTGTAGATTTTAGGGCATTCACACGCTTGAGCTTTTCCGCCTAAAAGCGTGTTATAAGAAGCTGTTAAGTTCCTAAATGTTGATAATATATCAAACTACCACTCGTGCCTTCGCCACCTTTGACGAAGACTCGCTTTCGAACTGTCGCAAAGTTTGTTTACATGTGGGGTCTCCAACGTTTGAAATATCACACATGCGCACAACGGACTGGACTGCACCTTTAACATACTAAATTTTAATTCTTTGGTCGTATAAATGTATATATTTTAAAGTGTTTATTTTCAATAGCAAGTTAGTTAAATATTTATTTGAATGTATCATATATTTTGAACTAGTTTCCCAATTATTTTAAGTTTATAGTTTCATTATGAACTAATTAAAATATTTATTTTAAAGAATTAGAGTTAAAAGTTATATTTTGTCACAATTAATACAATATATCTCTGTGCAGTTTAGGAAATCTTGTAATTTTTGTATTAAAATCCCAGGCGGAATTCCACTTCAAAGTCCCAGGCGGATTACCTAGGATCCCGAGCGGATCACTGTTGCGGATCACTGTTGCGGATCACCGCTCACTATATTTTACTATATATAGTAAAATATAGTGAGCGGACTATTGACATCTAGAACAGTGCTCGATATCTTAGGGGAAAGAGCAGATTATAGTTGTAAAAACTTAAATGTTTGTTGTAACTCAGAGTTTCACGCTGTTGGACGATCTTCAGACAACTCTGAAGATTGTCCAATGGCGTGAAAAGTAACAACAAACATTTAAGTTTTTACAACTATGTATATAGACAACAGCTAACTTGTAAAAGCAATAACTAAATTCTCACTTTTTTGTTTTTAGATGTACGGTACTAAATGCCAAGTATGGTGCTGACAGAATTAGTAAAATGAATAAGCAGATTGTGTTTGTACTTTGCATTGAATAAAAAATGCAGGTATTGCAAAAGAAAATCCAAAATTATTGCAAGTCAAACCAACATGGAACAAGGAAATAACATGGAACAAACTGAATGAACATCGTACTGCTTATAAAGTATTAGGACAAATGGACAATAAATTCACTTTAAGGCTTACATTTTAAGCAAAAACTTAATTTAGTAATTTATCGGCCTGAATATTTTGCAAAAACATATCTTGGCATTTTCTTTGATTTAATGAGATTTTTGGACAGTAATGTCATGTGTTACAAAAAAAATTAATGAATTTATTATATATAATGGGAAACAAGTTTTTAAATTAGATATTACCGGTATACTTAAATCGAGTGACAACTTAAATTAGTAAATTTATATCGTGTTTATTCTAAATCAAGTTATCACTAAAAAGTGTAAGAATTGTGTTTGCTGTTTTTACTTTTAAATTTCTATTGTTCAAATTAAATCACAGTAATTATGATTACAATTTGTTTATTACAAGGTATACTTATCTTAATGAAATACAATGTTTCATAAACTAGTGATGGTTTTGGTTGTTTTTATATTAAAATTAATCACTCTAGTGAGTGGGCTCCCTGTTTTAAAGAACTTTTTTTTTTATATAAATAAATAAATAATTACATTCTGAAGAACTTTGCATGTTGATTTATAACATGTCTAGACTCTAGATCATGCGAATTTCTTTCAAGAATAGATTATGGGAATTTCTAATTAGATAATGATCTTTGCAAGATGATAATAAGATCCTGGCAAGTATTTGTAAGATCATGGGAAGATCTTGTCAAGTATCTGTAAGATCATGGGAAGATCTTGTAAGATCATGGGAAGATCTTTGCAAGATGATAGTAAGATCTTGGGAAGATCTTGTAAGATCATGGGAAGATCTTGTAAGATCATGGGAAGATCTTGTAAGATCATGGGAAGATCTTTGCAAGATGATAGTAAGATCTTGGGAAGATCTTGGGAAGATCATGGGAAGATCTTGTAAGATCATGGGAAGATCTTTGCAAGATGATAGTAAGATCTTGGGAAGATCTTGTATGATCTTGGCAAGTTTTTGTAAGATCATGGGAAGATCTTTGCAAGATGATAGTAAGATCTTGGCAAGTTCTTGTAAGATCATGGAAAGAACTTGCCAAGATCTTGCAAGATCTTGCAAGTTCTTGCCATGTTCTTGCCAAGTTCTTGCCACATTCTTGCCACATTCTTGCCAAGATCTTGCAAGATCTTGGAACATTTCTTGCAAGATCTTATTTAAGATCTTAGCAAGATCTTAGTAAGATCTTAGTAAGATCTTAGTAAGATCTTGGCAAGATATTCAACCTGGGTCGGTGACCTGCATTTACAGGGTGTAAGCCAGGGCCAAAAATTCCACATTAACTCTTTATGCCCCAAGAGTGATCAACATCTAACTTCTCCTAATAATATAAATGGTTAACCAAGAATAGAGGTAATGAGAATAAAGGAAATGATCACCAAAGATAAAGTTGTTAAAAACAACTTCTCCCAACTAGTACTATAAGAAATGTTTGGAGACCAGTAAGGAGAATTTGTATGTTAATAATAATAATAAGCTCTTTATTAATCCACCTTAAGTAAATTTACAAACATTTCTGAATTTAAAAACAAGAATACCTTAAGGCTACTATTTATTGCGACACCCAAATCCTGCGATTTTAATAGGAAACTGCGTATTTTGCGAGTGTTTTAATTGTGGGCCATACTGGGTTATATATACTTGATACTGGGTTATATATACAGTGTACTTGATACTGGGTTAAACACAATTTTCCCAATCACCATGAGGTTGGAATTTCCCAATTTAGATCTGGACGGGTATAATTACTGTTTTTAAAGGGAGGTGTGACCAGAAATAATTTTGTTAACTTAACTTATTATCAGGCAAGTTGTACAAGCCTGGATATTAGCGATTGTCCAGTACAAATATCCCATTTCTAAAGATTTGTTAGTTACATATTTATTTATTGTGTCCGAACATTATACTAAACTTTTTGTGAAAGCGCAATAGTTTTGTGTTGAATGGACTGCGTTTAGATTTTGTATTATACAATCTCAGATGAGAGACATTCCACTATGTTTTGAGACATTGCGCTAAATTTGGAGACAATATTCTAACTTTGGAGAGATTAATGTGCTAAGTTATGAGACATTATGATTAAGCAAAGTTTGGAGACAATGTACTATGTTATGAGACGACAGGTACAATTTTTTGTGTGTCTGTATTTTTGGTAAATCTTTTATTACTGTAAAAATAAAATAATTAGCCAAAAGGTTGAGGAGTTGGAGGCATAATTTTAGCACCTGCCCCCAAGCCGCCCATCTCCATTTTCGCAATTAGGGTTGTTACTTCTTCTTCTTCTGGTTTACAATCTCATATATCTCTAGCATTGCTACCACATACCATAAAATCCATAAACCTGGGTAATTTGCCGACTTTCATGGTTTCCTCTCAGTAAAGTGATCTTATCAGGCCACCTATTAAAGAGATACAGGTAAGAAATTGAGCTACTTGTTTTGGTGGAAGAGAGCAACCTGGGCATTTTGCCTCCACGGCAGAAGGTCAGCGAAAATGGCCCTGGGATCGGCTGGTCATTCTATAATGCGATTGGCTTGTCATAAAACTCAATTAATTCAGCAGAGTATAATTTATTCATCTAAATCTGAATGCTGTCTTCAAATTTTACAGCAAATTAGAAATGATAGCTTTAGCTAAATTGGATATATGCTTCTTGATACCTTTTGTAAGAGATAATGGATGTAATGGTGGATTATTAAGATTGTTAGCTGCTTTTATGCTGACAAATGCTGACATGAACAACTCTGAAGAGCATTGACCATTTCTCAATTATTCAGGTCAACAAAGTAGACAAAGGCAATGGAACAAAGACTACAAAAATTATCATATCTAAACACCCAGAAATTCTGGGTGTCATGTGACCAGCCGATCCCAGGGCCATTTTCGCCGAACGAGTTTGGGAAGAGAGTAATTTTGGAGTGAGTTGTCCATGTGTAGACAATGACTAATCCAACTGAAATCAGGACCAATTATATAAACAAACATGTTAATATAAACAAAAACAGACAACATACAGTACAGTGGAGCCTCGCTATAGAGCGGTAGATGGGGTCAACGGCAGATTAAGCAAGCGCGGGCCCTGTGGCACTTAGAAGCGGGGCCCTAAATAATCTCAAAACATAATATATTTTTTTTTAAAAGATTTTTACATACATACAACTTTTAATGAGTAATTTGTGCACATGTGTCTTTATAAATGGCCTAGTAAAACTTTCCTTTTTTCTTTTAATTCCTTCTCTTTTCTTCCAAGTCGCGGGGCCCGTGGTACAGGCCCACTGGTTAATCTGCTACTGGTTGGGGTCCATAGTGGAGACTGTTTTATTACGTCTGTAATAAAATCAACACGCATTTTCTGTTATGTTATTCATTTTGTTATATTACATAGTGAATACATGTATCAGACTATCACCTCTTCATCTTTGCTGTCACTTTCTGGTACTGGTTCTTCTACGCTACTGATCTGATGTTGTCTCGACTGTCATTTGTCATTGAGCCATGCATTCACCTCTTCTGCGGAAAACGATTCACCAAATACTTGCGCTAAGTTAGACATGTCATCTGCGTTAAATCCACCAGAGTCTGTGTCAAGTGTTAGTATTCTTGCTCTGGTCTGGTTAATTTCCAGTTGGGTGAAGCCATCAAACTCACTGTCGCTCTCATCGCGATCCAAAATTAATACGAGACTGAAGAAGCTTGAGGTTAGAAGTCTGCTAAAGACTAATCCCACTGCCGCTTTGTCGTTCTATCTCGTAATAATCGTGATCATTCAGGACGTTCAGCAATTGTTAAGATCATTCAAATTGTCTCTAGTGATCAATGATCATAATAACTGGGCAAAGTGAAATTTATGGGGTCCAAGAATAAACCGTGTTATACCGAGTCGCGTGTTATAACGATACGTGCTATAGCGAGGCTCCACAGCTGTATCTATATTTCTGGTAGACACTCTAAATATTTAGCTACTTGAACTCAGATGACAGAGTGAAGGTTACTTGATGCAATGGTTTGGTGATTCAAGATTAAAATCCTTACTTTGCCTTCAGTGACAGAAGTCTTGTAAAGCTTTCTAAACTGTAGTAACCTCTATCCACAAAGTCTCCCTAGTGAAATAAAAAAGCCCAATAAACCAGCTTTTATCATTAAATATACTTTTAAGTGAGTTTTGATGTACATTTTAATTAAAGGAAGCTGGCAAATCGTCATGAGACAACAGTTGACATGTTGTATGAACAAGCATTCACCGCCAAGACAGACGTCGTGGTAGACACTGGTACGCGTACCAACGTACCAGTATCCAGTCTCCGATACAAGCGAAGCGAACATGAAGCGAACACACGCTGCATGCACGCTCGGTAAACTGTTGTTTAGATTTCGAAAAAAGACGAAGTAAAAGCAATAGTGCAGTCAAAAAATGACTACAAACAAGACAAATTACCCTTTCAAGAAAGCGAGAGCAGATATTTGTGATATTGAAGTCTAGCAGCGACGACCAAAGTAGCGACGAGGACAGTGGCGACGATTCAAGTGATAACTTTTTAAACTGAAAAAATGTAACTAAACTTGTGTGTACCACTACCAATAATAACTATAGGAGTAACTATTGGGAAAACTAGATAATCATTTCCGCTATTGTTATTTGTACATATCCAAAATATTCCAAAATAAAATTATTAACCAATGCAGTAATTTAGCTTTCTTAACTGTTTTTGAAGGACGAAAATATCGCATGCCATCGCAAAGCTCTGCACACCTCTGTTTTTTCTCAGTGATAGGCCTGCCCTAGCTTATACCCTCATTGTAACAACATAACAAACATTTGCAAAACTTACCATAAAGACATAGGAAGTCTCCGGCACTTGGCCACCAGTACGAAACAGCTCCTCCAAATCATAAAACTAAACATGGTAAAAATCATATTTAAAATCTGTCAAATGTTGTCCATGGGAACCTAATGTTGTCCTGGGAACCTAACCCTAACCCTAAATGTCCCTATTCCTAAACCTAAATACCACTACAAATTGTTGGATCTGTAATTTGGCAAAAAAAACTTGACCTTATTGTGTTACTAATGTATCAGTCAAATCCAAGCATGCCCATCCCCGGGCATTTGACATTTTTTTCAAAAACACTGCTAATTCCCCGCAGTGGGGATGAAATGCAGGTGCAAATGCCCCGCATAAAATCTGTGGCAAATCCCTGGCCCCCGGAAAGCAATACTAGTACAGTAACAGCAATTTTCAGTGTTTTCAAATATCAAATTATTATATAAATACTATTTACAAGGGCAACAAGGCAGGTATTAACCCTCCATGATCGAATCACACTCGAGCAACAACACGTTTTGTAGCTGTAGCCATGCTATGGGGGGAGTGAAAATTCAATTGCACCTAGTGGCCCCCACTGGTGCTGCCCAAAGGGAACGAGGCTCAGATTACTGTATTATCTAATGCTCGACCCCCGAGCAAAGGTTTGGGTTAAAATTCCCCACCCTCGGGATTGGTCAACGTATCAAATGCCCGGCGGTATCCCCGGGGGGGGGGGGGACAGCTGGGCATTACAGCATAACAGCATTACAGCATACAGCATAACAGCTGCTTGATTAGCACAGCCAATCGGATTGCAGCTTTACTAAAGTTAAATAGAACACAAAGTCACAACTCACAGAGAAATTCTGAGAATGTGTTCAATTTCACAGCTTAAATACTTGTTATATATAGAAAAAGTCTGACAAGAGTAAGATATAATGAATCATGATATAGAATTACTTGTCCGTGAATGTCCCCGCAAACGGTTACTGGTGATGAAACTGGCTGGACGTTAGATTCCTCCAGTAACAAATCACAAACATAATCACACAGTTTCTAGAGAGTAGAGAGAGGTTATCAGTGAAGAATTCAGAGAAATATAAATATTACTTTTTAGCAATATTACAACGCAAGAAGTGCTTGAGACATCAAAACGTTGACTAGAGAAACGTTTGAAGGCCCGCTACTTACTTTTAAGTCGTGTTCTGGCAAGTATTTGCAATCTTTCGCGATGTCAATCCATCGATCCAATTCCGACATCTTTGTTTGCGAAAGTGAAGGAAATCGGCTTCCAATGCATCATGGGATAGCACAAACGAAACGCGATTGCCATCTCGAAGTTCGTATTTTATTGAATTCGTCATGTTTTACCAAGATAGCCTTCCAAAATTGGTCTAATTACTGCAGAAGAAGTCGAAAACGTTATTTTATTAAACAAAATATGTCCTTTTTTATCGAATTTCGACTCAAACGGCTACAAATTAGTCAATAATATACGATACTTTTCCAAGATGGCGGAAATTATATGAACGTGCAGCGAGTAGCCTGGGAACGACATTTCAGATCCAAGATGGCCGCCAATCGTGTGTTGTTTTCTCGGTTTTCTACCACCATGGATCTTTATTTACGACAAAATAGCGTTGAATTACTGCGCGTGTTTGGTAGATTTTACTTCAAAAGTGCAGGAAATGTGGCTTCGTCATCAATGCAAAAATCATCGGTGAAATTGTCGAAAAATGACGATGGAAAGAAAACTAATTTGATGGAAGAGCAAGGTATATTAAAATGATAAATCAAAATGATTATGAAAGTATGAAACTTCATCGAATCAATGTATATGGTAGTCAATTTATCCCGGGCATTCTGTGACCCATCCCGCAATCATTCGTCTTCTGGACGATCTTTTTTAGTATCCACGAGAGGTGGGACGAAATGAGAGATTGTCAGACCTCTCAACCTAAAGGGACTAAAAACCTGGGGATTTTTGAAAATGGAGCCCAAAAAACTGGGAGTCCCCGCCCAGGCTTGGACTGGCCATTGTGCCATCTTGTGCCAGAACAATGGCACTTTGTGGCAGAACAATAGCACTTTGTGGCAGCACAATGGCTGGCCATTGTTCTGGCACAAGATGTCACAATGGCCAGTCCTTGCCTGCCCCTGCCTAATGGTTTTCTAATACTAACCTTAATACTAATAAAAAGATCGTCCATAAGATGATTGCTTGTGGGAGGGGGTCACAAAACGTGCAGGATAAATTGACTATGAATGTATAAGTATGATGAAAAGTTCAGTTATGAAAAGAAGAGCTACATCCCGCAATTGCAGACACTCTCCCCCATCCCCTGAATCAGGCAAGCACCTTCTGTCAACCCCTTCATCCCAAAACCACCAAGTGTGCATTCCAGAATTCTCTGCCTCTGGGTAACTGCACCAACCGCATTAGAAGCACAGTAGGAGCACGGGGTGTGTTATTAGGGTGCTGCCACTCACCGCTAAGTCAAGCCTGGTCGGACGGGGTTAGTACTTGGATGGGTGACCATCTGGGAATAACCTCGTGATTCGCAAGCTTGAACTCATGCGAGTTGAGTTATCAGTTGATCTCTCCCATGCTTTGAGGGTTTTCCCCCGGGTCTCCGGTTTTCCTCCCTCAGTAAAATCAACACTTAGATACTCAGTAAAATCAACACCAGACATGGGTCGTTTGGTGGCAGTCTGTGGCGACTTTGACATACCTTCGACTCGGCCACATTTGAGTTAAACATTGTCTGTTGTGTCTGTTCATAAGACTTATTATTGTTATTATTATTAATAAAATAGCTTCATCATGCTGGCTTTTTCTTTTATAATTCTGTAAATATTTTAAAGATATTTTATGTAATTCCATATATTCAGATTCAACAAGTCAAGAACAACATAGAGGAAAATTTAGGGTTTGTGTTGAAATGTCATTATAACAATCAATGCATTTTGACAAG
The DNA here is from genome assembly GCA_035772405.1 of Chrysogorgia sp. JL179-B06. Taxonomy (NCBI): domain Eukaryota; kingdom Metazoa; phylum Cnidaria; class Anthozoa; order Scleralcyonacea; family Chrysogorgiidae; genus Chrysogorgia; species Chrysogorgia sp. JL179-B06. The sequence goes on from JAYKKM010000477.1 coordinate 240,114, forward strand.
TAAATTATAATATCCGTTAAAAAACAACATCCTTTGCTATATATTTTAGATCCGCCCCAAATCTGAAAGACTTGATGTCGACATAGTAGACTGGCCATCCCTGTACTCGACAGCAAGCTCCTATAACTCTTGGTTAATGCCATTGCCTATGAGGATGGGGCGTAGTAGACATAACAAAGTTGGCGGTCTCCCTGTTAGAGATATGGGAAATATTGAACTCATGAAGGTTAGCTGCGGTGCTGAATATGACCTATGGTCTGTTCACTTGACACAATATCCTTGGCTAGGGGTATTGAGCCAATTAATAATCAGTTCAATATAACCATATGTTTATTTATTTAGATACCCAATTTCTTCCACTTGACTCCACCAGCTATAGAAAGACATTGTCAAGCACTCAAAGGTATACTTTGCATAGGTTACTTCGCATATACTTTGCATCACGTGTTCGCATAGGTTACGCGTATGCTTCGCATAGGTTAAGCATATACTTCGCGTAGGTTTTCTGCATTTGCCATATTTGCCACATAATCATAGATGCTGTTAAATAAGTGATAAAACGTGTTGTGCTGCGTATAGGCAGTGTAGAAATACAAATCAAAATATATAAAAAGGTTGGTGTACTGCCGAAATAGCGTGTAAGTAGTCATAGTCTAACGTTTCGAGCGAAGGCCCTTCGTCAGAGAGTGAAACATAAAGTGAAATAATCACTGTTATTATTTCACTTTACGTTTCACTCTCTGACGAAGGGCCGCTCGAAACGTTAAATCTGCCTCTTGATTGTTTCGGGTTTGTTTAAATTTGTTTTTAAATTTGCGTATGCTTCGCATAGGTTAAGGATATACTTCGCGTAGGTTACGCGTATGCTTCGCATAGGTTACGCGTATAGTTCGCATATGATACGCGTATACTTCACGTGGGTTACGCGTATACTTCGCGTATGATACGTGTATACTTCGCATATGATACGCGTATACTTCGCATATGATACGCGTATACTTCGCGTATGATACACGTATACTCGCGTATGATACGCGTATACTTCGCGTATGATACGCGTATACTTCGCGTATGATACGCGTATACTTAGCGTATGATACGCGTATACTTAGCGTATGATACGCGTATACTTCGCGTATGATACGCGTATACTTCGCGTATGATACGCGTATACTTCGCGTATGATACGCGTACATGTATACTTCGCGTATGATACGCGTACATGTATACTTCGCGACGCATACTTCGCGTATGATATGTTTATACGTCCATTATACTCTTGGGGTCCAAGAGTCTTGTGTTATGTCCATGCTTTTCACAGCTAGGATTCCTACTTTTGAGTGTGTCATTTAATTGTTATAATTTATATGTACTTTTTGGTAGTAGTTTACCCAATAAAGTTGTTAAAAAAGATTGATTTTGCATTCCTATTGTTTTGATTAAAAAAAAAGTTTTTCATCTCCATAAGATTTCTGCACACCATGGCCCGGGAGTCTTGTCAACCGACCAATACGAGTTATTACGAAGAACTACCTGTTTGCTGGCCCATCTCTGCGACACCCAAAATCACATATCGTCCACTTAAAGGTGAAAAGTAAATTATAACTACCTGTTAGCCTGCAATGCAGGCTCTTGGGACTGGGGGCGAAGGGAGGGGAAAGGAGAGCCTGCCAGCAAGCCCTGGTAATTTTCATCACTCTCGGCCGCTGGCGGCCGCGTATTTCTATTGGTCGAAATCTTGATTAACTTACAAATTTAATAATTTATGTCCCATTCTGAGCTGTCTGTTAATTCATCCATGTTTCAAACTACCCAGCGTTTGACACGATATCCTAGTTCCTTTCCATAAAGAAGAGGTTCTTTAACTCCGGAGAGTTTTAACACTACCGACCGACCGTCCAGAAATGATCAACAATGTTTTTGGTCGAAACGCTATTCCAACGGCGTGCGTATCTCCCAAAACGTTTGAACAGTCTGGCGAAAATACCGAACGGTTTGCCACAAGCGTTTGGACGGTTTACTAAAACTAAAACGCCGGATTATTGCAAGACAAGCGTTCGAACGGTTCGTCTCAAAACAAGTGTCAAATCTTGGTGTCAAATCCTCGATGAACTCCTTTGTTTACTCTCAATAGTCTCATGTAAACATATCAATAAAATGTGTCAAACTGTAGTCGCACGTTTCACCGTGAAAAGGAACCGTTTTTCTCTCGATTCATCGAATAACAATGTATGTATGACCAAAATAATTTACCAAAACGAAGAGCTCGAAAGAATAAAGAGAATAAAGTATATAATTTTTGTTATGCAATAGCGTTTGAAATTCATTTAACAATACCGGAAACCAGTCTCGGGCTTGTCGTGTCAAGCAAGCATGCCTCTGTAGTTTTCTCTGTTTTGAATTGAGGGTAGATAATCTTTATGACAAAAGATAATCTTTATAACTTATAGGGTAGATAATCTTTATGAGCAATTAAGCGTTCACACATACCGTTTAACTGCAAGGCGTTTCAGACTGTCAGTTAGTTGTTCGAACGTTTTGAAAACAAAGCGTTTAAACTCTTTGGACCAGACATTTAAATGCTTTGAATCAGGCGTTCGAACGGTTCCAGTTTAATAGCCGTTCGAATGGCACCCAAGGGCAGAAAGTTGCTTGCGATGAAAATTATTCACAAGTTTGATTAATTTATGCGCATATAATTGAAATTTAACAGTAGGCGGCAGATGAAAATTACTAGGGCTTGCTGGCAGGCTCTCCTTTCCCCTCCCTTCGCCCCAGTCCCCCTCCCATTTCAAGGCGTCTCCCTCCCCCAAGAGCCTGCATTGCAGGCTAAACTACCTGTATACCCATATGCATAGAATGTAACCTTGGCTTTGCCATCTCAGCTCATGTACTGTATACAGTGAACTATCTCTAAGGCGGATACCTTCGGGGTCAAATTTGTTGTCCGCCTTAGAGAGATGTGCGCCTTAGAGAGGTGTCTGCCTTAGAGAGACTTTTATTATAGTAAATAATGTAGAGCGGCCGAGATTATGTGTCCGCCTTAGAGAGGTGAGAGGTGTCTGCCTTAGAGAGAGTTTTATTATAGTAAATAATGTAGAAGCGGCAGAGATTATGTGTCAGCCTTAGAGAGGTGAGAGGTGTCTGCCTTAGAGAGTTTTATTATCGTAAATAATGTAGAAGCGGCAGAGATTGTGTCAGCCTTAGAGGGGTGTCCTCTTAGAGAGTTCACTGTAGTTCAATGGCTAGAGCATCTTACTTGTCATCAGGTTACAGGCTGTAGACATATATAACTTTTGCTCTGCCATCTCAGTCCGTACATTGGAAGCTTACATGTTGTTAACATATATGTAACCATTGCTCTAGCGTGACTTGTCTGACCCGAGTTATCATCAGGTTACTGAAAAATATTTTTAAATATATACATGACCTTCCCATTGTCATATATATTGTCACAGGTTTTCCTGAAAGATTTGATCTTAGATGATCATGCAAGAAGGAAAATGGTTGAGTTGGCTGGACATCGATACAATAAGGAAAATGATGAATTTACCATAGTGGCCGACAGGTATTGTGGATTAAAAGACATCTGGGATTTATCATGTTATATAATATATATTATATATTATGTTGTATTCATTTGCATTCATTTGCAGGCTAACACAAACTGCAGCATTAGCTCCATGTTGCTTCACTTACTTTATAGATGTCCAACAAGAAAGCAAAACAAGGACTATGCTTCTTATCTTCTCAATGTCTTGTACCATGAATCATGGGTAAGAATCAACAAATGAGTAGTACTAGATTTTTCTGTTTGGGAAAATATGCTGAAATTGAAGTTGTTGGTTGTTGTTGTTGTTATTATTGGTGATGTTATTGTGCTGCTGTTGTTGTTGTTGTTGTTGTTGTTGTTATTGTTGTTGTTGTTGTTGTTGTTGCTAATGCTGTTGTTATTGGTGATGTTATTGTGCTGATGCTGCTGGTGCTTCTGGTGCTTGTGTACTGCTGGTGCTGCTAGTGGTGCTGGTGGTGGTGCTGCTTATGCTGGTGCTATTGTTGTTGCTGCTGTTGCTATTATTATTGGTGATGTTATTGTGTTGTTGTTGTTGTTGTTGTTGTTGCTGTTGTTGTTATTGTAGCTGCTGTGGTCGTTATTGTTGATGCTCTTGTTATTGTTGTTGCTGCTACTGTTATTGATCTGCTGTTGTTATTGATCTGCTGTTGTTGTGATGCAGTGTCGTCATTATTGGTGTTGTTGTTGTTGTTGTTGTTGTTGTCTCATTGTTTTGCTTTTTTGTCTTACCTGTACTAGAAAACAGAATCTTGGGAACTAGAAGTTGAAGCTGACCCTGAAGATAGCGACATGCCTAGTAAAACAAGACATAGAAGACGTAGAAAATACAAAATAATAGGGAATGAATTATACAGAGTAAATAAGTATGGCAAAACATTTAAAGTTTATATAAAACAGTCTGGTGATAGATTTCCTTACGACCATTAACACTCGTGCCAAAAGACGAGCTCTCTGATTTGTAAAATACTTTTGTATAGCACAACGAATAAAAATTGAACTAATAATTGATGTGTAAGTACAAAGTCTTGACTTCAAATGCTCTTTGAAGTAAATTTTCTTTTCTTATTGAAGTAAACTAATAGTGAGAACGGCTCGGGTTTTATTTTCGTCAGGAACTCGTGATTTTTTCTAAGGCGGGGCTAAAATGCGGGTAGCGATAGATCAGTGTTTCTAACCCTTAGAAAACTCGTTAGGCGAGGGTTAGCGTTAGGACCTTTGTTGTTTTCCGACCTTTCGAGTATACTAAAGAGACACGACCCACCCGCTACCTGCGTTTTACCCCCGCCGTTTTTTCTATGCGAGTGGACATTCACGAGTTACTTCCGGTGAAATCGTGCACTCTGATTGGCGCTCTGACTGTCGGTCGTTACTTCCCGAAATCGTAACTTCTTTAGAAGATTTTCGCTTCTTTGTGAGATATATCAGTTTGTTTGATATGCAAATGTACGGAATTTACGTCACATATGCATAATGATTTATTGGAGAAATGTGTATCTCTTTCATTCTCGAACGAAATCCTTTAAGTTAGGGGCACTTTAACTAAGTCATGAATGAGCCACAATCAGAGGATATGAACACGAAGAAAGTGAGTTTTATTCTGTTCAAAAGCGCATGACGCTCATGCTTTCTAAAAATGCCAAGGTGAACAGAATACCCAGGGCCGTCGAGAGCCAGAACGCGCCCCGGGTCATAATTTGCGCGCGGGCCCCCTCCGAAATATTTAGTTTCAATAGCGTTATCTTGCAGTAAACCAGGACCGGAAGCGCAGACGAATTAATTTAATACGTGTAAGTAAATAAATTACGTAGACTACTGACTACACAGCCGGTTTTCCCTAGTTGTTTTTTTAGTTTTGTATACTTGAATCTCAAAAACTTAAAACGTATCTTAAATTCAAAGAACCTAGTGATGGAATTGTTTATGGCTCCCTTGTTTCAGTTGTTTGTCTGTATCGACGCGTGAATGCGGCAATCTTGAAATTTGAACCTTTGAGAAGCTTAACGCTAATCCAGTGAGTTGTGTTAATATGATTCAACGTTAAGTCCAACTAAAAGTAAGCTGATCAGAAAGCTGAAAGCAGCAGGGTCTGTATCGACGGTATGTTTTGGCCTGTAGAAATGAACAGCTACAAAATATTTCCGTTGACGTAAATTTTATGACCCCGAACATTTTGCAATGCTGGGACCCAGCAATGATCAATTAACTTATCAAGGTTTTCCTGGGCCCCAGCAGCAAGTTTTTGTTAATTAATAATATAATATATGATATCTTCATGGACCAAATTTTTTGCGGGCCCCTTCTTGGTCCGCCCTCCCCCCCCCCCTTCTCGACGCTTAGAAGCCCAATTGATAGGGGTTCCAAGGGCTACACGCGATTTAAAATCGTTATCCGAGAAGACCTGAAAATCTTACCATTTGCTTGCAAAGGCACCACTTTCTCTTCAATAATTTTGAAGACCCTGAGTGGTGGATTTTAACTTGTGTAGTGACCACACTAGTGAACACTAGGTGACCACAACCGCTGGTCAACAACCTCGGTATTTCATGTACGGGCTCGGGTCGTAACGTTAAGACCTCCGTCTGATATTTTCCCAGTAATGACCGTGCTATCGGTTAATAAGAAGTTAATATAGTAATGACAAGGCACGACGGAATCAGTTTCTTCATATAAATATAATTGTTAAAATTGTTATTCTCTTGGCTAAATTCATTCAAACATCAGAGCCAGCATATCACACAAGTCTAAATATCTCGAGAACGACGTGAGATATGAAATTACCATTCCTCATCATTTCAGGAGTTAGTTTAAATAAGACAAACTTAATTTTCATTTCATAGGCACTTTACGAAATATTTTCTCGTATCAATAAATATTTTCTTATTTCAAGATTTTATTTCTTATAATAGAAAATATTTCCTTGATTTAAGACTAATAGTTTCTTGGTAAGAAAATAATTTTTTGCAGGGTGAAGGCCATGTTACATTGGGAAACTTTTCTTGCCTAAAGCTCTTTTCCAAAATATGAGTAAGTCAGCATTAGACCCATCCACAGACCCATCTATTAGATCCCATCCAACTATACATACGTGAATCTGAAGGTGGAATAGCATTTCTCAAAGCATTATAGGAAGGATTCCCTAAATTCTTTGAAACACGCACTTAGATATTTTTATAAATAACGTAGAAATATTGACATAAAAATATGTTATATACAGTAAAAACCCGCGTATAAGAACCTACATTTTTCCAGGTCAGCCTGAATAGGTTCTTATATATTTGATGCATAAGAAGAAATCATGTATAGGCTGTTTAGGTTCCCGTGGCGCAAGCCACATAGGCCAGTACAAGCCTGAATCGAATACTCTAAAAGATTGGTGTACTGCCGAAATACCTTCGTCACAAAGTGAAATGGAAAACGAGTGAAACTATAGTTGTAAAGGTTGTGCTGTGCAAACTGTCTTAATTGTCAATTACTCAGAAAAAAATGAGCTCCAGACAGGATCCTCGAAACGGGACGAGTCGTGCCATGTGTTCATAATTAGTATACTTGTTGGACTACAACTACAAGTCGTCATGCTATGATAATCAACTGTTTACCAATCAAATGTTATTGGATAAGTTAGGTAGTTACAGCATGAAGGTAGTAAGGTTGTAGTCGACTCGTACCAGTTTTAAATACCATAATTAACCTTTCCCTACCATCTGAGTTCTAGTGGCTCAATGGTTAGAGCGTCTGGCTAGCATTCAGATGGTTGCGGGTTCTGTCTGCAACTCAGAGTTTTTCTGAGTATTGACAGCTTACCACAGCAAAACCGTTACACTTTTACTAGCTTCAAACTGGAACTACCTCTTAAAGGACATTGGCAACAAAAATTAAGTTTGTCTAATATGAAAGAACTCGTAAAATGATAGCTAGAGTAACACATTTTACAACTTTTCCGTATTTTACTTCCTGTTTGAAATAATTATGTAAATGAGATGGTCTCTGACTCATTAAAATATTAGTTACATCTTCAAGTTTGTTCCACAAATTTACTTGAAAATGTGCGTATAATAACTCCTCATGATAATGAACATTATAAACTTAGCAATCACTGAGCTATAAGGCATTTTGTAATGTGTGAAAATTCTCTACCCTGCACCTGACGTCAGAGACCATCTCGTTTACATATCAAACAAACTGAAGTATTTCAAAAACGAAGTAAAATACGGAAAAGGTGTTGCTCTATCATTTTACGAGTTCTTTCATATTAGACAAACTTAATTTTTGTTGCCAATGTCATTTAACTAATGAGTTAAACTGTTGTATTTCTACACTGCCTACGCAACACAACACGTTTATAATTTCATTACACGTCGCACAATTTGCATCCGTCTGTAATCCAAAGGGGTAACCTGCAATAGTATTTTTCTCTGCTAAAATTGCGTTGCAGCAGCTGTTAGAAAAATTGCCTCGCGTAACATGGCCTGCCAATCATTCGGATACTCGATGTGGATTGTCATAGAATGCTGTTCGACTAATCAGAATTCAGATGCATGCCGACGACATCTCTGCCGTTTTCTTTTACAAATATAGAAAGAATAAAAAAATAACAGTCAAGAGCTCTCGATGCGTTTTTTTCATCATCATCATAATAATTTAAATTTTAAATCCCCTGTTCACCATTCCCTTCGATTCGCACTAAATTGTTTAAACATATCTCGACTTGGAGCCATTGTATTTGGGGTCATTGAATCACTCTTTAAATAGCTGATCAATTCAGCCGGCCCAACCAGCCCACTTACAACGATTATTTAACTTCTATCGTTTTCAAAGTGGTCGTTGACGAGTCTGGTGTTGTGGTAACCACCAGCTGTTTCCTCTCTGTGAAGTCATGGCGGTTTGACGATTTGCTTCTATCGTCTTTCGGCCAAGTCAATATGGTACCAACAGTTGTGTCAAAAGCACTTAGTGATTCTAAAGAGTCGACCCTCGTGCCGCAGGGACAACCAATGAGGTTCGAGACTGTTCCACTGAGGTATAAAACTAACATACCGAAAGTATGAGACGCTAAGCCGACGATCACTATATGGCCTATAAAGTGAATGAAAAATTTCAGTTAGACATCACGCTGCACGAGAACTGTTCTAAAGGGGAACTGTATACCCAAAAAATAAATTACTTTTAAATAAACGGCCTTTAAGTATAATGTTTAGAAATGTTAATAGTTTTACGGTATCTGCTCTTGTACTTGAGAAATAACGTTTTCATTCTCGTATTTTATGCTTCTACTAGCGGCTAAATAGAGGAATGGCACCTTCCATTTTATAGTAGATTACACCAAGTCCTCAATATATTAGTATTAGGTTATAGTACTGTAAGTAGGTTATATTAATTGGCTTATGGTATTTTGCGAAACGAAACAGGTTTGCAAAACGAAACAAGTCAACAATTTGCAAAACGTGTCTTAAAGCTAGTTAGGCGGGGGGTTAGGGTTAGAAAACTCGTTAGGTTGGGGTTAGGATCTTTGTTGTTTTGGGGTCGGTTATTATTATCCATCTTGTTAGGCAAATTGCTGTTTCGTTTCGAAAACCTGTTTAAGTACAGGAAACCTCAAAAATAACCTTAATACTGATAATACTAATATACTAACTGTAATAAGTGCCTATGCAATGAAAAATTCAGTTGTAAAATAACTCTTTTGTTTGAAAGAACTCTTGAAACTATAAAGACTAACCATTTACAACTTTTTCATATATCACTTCACTCTTGAGATATTAAGATTTGTTTAATATGTAAATGATCATACTTATGACATCACAATGCATAATGACTTATTGAAAAATTCTGCATATCTTTACAATTATCACATGGAATCGTTTGATGATTTGCATATTTGATGTCATTGGATACATCCACGCACATGCACCTGTATTTCAAGTGATTTCATTGCAGGATATGTAAGCATTTTCAATAAGTCATTATGCATTGTGATGTCATAAGTATGATCATTTACATATTAAACAAATCTTAATATCTCAAGAGTGAAGTGAGATATGAAAAAGTTGTAAATGGTTAGTCTTTATAGTTTCAAGAGTTCATTCAAACAAAAGAGCTATTTTACAACGAAATTTTTCATTGCATAGGCACTTTAACCTAATCACTACAACGTATATTGAGGACTTGGTGTAATCTACTATAAAATGGAAGGTGCGATTCCTCTATTTAGCCGCATGTTATGCTTCTGGACGCCGCCATTTTAGAGTTTGCTCGACGGCTCAAAGTTGGTGTACAGCGGTGGTTTTCTTTACAATTTTGACGTCATTGAATGCTTGTCTCTTGTTCTTGCACCCAAGTGACGTCAAACTGAAAAGAAACCTCCGCTGTACATCGAACCTGAGACGTCAAGCAAACTCCAAAATGACACAAAATGGCGGCACCCAAAATACGAGAACGAAAACGTTATTTCTCAAGTACAAGAGCAGATACCGTAAAACTATTAAAGTGCCTATGAAACGAAAATTAAGTTTGTTTTATTTGAAAGAACTTTTAAAATAAGGAAGAATATTAATTTACAGATCTCTCATATTTCACTTGGTTCTTGAGATATTTAGACTTATGTGATATTCAAATGAGATAACCTATGACGTCAAGGGGTTTGCAATACATTTTAACATATTGGAAAATCGTGTATATCTTTAAGATTATTAAACGAAATCACTTGAAACTTTGCATGTGGATACAGACAACTAAACTGGAGATCATCATTCTAGTTTTATGATCGCCATGGTAACAAATTAGTTTTCAGACATCTTGATTTCTAAAATAAAATTATTTGTTTTCTCTTCCATCCCAAACATTTGCGGGTTGGTACTGGTTTAGCAGATTTTTACGGACTTAGCCAATTCTAAACTGAAGTTTAAATTTGGTGCAACACATAGCTATGTCAGAAAACAAAGATTTTTTACAAAGAGACTTAGAGGTCTGGGAACTATATTATTACTATTGCCACATTGAAACTTGGACGATGTTGTTCAGTTTAGTGGTTTGTATCCACATGCAAAGTTTCAAGTGATTTCGTTTAATAATCTTAAATATATACACGATTTTCCAATATGTTAAAATGTATTGCAAACCCCTTGACGTCATAGGTTATCTCATTTGAATATCACATAAGTCTAAATATCTTGAGAACCAAGTGAAATATGAGAGAGCTGTAAATTAATATTCTTCATTATTTTAAAAGTTCTTTCAAATAAAACAAACTTAATTTTCGTTTCATAGGCACTTTAACACTTCTACTGGAACATTATTCTTAAAGGCCTATTATTGGGGGGGTACAGTTCCCCTTTAAAGTGGAACTATGGTAAAAAATAAATAATATTTAACTCAAAGTCGAGAAATGACGTTTTCGTTCTCGTATTTATGCTTCTGGACGCCGCCATTATAGAGTTTGCTCGACGGCTCAAACTCGATAAACAACGGGGTTTTCTTTTCAGTTTTGACGTCATTCAGTACAAGTGGTGACATGTCATGACGTCAAAATTGATAAGAAAACCTCCGCTGTACATCAACTATGAGCCTTCGAGCAAACTCTAAAATGGCGTCGCGTCGTTTCAGCTCAAGTAAAGAGCGATGCAGTGAAAAATTCATTTCGAAAAATTCTCTTACTTGAAAGAACTACAAAAATATATAAATAGCGTTTACAACTCTTCCATATCTCACTTTATTCTTGAGATATTAAGATTTGTTTGATATGTAAATTACCGTTCCTTTTACGTCACACTGCATAATGACGTATTGAAGAAGCATGTATATCTTTGGGATTATGTAACGAAAATGTATGTCGGAAAGTAACCAGTGGTTTCATTGGGGAATCTTAACTCAAAAAAAATTTAGCTTAACCTGTACTACCGGTAACTACAGGTTACAGCTTACCGGTTTTTACAATCTTAAAGTGCCCCTAACCTCAAAATGTTTTTTATTGTCTTATTTGGAAGAACTTTTAAAATGATAAAGTAACTTCTTTTGAAGATTTTCGTTTCTTCGCTTTCTTTTTGAGATATATCAGTTTGTTTGATATGCAAATGTACGGAATTTAGGTCACACATGCACGACTTATTGGAGAAATGTGTGTATCTCTTTCATTCTCGAACGAAATCTTTTAAAATCGAGAAGAATTTGGTATTGTGGGAGAACTCATTATGCACATGATTTGCATATCAAACAAACTGATATATCTCAAAAAGAAAGCGAAGAAACGAAAATCTTCAAAAGAAGTTACTTTATCATTTCAAAAGTTCTTCCAAATAAGAAAATAAAAAATGTTGAGGTTAGGGGCACTTGAACCTCTCTCATATCTCAATTTAAACAATAGAATACGTTTGCCCGGGTCTCTATAACGTTATCGAAACCCGAGTGACGTAATAAAAACACGATAGAAGTGTAGGCAGAAGCACGAGCCGCCGAGGTGAGTGCTTTCCCGACTTCTCGAGTGTTTTTATTACTTCACGAGGGTTTCGATCACGTTATAGAGGCCCAAGCAAATTACAATATATAACGCTTTTGATTTTGATTTAATGCAAATTCTCATTAGTTACTGACGTCATTCCGGTCTCCGTAGCGTGATCGAGACTGGCAAGCTGACCAATCACAGCGTGCATGCGTAGAGTAAAATTATTTTATATGGATATGGAGAGTTCTTAGTAATTTCTATAGTCGTCTTTCAAGTAAAAGAGTTACATAGAGTTAAAAGAGTTTCTTAAGCATTTGGTATTCATTAATGTAGTAAAGTAGTATGCCGATTATTACCTGGGAATACCCTCTTACCTGGGAATAAATAGATATCAGCTAGCTCCCAAGCTCCTCTCCATAAATTAATAGCCGCAAACCCCATGGTGTACGAAAAGAACACTTGAACAACAAAGCCAAAAATTTTCGAGTTTTTTCGCAAGACCAGAGATTTCAAAATATGGTCGACAAGTTTGAATGAAATGATCACGGTATATCCTCCGATCATCGAAAGCATATTGGAAAACGCGGGATATCCTGGAAAGAGATACACGTTGATTGCTACCCAAGAACTTCTCCAGAAAGCCACGGTGGACATCGTTATAACTGTCATCGTCCACACGTAGTCTAGCACCTTGTGAAATGGCGAAGCGTTCGAACATGCCGTCCCAAAAGCGGTGCCAATTTGGAAAGGCGTCACACAATTGTCACTGACAAAAAATGATGGTATGAACATAGAATTCGAAGCGGTTTTTGTGACACTTAGTATAACAAATGATAGAATGTGGGACAACAGTAAGGAGAGTCCGCTGATGGGAGTGTAGTGGTCGAGCACCATCCAACATCCCCGCCAGCCGTGAAGGACCGATATCGACAACGGATACATAAATATTCTCCATTCTTTACGCTTCTCGAACAGTTTCCACTCGTTGTTTTTCATTTCAATGAACACGAATGTCACCATGGTGAAACTATATCCAATACCAATTGAGACCCAGGCGCTAACTAGTGATTGGTTTGGAAACAGGTATTCATCAAAGAGTTTCCAGCTTCCACGCCACACCATCGTAGCACATGGCGAGATCAGAAATAAGATCAAAAACTGATCAATCAGTGTATAGACGAACGCTACAAAACCGCCAGACACTGTTATCCGCTCCATTGTCAATTAGTTAGTCAACTAAATTAATAGTGGCCTAAAAAGAAACGGAAAATCAAACATGAAATGAGTCCTTAAATACGAGGGGTGTCATTGTTACGCCGGCAGTTATGGAGTTATGGAGGATCACAAAGGAATAGTGGGGACAAAAGGAATAGTTCCGACACAAACGGATCACAGTGCAGGGGTCCCATGTTCTTCTTTTCTCCAAGCTAAAATGGATTCCAGTTTTTGATCTAATTAAGTTAAGGAAACTTATTCTGCTATTTAATTGCTGCCGTAGGCAGCACACTAATCTTGACTTGGGTTCTGTGTCTCGTGCCCAGACCTCTTCGCGGACCTATGTATAGTCAACGAAATCTCGATTTGTGTCAAATTGCCCTCTGTCGAGATGTCGAAAAGGCAAAAATAATTTTTATTGCCATATACCTTTAAACTTAGGTTCAATTTCCTATCAGCCACTCGACAACAACCTCGTATCGGCGAAAATGGCCCTGGGATCGGCTAGTCCATTTGTCTATAATGCGATTGGCTTGTCATAAAACTCAATTCATTCAGCCGAGTATAATTTATTCATCTAAATCTGAATGCTGTCTTCAAATTTTACAGCAAATTAGAAGTGGTAGCTTTCGCTAAATTGGATATATGCTTCTTCATACCTTTTGTAAGAGATAACCATGGATGTATGGTGGATTATTAAGCTTGTTAGCTGCTTTTATGCCTACGAATGCTGACATGAACAACTCTGAAGAGCATTGAATATTTCTCAATTATTCAGGTCAACAAATTAGACAAAGGCAATGGAACAAAGACCACAGAAATTCTGGGTGTCATGTGACCAGCCGATCCAAGGGCCATTTTCGCCGACCTTCCACCGTCGAGGCAAAATGCCCTGGGAACGAGGTTGCCTGCGTATATATGATCTCAAGCTGCCTTACCCGCGTACTGATTTTGGTAAATGTACATTTCTCTACAGCGCCTCGATTCTTTTTAACGCCTTAGACACTAACTGTAAACAGCTCGCCATGTCATTGTCACCTGCATCTATTTCTGATTATTTTTCTTTAAGAATAACTACCACTAAACACATACTCCGTACTAATTACTCTCTTCAAAAACTAACTTGTACTAGTGACCATCTGGAAGACCTATTTTGCTTCAACTGTAAATTTTTATTGAATTGTAAATGTATTTCAAATTAATTAGTTTACTTCACATTATTAGTCCCACTGTATATATTATAGTGTATTAGGGTTATGTCTGTTGTATTTGTCAAGAATAGCAAGGACAAGAGAAGATTAGGTTACAAAGGAAGAATGTGGTATATTTGGGCTCAACGACGTATACGTTTTGGATTAACGTGTGTGTGAGAAGAGACAATATCCAGATGCGCACGTCCGCGTATATCTAATTGATAAATATTCCTCGCACGATTAATTTCCTTGATGAAATGTTCCTTATTTCATCGAAGATGAGCCGAAGTAATTCCGGAAATATTTAAGGTGGAATATAAACCGCAGAGGGGCTTCTCGCGCTTTTTTGTAGAGTTAGGACAGATAATATATAGTTTGGGAAGAGCGGTATGGGAGAGTGTTGACTTATCTCACCAGCATTAAATTAACCTTGACCCATGTTAAAACTTATAGAGCATGTTGAGGAAAACGTGCGAGTGCTGAACGTTCAACTTTCACACCATAAAATAATGAATAGCATCATTTCACAAAACAGCATGCCGCCTCATGTCTCATCCTGAGCTACTCAAGGTGAACTTCTCAGAAAATGTTTGTAAGTCCCCGGAAAGGGAATCGAACGTGTAACCTTCTGATTGTCGGTGAGATGCTCTAACCATTGAGCTACCGAGACTCAGATGGAGTCTTGGAGAGTGAAGATTACAATGATGTACTGCTTCAATTGATATATGGCGGCAGTCACTATATATATCAGTAATGTTTGGATGTGTTAATATATACACTATTGTAGTGATTATGGGAGAGCTTGGAGTAGACAGAGACCGGGATCGAACCTGTAACGGCTTCTGATTGCAGGTGAGACGCTCTAACCATTGAGCTACTGAGGCTCAGATGGAGAGCGAAGGTTACAATGATGTACTGAGGCGGAACAAAATCATAATAAAAATTTAATGATTGCTACTCGGGGAAGTTTCACATAGAAAATGTACGCCTGACATCGTACATTTTGTACGTGAAACTCCGAGTAGCAATCGTTACATTTTTATTGCGTTTTCGGTTTTATGACGATGGGGCCAAGTTCTGACTGTGTTCTATCTTAAAACCATTTCAAAGTATACACGACTATTCCTGACAAGCGGAACTATTATAGAGAACTGAAACATCATCTTAATATTAAATGAAAATAACATGATAGTAAATGAAAATAAGTGGATACAATAAAGCGAATGGTTTGAACCTATAGGAATATCATAGAAGTGTGAAGTTGCTCATCCAGGTTGTTTTAGTCCAGAGAAAGACTATTGTTAGTGACTGACGTTTCGACGGGCTCAGCGGCGGTCATCTTCTGAGTCAAGCAATGAAGTAAGGCGTGTTTGTCATGGCATGCAGACAAACATATTAGCAAACCTGACAAACTCGCTTTACTTGAGGCTCTGAAGATGACCACGAGATCGAAACGTCAGTCATCAACAATAGTCTTTCTCAATACTACTACAACCTGGACCATCAATGTCAATAATTTCTAGAGTGTATATTAATATGGACAAAAAAGGAATATTGAGAGTTAGATGTTACCTTATAGTGAAATAACTTCACAAATTTTTTTTCCAAGGTAACAAATACATGCAGCATTAACCAAACTATAAACAGAGCCAAGCCAGTTGTCATTCTGACCCAATAGGTAGCAGAATACGATATGTTATGATACAACTGTGACGTAGTTTTGTCTAATAAGGATCCAAGTACAGTGAAATCTGAGAGCGCGGTAATACACACGTACTAAATTCCGCATTTTCACTGCTCAATACCAGTATTACCGGTTTGGAAGAGGTGACATCTGTTTCAGGGTAACATGCGTGACGTCGGTAACACAGCTTCAAGTTAGCGATACACCGAAAAAGATGGAGGAAGAAATCAGAGAGGAAACCAAACTTTAGAGTGGTTAGCACATTGCGTCAGACTGGACAACTCCACGCTCCAGAAACAGACGTTGTTCGTGGAAGTGGCAGCACAAAGTGGTATCAGGAGAAAAACAAACAGATGGGTTAGAATTGAAAAAGTCGTGGGTATGGACAAGAGTCAATTATGGAAAATGATGAGGGAAAGATCGGAATTCAAACGGTGGATTCGCGACCGCTACGGGCTGTCGGGATAACTGGACTCAGAAGGTCAAACCTTCAACGAGTAAACGATATATATGTATGTAAACTTCAAGATATCCGGTTGAAAAGGAAACACAGGAAGTTGGAACCGCAGTACGTCATTGACCTTAAAGCAAGGTCAATTTGCGATAACTTGACCTTTTATGATATCCTCAAAGAAAATGACAAATAGAACAGCATGGAAATGTAATTCACGAACTACTGGAGGAAATCAAATCCCCAGAAAATGTTTCTGAGTCCCGGACAAGAGTCAAAGCTGTAACCTTCTGATTGGCGGTGAGAAGCTCTAGATCAACCATATTGAGCTACCGAGATGGAGAGCGAAGGTCGCAATGATGTACTGGTTGATATATATGTACTGGCAGTCAGTATATCAGTATAATGCGTGGGTGTGTTGTATATGTACACTGATGCAGTGAATGCGGGAGCTTGGAGCAGTCAGACCGAAACATGGACGATAGTCAAGCTCAAACGGCAATCCCTAAGGACGGTAAAGTAGCAACAAGGGAAGACGAGAAGGTTGAGAAGTATGAGGAGTTGAGGATTGAAATTAGAAAGTTGTGGAAAATAAAGAAGAGGTAGAGGTTGTGATAGGAGCACTTGGATCTGTCTCAACAAGAGACTCGGAAAATTGGATAGAGAAACTAGACCTACGATTAAAGATACCACAGCTCAGGGGCGTAAATATAGGGGGGGATGGGGTGTATATATACTCCCCAAATTTTGGAAAACAATGTTATATACCCCCCATATTTTGGAAGACAATGTTATCATTCCCCCATGCATGAGTTATGAAAGAAGAAAAGTTATAATAAAAAACTCAATTCATAAGAAAAGGCTCATCTTAATTTGGGCTAGTCTGTCAACACATATCATCTGCGAAGCGTGTAGGTTTAAAAATTATTAGAAACAGCCAAACACGGCATGATTTGGTGATTTTGATCAGTGATTTGATAGATTTTAAAATGAATACTACAGAGTACAGAGTAGTAGTACAAAGTCAAGTTCTACATTCGGACAGCTGAGGGGCAATATGAAATTTTATAAACTTCTGAACTGACTGAAAATCACCGCTCAGAATGCAGGAAATGCCATTTGCGGAATTCTATATTTCAAAATTTTCAGGTTGAGCATGCCCCTGGACCCCCCTAGAAACGGCGCCCCACCTCTCACAACAAATTTGCGCCCCTGCCACAGCTACAAAAGACATCCTCAGTAAGGACGGGGCTGCATGAGCTGGTAGCCTGGTATCCAGCGATAACATCTACGCTGTGCGAACTTCTCATAATAATAATAATAATAATAATAATAATAATAATAATAATAATAATAATAATAATAATAATAACTTTATTTCGAGAGGGTAAACACTTTACAGCAAATTGCTGAGAAACCTGTGGCCCTCTATGCGAGTTAACTATACTATTTACATACTGCTGTAAAAAATTCGACTACATGTTTCAATAAAGTAATATAAAAATAAAACGATCAAACTAAAAAACAGAAACTGGATACATTATATTTTAAAATGAGGAATATCCTTATAACTGTCCATAATATATTTAAAATAGAGTTTTTTTAAATAGTAGAGGTTTTTTGCAAGTCTTATGTTAGATGGTATAGTAGCGAGTTCCAAATCTTGGCAGAGCTTAAGGCGCTGTTACACGGTGCAATTTTTCATGCAACTTGTCTCGCAACACTGATCTAGAGGCATGTTAAGTAAGAAAAAGGTCAGCAGAGTGCAACTTGCATGGGCCCATGCTTGCATTTACACTTTTTACTTAGCATGCCTCTAGATCAGTGTTGCGAGACAATTGCATGAAAAATTGCACAGTGTAACAACGCCTTTACGGCAAATGTACGTCCACGTTCACTTTCTCTTTTATAACGTGGGCCGAGCGTAGCGTTACTTTTGCAAATCTTGTTTATCAGTGCTATGAATGTCCGGTTTCTTGTAATAAGGTTATTCGCCAAATACTAAGGAACATCTCCAGTCAAACGCTTGAATACAATGCAGCATTTCCTTATTTTTACTTCATCATGGAATGGAATCCAGCCTAAGTCTCTGAACAAAGCCAAGGGACGCTTGGGTGTCTTGTATCGGCATTCAAAATTACTCTGGCCGTTTTTGTAATTTTAAAATTCTATTTAAATTTTCGGATGATGTATCTACCCTAGCTATTAGGGTCCCTTGGAATAGCAAGCATCTACTTCATGTATGCCTATTATTTTGACGCGACATTTTAAACGAACGCCACAGGGCACCGAGTTCTATATAATGCGATTCTGGGGAATATCTAGATCGTTGCGGTTCGCCGCGAGCGAATATATGCTTGCCTTACAATTATAGTTACCGCACCCCACTGTTAGCCTGCGGGGCAGACGGTTGTTTGGCGGGAGGCGTCGGGTTTTTCCGCCT
Organism: Chrysogorgia sp. JL179-B06; assembly: GCA_035772405.1. Classification (NCBI taxonomy): domain Eukaryota; kingdom Metazoa; phylum Cnidaria; class Anthozoa; order Scleralcyonacea; family Chrysogorgiidae; genus Chrysogorgia; species Chrysogorgia sp. JL179-B06. Next base: position 259,108 of record JAYKKM010000477.1, read on the forward strand.
TGCTGTATCCCGCGTCCCGAATACAACCCCTCCCCCAAACAACCGTCTGCCCCGGGTTATGTCACGAAAATCTTTTCTCGGCCCAGGAAGATAATTTCAATTAACTTTATGCTCTTCCTACAGCCAAAGTGAGCCCGTTCTACTTTAAAATATCATTTTGGGTGTCTATAATAGCAGTCTAGCTAATGCTTTGCGCGCTCACAAGCTTGATCGCGGCCATTTTTTGATCTGAGTAATCCTTGCGAGCAGAGATAATGTAGTAAGTTATTATTGTCATATTTGTTATAGTATTTGATTACACTCTTGTGTTTTGAGACAGGTATCCGTTGCTCGTTGTTTGCCGTTTGATGCGTGAATTTCAAAGTTTCCTTCAAGACCGCAGTTTCCTGGCAAAGCCAATAGTATAAGATCATTATATTCCATATATTCTATGAGTAGAGGAACAGATATTACGCTAGAAACGAACGCTCACTGCTGTAAATCGTTGTATTGGACAAGGTCGTTGTCATCGAAGCCGTTGAGAATAGAACAGACGACGGCACGAAGATTTCGATTCACAATATTCGACAAACTCAGAGTCAGACATCACTACAAACCGATTTAAACGACTTTTAACAGCTTATTATGTCGTAAGAAGATAACAAAACAACAAGAAAACGTAATAAACCGAGGTCGTTAGAAGCCAGTTTCCCAAATCAAAACAATAACACAAGCGCGCAAAGCATTAGCTGGACACTCATCACTTTAAAAAATCTTGTATCCGCAGGGGCATATATAAAAGGAGTTTATGAATGTCAAGATTGATCATAGTTCGACGTTCGTTCGTGGTTCCGGAGCTTGCTTGATGATAATCTTATTTTTTCTTGGCACTTTAATACAGTTGTTTTCAGTTGGTTGCAAAAGCTAAACGAGTCAGGTCGATATACGTGATCAGTGGCCGCTTTTCGTTCCTCGCAACGGGTAAACAAATAACCATCGCTTCCGATATCAATCTATTAATAAAGACTAGTTCCGCCCACTTCACAGGGGTGAAGGAAACAAAGTTTAAGTTTGGGTAGTATCAGGGGTACAAATAAATACAGTCGACTCCTGATAACTCGAACCTTCAAGGGAAATAGAAAAAGGTTCGAGTTATCGAGAGTTCGAGTTATCGGGAGTGTTGAGAACAAATGACCGGAAATAAGAAAAAACGGTGTTTACTATGTATTTCTATTCATACAGTGTCATTTTAATTTTAATATTTCTATTATACAGTGTCATTTTAAGGAGTTAAGCGGCGAAGCTTGATGAAGACACTAAGCTAGCGAAATCTGAACTTGGACTAACACATTTTTTGTAATGCAAAAAAAGACAGAATACACGGCTGCTTAAAAATAAACCCAATTTTTTGGACTACAGTACTGTATTTTTTGAACTACAGTACTGTATTTTTTGGACTACAGTACTGTATTTTTTGGACTACAGTACTGTATTTTTTGGACTACAGTACTGTATTTTTTGGACTACAGTACTGTATTTTTTGGACTACAGTACTGTATTTTTTGGACTACAGTACTGCATTTGTTGGACTACAGCACTGTATTTTTTGGACTACAGTACTGTATTTTTTGGACTACAGTACTGTATTGGACTACAGTACTGTATTTTTTGGACTACAGTACTGTATTTTTTGGACTACAGTACTGTATTTTTTGGACTACAGTAAGTCCAAAAAATACAGTACTGTAGTCCAAAAAATACAGTACTGTAGTCCAAAAAATACAGTACTGTAGTTCAAAAAATACAGTACTGTAGTCCAAAAAATACAGTACTGTAGTCCAAAAAATACAGTACTGTAGTTCAAAAAATACAGTACTGTAGTCCAAAAAATACAGTACTGTAGTCCAAAAAATACAGTACTGTAGTCCAAAAAATACAGTACCTTTGGACTACAGTACTGTATGTTTTGGACTACATTACTGTATTTTTTGACTTATCACGTCTTGACAAACGTGGTTCGAGTTATCCAGGGTAAAATTATATATAGAAATCAAAATGACCTGAAGGGAAACGAAAATTGCTTCGAGTTAGCGCGAGGTTCGAGTTAGCGAGGGTTCGAGATATCGGGAGTCGACTGTATATGCCATTTGTCTATATGTGTCTTTGTTCAAAACGATTAAAAAGGGCACTCCTGCACCCCCCGTTCTACGCCTGTCAAGACGTGATCTCGAGCCGGATGACCTTAGCTGCGTTCGCGCGATCGAGGACCTGACTGACTGGAATAAAGTCAATATTGGAGTAAAATTAATACGTCAAATGTGTTCGTATATGGGAACCCAATTGAACGTGCTTAGAAAATATTGCCCAGCTGTTCGTCCTCCAAGTGTAGAATATACATTATCATATTCGATTGTAAACATATTGTTACAATATTATTGATTTAGCAAATTGCAGCTGGGTGCATAATAACGTAACAATAATGACTGTTCGTTAGATGTTTTACCACAGTTTTTTGACGAGACACTACTGAGATATCACTGCTATTCGTCCTCCAAGTGTAGAATATAGATCATTATCATATTCGATTGTATTTAGCTAATTGCAGTTGGATGCATAACAACGTAAATCGTAATAATAATGACTGTTCGTGGATGTTTTACCTGCATATAGTTTTTTGACGAGACACTGCTGAATGAGATATTACTCACTAGTCTCACTAGTACCATGCATAAGCATGCTTGTTCGTGATTTGTCTCACACAATACGTAATATAAATAATAACAATACGTTATAGAAATAGCGGAAGTTCAAAGCTATAGCGAGTCTTTTACGACCGATAGTAATGAAGTCTCATTTAAATAATTGTTGCCTCGGCATTGTAAAGTACACGAAAGCTTTGTAAAATTCAATACATTTGTAATATACAATTGGTGTGCTGCGTAGGCATGTGAAATACAATAGAAATACAATAGAAATGCGATAGAAATGCAATCGATTAATACTCTAAAAGTTGGTGTACTGGTGAAGTAGTGTCTGGGTGGCGTATACTAGGCTCCGAGCGAAGGCCCTTCGCCTGTCAGATAGTGAAACGTAAATTGTAAAGGGCAGACCAAACGGCTCGAGAAAAAAACATCGTTACTGATGTTACATACAATCATATATATATATATAATGTTACCTTGTTTTAGTAATATAAACAAAAATCAACGTTTCGGTAGACTCCATACATGTATATCTCTCCATAATTACAGGCCCCAATGATTGTTTCTGGTGGAAATGCAAACCACGTCAAGGCGTCAGAGTCTCTCCACATTCCACCTGGAATATAATATATAGAAATTGAAATATAAAATTGATGGCAGAAGGAGGATTTGCGCTGTCATGGGAATGTCACGAGGCAGACTGGAAAATGTTCATAACGCGTTAGGTGTCAAGCACCTGGAAACATATCCAATGACCGACTTTGAGAAGAAAGTCGGTGGGTGATCGCGCGGCCGGGCCAATGCATGCACACGCATGCACACTAGTTGCTAATGAGATGAAGATTCTAAAACTTAACGAAATGGCAATGTGAATTATTGAGGTGTTACGTCATTTCAGACTGCGATGGCCTGGTAGACGGCTCGGACGTTCCTGTATATTATATATAGTATATGCTGTATATCACTTACCCTCTGGCAATTCTTCGAGGGTGCCTGCTACACGACGCGGCTTGACTCGGTATTCATGAATTAGTTAACGCATATATATGGCAATAAATATTAGCTTATGTGAAATGGTCATATACTGTAATTCTACACAGATCGAATTCAACGAGATCTTTCATCTGCTAATGCGATCAAATAACGATAACGATAAGTCACGTACTAGCCTGCGCGTTCAGGCTAGAAGTTATATATATATATATATATATATATATATACATATATGACAACTGGAATACAAAACCAAACTAACCCGAAAACTAACGGGAACATAATAAAACGAACACAACTAATAGGAACACTATAATAATCCCTATCTGAAAACGCACTTCGGTTTATTCTATATATACGTTTATATGATATAGTTATATATTCATCCCTGACTAAACAGTTTCGTTGACTGAATTAAGCAATATTTGTATAATAGATCTGTCCATGATGTTATATTCTTTCAATACCGGCATTGCCATGTAAACAGCAAAATAAAAAATTCAAGCCTTCAGCCAACAAGAGCTCTCGGGCCATAGCGTCGTTGGACCGTATATAACTGTCGTCAAAATAGCGATGTATTTATCGATATAATTATAGTGTCGATGACAGAAACAAGAAAGGCTCACCGATCTTAGTGAACGATTTCAAAACACAACATAAGACATAAGTGGATAGCGGCTTGGACTGATGTCCCCGTTTAATATGGCCCCCAACACCAACGTACCTTTTGCTAAAGCGAATTACTACCAAGCATGTATCATGTTTCCTCGATTTCGTCCTTGAGCGATGAAGAAGAAAATTTAATGTGGCCAGCAGACAATGGCGTTGCTATAACCCGCAAGTCTTCTTGCATAATTTACGACCGAGGTTCATTACCATTCGCTAGTTTAATTAAAACAAACACTATAAAGGGACTATCTGAACAACGGAGACTTTTGTTTTGCGTCGGACACCAATCACAGATCCGTTTCATTTGTCTGTGTTGGATACGTTAGTTTCCTCTTTATTCGGAGCAAGATCTTATCACGCGGGTTCGCAATCGTACTGCGCTTTTGTGGTGTTAATTTCGTTCAAAAAAGTGGCATGAACTACATGGATACTATGGAGCGGTGATATTGCGCAGCTGACTGTATTCGGGGGGGGGGGGGGTGTACGCAACCCCTTCAAGCCACACACCCGGTGGGGAGCGGAGGCGAGACTCCCGTGTGCGCAGACCATGTACGCCACTTGCTTTGCCTTGAAGCTCTCAAACAATACTATACGTATAGCAACTAGAGGAAATCGCGAACGGCGAATCATTCAATAAAAGTTATCATAGCAAACCAACTGAAGGATTTGCAGTAATCCCAATGGTCAATGGAGGAATAAAAAAAACCTGAACCGGTGACGGCCGTTAGATAGCAAATTTGAATTTTATCGCTGATCCAATCAAAAACCGTTTAATGTAGGCATGAAGTATAAGTATACATTTTTTCTAGCTGTTCGTGCAAGCTTCAAAGTTTCTAGAAAATCCATCTTGATTGAGTTTACCAACTTCCTTTGACGCTGACGTTAGTAGCAGTTGACCATCGTTGTCTTCGAAACTTGAACGTGCCTTCAATGACGTCTGTAGAACGAAGACGACGTCAAATTACTTAGGTATCTCTTTAAGTTATTCATTTTAAAAAAATTTCTTTGTTGACATGAATAATTATATTGAAATGGTACGCCGTCCGTGGTTCATAAACGTGACTTGTTATAAAGTGCCTACTGACCGCCGCCAAATCGCGATATTACTGAAATATATTCTATATGAAGTGAACAGTTGAATGTCAAAATATTTTATGATTTGAGCTTTGAGTTGATGTTCTAGAAAGGTTTGTTTTTTGTAAATGCTAATTATAAGTATATGACGTCAATCAGGAATTTAGCGATACGTTCCAACCTCGTTCCCAGGACATTTTGCCTCCACGGTGGAAGGTCGGCGAAAATGGCCCCAGAATATCTGGGTGTTTTGATATGATAATTTATGATAATTTAGGTCATTTGTCTTTGTTTACTCTGTCAACGCTCTGTAGACTTGTTCCTGTAAAGCATTCATCCTAAAAGCAACTAATTCATAATACAGCAATGATTTATATGGAATGCAGTTCTTGACAATTAACCAAAGCCTTTATATTTCTTATTTGCGGTAAAATTTAAAGGCGACGAAATTTCTTAACATGTGGATTTAGATGAATAAATTAGACTCTAGCTGAATAGTTTTAGAACTGGCCATAAGAATACAGAATCGACCAGCCGATCCCAGGGCCATTTTCGCCGTGCTTGACTGGTTGATGATTTTGATTGATAAAATCATTAGTATAGCGTTCGAATATATAATAATAATAATAATAATAAAAGACGTATTGGGAGCATTATACAATAGTCTCAATGCTCTTACAACAATACATTCTTAAAGTTACTTATATTCATTATAATAGCCTGTGCACATCCGGTAACCCTCGGTTACCGGATGTGCACAGGCTATAATTAAAGTGCTGACTTAAAACTACTTAACATTTCAAAGCTTCGAATTTCCTGTGGTAATAAATTCCACGATATATATGAAGATCAAATGAAGTTTATATGAAGTTCAGAATATTATGAAGTTCTTTGTTTTAAATCATCAACGATATTCTCTAGCAGCAGACTACTGTATTCAAAATGATTGTATTCAAAGTGACAATTGGCGAAATCGCTCCCAGTGTTTTTCAACTTGTTTTCTTCGCTTCACAATATATATCAACAATACGCAATTCTCAACACTTGGCCCTTATGACTTCGCACCAGCTTTTCCCGCGCGATGGCCATTTTGGAATACCACAGCCACCCGGGGAAAATTAACAATTCGTCGGGGAACGAAAAAAAAGAAAAAATATGAAAAAAGAAAAAATATGAAAAAAGAAAAAAAGTTTGTCTTTTGTTTTCTTAGAATCGTAAAATATTTTTACATATTAACAAAGGTAAATATCAACTTTCGTCTCAAAGGTAATCAACTTTCATCTCTGGCACAAATCTATCACCTCTGTGTTGTTGAGTTAGTTTTGTATACAGTAAGGAAATACTGACTATAGCATCGTGACTTTCACTGTTTTTTATTTTTTTGTTAAAACTGCACCCAAAATGCAGGAAATAGCGTTTCAGAGGCTTAGAAAATCAAAAATTCCCCGGGGGAACATGCCAAAACCTGTTAGCCACCCTGTCGGGGACTTTAGCCCCTGCGTCGGGGAATTCCTGGCGCCACCCGTGGAACGCACCCGCTCTGCGGAGGAGCGCGGGAACGGACTTAAAGTTGGAGGGCTGAAATCGACAAGCAGGTAATCAGTGACCGCATTTTTAGGGGGGTCCGGGGGGTCCTCCGCCGAAGCTAGAACCTATCTAGAATTTGCAGCAATTTGAGCATATGTTTTTATCTATATAATTTTACAGTGAGCAGTTCAAATGAATCTAAGCTTGCTAGCTGCTGCCTCTTACCAATCTAACACTCTCCTAGCCTCTTTATACTCGTACTAATACGTACAATTGGAAAAACATTAAATTTAGCAACGCTTGTCCTGATTTTAATTTTTTTGGGGGGGGCTCAGCCCTTCTTTTTGTTTCAGAAAGCATGTTTTCCTCTAGACTAAATCTCTAATCAGGTCTTCCTATACCTCGGTATGGAATGACGTGAACCGTAATTCTCCGGTGTAAAACCCAGCATACTCCGAAAGAACGTTTCCGAAACATGGTTTCTGAAACGAAAGTTTCCAGTCGGTATGCATGTTGAAAAGTTAACGACACTTTGTTTCCTAAACAAAGTTTCCCTGATTCTGAGAACACTGTTCTATTTTGCGACACACGTTTCTGAAAGAAACTGGTGTAGAGTTTCTGAGAAACTTGTTTCAGTGTACTAGTGAGTGTCAACCGTGATGTATTGCACGCTCGGTGGAAGTAGCCATCTTGTTGGCACCACACCGTTATATAGCTTTACTATAGGCGACAGAGACTATCTGTCTCTGATTTTTTAAGATGTTAAAATGAATCAGTTGTCGAAGGTTTTCCTATAATCAGTGGCGAAGCTGGCCGTAGCAGCTGGTCATGCTATGCTAATTTATAAACATCTGCATATTTTGAAAACAATATATTTCTAAAGATCTGAATATGTAAATCGTTTCAAAATTTGCATAGCATGACCAGTTTCTATGGCCAACTTCGCTACTGCCCATAATATAGAACACACATTACGGCTCCATTACAGTACGAAGCCGGAATTAGCGTATTGGAGTGACCACGGTGGTAACTCCAATATGGCCGCCGCAAAATATTCCAGGCTTCATAGTTACTGTAATATTATGGAGCCGTAATTTGCGTTCTAAATTACTGGAAAACCTTCGACAACTGATTCATTTTAGCATCTTAAAAGATCAGACATATAGTCTCTGTCGCCTATAGTAAAACTATATAGCATGGTACGGTCCTTTCAATATGGCCGCCGCGAAATATTCCCGCCTTCATTTTTTCGCAGCATCTAAACAATAGTTGCTCGATCCAGTCTTTGTTTAGAGATCAGTGTGTGAACATCTTGTCAATATAATATAAATTATTCACTTTGTCTTTTAATTGAAGAAGACATACCTTAGAAAGTAATTATTTCTGCACTCGACGTTTTCTTGACTTTCATTTTGAATTACATCAGCCTTGACTGACGCGAAGCGTGGACTACCAAGTGACGAGGTCAAACAAAAAAAATCAGGTTCAGAGTGGACGTATATGGTTTGTTTACCACGTCAAGTTGGCAACGAAGCACTTCAAAACACTTGCTCTTGGGGGAGGGGGACGCCCTGAAATATGCTAGAAATCACTTCGTTAATTATCACATCGTACGGAAAGAATGAACACAAACGCGCAACGCACGACGGCTGACAACGATTTGAAAGCGCAATGCGGATGGTCGTGGCTATGGATGGTATACTCGCAGTTGAGGTGACCGTGAGGTACTAGGTCTGAGTCGTCTTCTGGACGATCCTGTTATTAGTATTAAAGTTAGTATTAGAAAACCATTAGGCGGGGGGTTGGAAAACCCATTAGGCGGGGGGTTAGGGTTAGGATCTAAGTTGTGTTGGGGTTAGCAGTTCCATAATGTATTTCATCGTACAGGCATGGCCGATCGTAACAATCTCTCATTTCGTCCAACCTCTCGCGGATACTAAAAAAGATCGTCCAGAAGACGACTCACGTGCGTAGATTCTTGCATGTTGAACCTACCGTGAACCTACGTAGACGGATAAACCATAAACGAATTAGAATGTGACGACCTATTCCTCCCTGTACAGTTAAATCCTTAGGTGTTACTATCACGAAAGATGTAAATGACGTAGTTCTAGCTTTTATGGGCGAGGTTGCCACGCAACAGTGTACTATATAAGTTGATGTTTTACTCTAATAAATTGTTCTCCATTCCGACTCTGTCGAATGTGTGCTGTTCTCCTTTCTTACCACATTCGTGTACGCTGTTCTCTCTGTTCGCGCACTTGGTGTGCTATACCTCGGCACGTTACACCACCGTATCACATCATTATGTAAGTCCTCACGTTTGAAATGTCGCACATGCGCAGAATAGACGATCTGCATAAGACCGATCTGCATAAAGGCCGATCTACATGATACGATTTGTCGTATACGATTGTCATCGTGGCGTATGTGATCAAACTGTACACGCGTGTCAACATTAGCCATCGAATCATAAACAATAATTATGTCGTGTACAAACAATTGCATACGCCAGTACGACAATCGTATACGAAAATATACGCCAGTCCGATAATCGTATACGATGAATCGTATCATGTAGATGACCAGGGACGGCGGAGCCGGGGGGTGGGGTGGAGGGCTTTAGCTCCCCCCCACTTTTTCTCTGGAATAATTTTAATAAATCGAGGTTATTGTGTACGGTGTATTCTTTAAAGTGGTTCTCCGATGAAAAAATTGCTTATCATTTTCTTACAGAATCTCAAAGATATTACGGTGATTTATAATCGTGCAAAGTTTCACTTCGAAATTCGTTGAAATAAAGGTTATACTTTACTTGTGAAGTTTGTATTTTGAACCGCCATTAAATTGACCGAGTTTGAGAAGAATGAGTCGAAGAGAGCTTTTAACGTCATAGCCACCAAAAGAACAATGAATCTTTTGTCTTTTTGGAAGTTTGGCCAATTTAATGGCGGCGTTCAAATCATAATTTTTTGTTGTAAAACTGACCTTAAAATGCAGGAAATCGCGTTTCACTAGAGAGTGAGTAAATCAAAAACATTCCGGGTAATTCCTTACCCCCCCCCCCCCCCCACCCACCCACTGATCTCAAAAATAGGACTGGATTGAGCTTTCTATTGTATCTGACGAGCTTATTTTGAAGCCTGTATATTTGCATAATGCAAATTGACGAGAGATCATCAAAAGCTCCGAGTTTGCAAGCAGATCGAAATGCGACGCTTGCAAAATAGGTTTAGTGTCTGGCCAATATATTTTCTTTGTTGCCATTAAATGCATAAAATCTTAAACCTAATTTGACGTCTCATATTAGGCTTCTCTTACTGGATAATTAGAGCAAACGGCGGCCATATTGGAGTGACCTCATTACGAATACAGTGGTGAATCGGAGAGGAAAGGCAGAATTCTGACATTTAATAACTGTCCAGCGAGTATGTTTCCTTTGCTAAAGTTAAATGGCAAATGTCAGAATCCTCCCCAACATGTCTGTGATGCCACAGTACTCCTTAGGTGGTCACTCCAATATGGCCGCTGTTGGCTTCATTTTTGTAACAACAGAAGCTCGATCCAGTCCTATTTTTGAGATCAGTGCCCCCACCCTATAGATGGTTCGCGCGCCTTCGGCGCTCGGCAAGCTCCCCCACTTCATATTTCGTTCCGCCGTCCCTGTGTAGATGGGCCTTAAGACTATTTCCATAACACCGATCTCCATAACACTGATCTGCGCATAAGACTACTGGCTGGATCGCGATCAACTCATTGTTCGATGCTGCAAATGAATGAATGAAGCGAAAAGATAACTTGCGGCGGCCATCTTGGAGAGATCACCTGTGCTATGTAGTTTCTGTCTCGGAGCCATACTTTGTGTGCTAAAGTACGGGAAAACCTTCGACAACTGATTCATATCAACATCGTAAAACATCAGAGTTTCAAAACATGTCGCAATGGCCATCTTGGAGAGACCACCTGCTTTTTCTGGGATCACTTTTCATGAGAAGCCATCTGATTGACTAACCCGAAACAACTTTTATCCTCCACACACCTGAGCAGACATTTTTTGGGGGATCACTTTCCATGGGAAGCCATCCCAAAAAATGTGATCGCAAAAAATAACTTTTTGTAGTTTCTGTTTGTGTGCAAACCTGCTGAGTCTGCGAGCGGTCAGCTCACAGATATCTAGCCGATATTAATTCAGATGTAGGCTACACGCAGGGTAACATCGTGCCAGCAGACCGGAACAGTGTGGTTTTGGTGAACGGCGGTTTTGATGAAGCACAGGAGGAGGAACCTCCGTAAAAGAATCCTAGTGGGTGTAAATTACGCGTGTGTTCAAGGAGCGGGAAGGGTGAGGGGGGGGGGGGGGGAGGGACAGCCTACGCCTCTTCGTCACACTTTCGGTAACTTGGGCTGTCTAACCCCCCGCGCGCAACTGTGAGTGTGAACATACGATTGTTTTAGATATGAAACTGGAGAAAGGAATTTCTTTCGTACATATAATAATCGAGAAAGTTGTGGTTGCACGAACATCTTCACGTGGTCGTTTTCACACACTAGCAAGCGAAGATCGGGCGAGCGGAATCTGCTTGCCGCGATGCACTTATCGTGCTCAATCACTATGATCGAGTATTTTTCTGGTCCATTGAGTTCCCTCATTACACATGCAAATACTTTATGACTTAGACGATGAATAACGGGAATATTTACATACGTTAGGTTGATCGAGAACGGATGTATTCGTGAGTGCTTGAACAGCCGAGAAAAAAACCCAAAGATTCTTTAGCCTAGATCGCATCGTCAAGAAAACCAGCCAGTATCTTCGTCATCAAGTATAACAAGGCCAGGTCGGGAAGACCACCGTAGAATTCGGCACCGAAAAGACGGAATTAGACAATAAAGAGAGTGAACCTCCGAGTCCGCCAAACTCACCGCCAACACCATTACGGGGCTCGCCAAGCCGTGAAAGACTCGTCTGTTCTCATACTCTGTGAAAAGGAATGCCGACCGCGGAACGAACGAGCGAAGGAGAGACGATCGAACGCGAGACTATCGACGGTTCCGAGTTTAAGTTCATAAAAATGAAAGGTGAAAAGGAAAATCGTAGCGATTATGTCACTAGCCGAAGGGAAGGTAGGTGAAGTGAAGCGTTGACTATTGAGTGGTTGAGACTTGTATCGGGCAACAAAACGAAGACAGCACTGCGGTGCTAGTTTTGGATAAATGCTCTAGCTATAGGCATCAAAGAACCCACTTCGTCCCTATTAAGCCGGAGAACCGCTGTCTATAGTTGTAATGTGATCACATTCGATTCTTGTATCGGTGTACCCAACTTTGCATGCAAGGTCAGTAGCCATGGCGCCTGACGTCATAAATTACGAATGCCAAGACAATAGGTTATGTTGATATCGTTAAGAAACCAGTAAATATTAGAAACAAAACAACGACCACTCGGACTACAGTCGACTCGGATAAATGAATCGAATCCGAATTCCGAAATCTTCGATGATGATCACCATACCGGTAAACCATTGAGCTAATGCGTCGGGACTCGGCTAAAGTGAATTAGGTTGTGTAGAAATTATTTGAGATCTATCATACTGTTGTGATTGAGCTACATAAAGACTACAGAGATATTGGATTAGGGCAAATTTCGTTCACTACATCTACGGTCACTACATACATTTACGCCCAATTATCCGACGACTTAACATAGTGATCATAATCAACTGAACTGAAACGACAAGCAGAACTAACAAGACTCACAATTTGTTTCTTTATGCCGACAAACAAAATACCTGACGTTTTAGTGTTTAGCACATGATCAGCAATCTCGCAGTCCAAAAGGAACGAATTGAAGGCTCTGGGTACGAGATTGTATTTAAGCGAATAGATTAATTAAGTTGAGATTAATTTGATGGACTCCAATCCGAATGCTATTATATTTCCTTTTAAACACTTTTAAGTTTCAATCGGCAGGTTAACGTTAAGCACAAGAGAACTTCTTACCTGGAAGGCAGAGCATAAACGTTAAGTTTCGTACGAAAACTGATAGCTGTTGACAATAACTTTGATCCGCTTTGATCTATAGTCAAGATCGAGCAATTAGCAAGGCCACTGTACCGACAAGGGTAGGCAAGCTTCCGAAGAAGCATGCATATTAACCTCCTCGATTTGGAATGCTATTGTTCCATTTGACAGTAGAACTTATGAGGGAGCCTGAGGGAAAATCGCTTTCTCCTTGAAAGGAGCATTCTCCTTGCGTTCTTCAACTAAAGTTTATTTATTTGTTTAGTAAGCTTCGCCAGAACAATTAACAAGTACATACACAAAAAAACAATAAGTACATAAATTCATACATACAAATCAATGGTCAAATATATTAATTTAGGGCACACTGATAATATTCTAAAAGCGACTTCTCAAAGGATTTCAATTGAATAGATTTGTATCTAAGGGGCTGTTTATATATGGAGGAGAGCTAACACTCTTGGTAGGGTAGCCCTCTTTACCGAGATCCCACCTCTCAGTAAAAACATATTATGTAAAATTTGTTTTCGTTTATATGAGAGGAGGGCCAGCCCTCCTCGGCGAGATCTCGTTATTGACTACCCAAGATCTCGCCTATACGAGGGCTGGAAATTTGCCATGTAAACGCACTCAAGAGGGCTGGCCCTCCTAGGAGGGCTGGCAAGTCAAAAGCTCCGTACACGCGACGACGTTGGTCTTCGCCCGTATATTTCGCCCGTAACACAACTCTTTATAAGCAGTAAAGCGTCGCTGTTTATATCAATTAGACCATATTAAAAGCCTCGTGCCATGAGTGAGATCGGTATAGCAAATTGGTTAACTTCAGTCTCTCCTTATATGAGCGGGTTTCACGGCATAGAAAGAGTAGCTTCTTGATAAGTTTAGAAGCCCGTACATCTTTAATTGCACTCGTTCCACTTGCAGCACACAGCCTGAAGAACTCTTCTCAATTCGTCAGTTTGTTTATTGACTCGTGGTCGTAATCTATCTAAAGATTGCGCAATTGACAATAACGAGAGAGGGAGTGACCCAGGTTACTTCGCGGGGGAACTCGTGTACTAGTACTAGAAACACAATCCGAATTGAAATCGCATCTTTGGCGTTGCCGCCGAAATGGACCATACGCCAGACCACTTGCTTCAATCTGAACGACCTGCACAGAGACTTCTTGGGCTTCCTGAATGTATAGGGGTTCCTGTAATGCCTGAATGCATTATCGCAGGGGTTTATATAGAGCTTCTGGGATATTCGAATTTCAGCGGTTTAACTCATTTTCGCCATTAACCTCTACCGCATAACTCTATCCCCTGCAATACCCTGTAGACCTCAGAAGCTCAAATCCAGAAATTACAATTTTTCGATTAGAACTAATTAAGTTGTTTGCTTTTCATGTGAATTCTTAAACTTTTAGCGAATACTCGTTAGTTGCTATAAGCAGTTGCTAAATTGCGAATAACCGGCATAAATTCACACAATTTATGGGTAACTATATATACAACAACAGTATATCTTCTTTTTATTGTACATGGTTTTGTATGGCTATGCCTATGGATTCGTGGGAGTCTGGCAAGACATTTTCATTCACATATTTATAACAATAGATATATTATTTTAGATATAAATGACAATTATTTTATATTAATTTTGAACTGATTTTTATTTATATTAATACAGTTGACTCTCTCTGTGCGGACACTCTCGTAAGCGGACAGCTCCAGATAAGGACATCTTTCCAAAACCCCGTTTGAACTATCAGTAAAACTCTGTATTTATACGTTCCCGTAGCCGGACACTCCCATAAGCGGACGCGGACACTTTTTGTGGTTTAATTGGATTTTTATTTTGTTTTTACACTCCCGTAAGCGGACACCCCGGAAAAATAATCCAATTACTAAAACCGGTATGAGCATTATATACGGAGGGTGTTCAGACATTATTCATTGCGAAACGCGCTCAGGGTATTTTGACCACTTCAAATAGCTACGATTCTTTCGAAGAAAGACGAGATTATGTCTCAAGCCATTGCACATGACATGCCAATGACATCTTCTTGGACATGCACCTGAAGTCAATGAAGCAGTCGTCCATTCATAAATATTTTGTGTAATGTATGACTGACTTAATTATATACATTAATTGATATCAATCGACATTGGTGTGCTGTACTTTATTGTAAAGATGTCTAGTTCTGTTAAAGTTTTTTAAAATTAAATCGTTTTTGGCTATTTAAGCCTTGAGTGACTAAATAAAACAAGCAATCATTTTAAGACATTCTAAGTTTCATTTTGTGTGAGTACCATTGAAAGTCACCAGTAGAAGTTCCTGTAGGCGGACGGAACTCATATATTTTGACAAGTGTCCGTTTACGAGAACTATTCCCATAAGCGGACAACTCTACTTACGGACACTTTTTCAGATTCCCGAGGGTGTCCGCTTACGGAGAGTTAACTGTATTCAGTAAATATAATTTTAACTAAGGGTCTTAATAAAAAATCTGTAAATGTTTCTAGTATACCCCTATCCCTACAGTAATAGCGTAGCATCTTGCTGCTATTAATAGCTCAAAATGAGGACGAACAAACCAAATTTGACTCGCAGATGATTGCAAATGAGCTATTTTCTTTTGTTATGGCCGCAATAATTATGGGTAAAAGCGGACAAACATGGATAATATAGTTTCACGCTAAGTTGTCACGATATATTGACATATTTGGAAATTATAAGTTTATTCAAATCATATAGGTTATAGGCTAGCAATGTCTGAAATCGTAAGTTTTTCACTGTTATATCTACGAAAGTTTAGCGAAGGTGTAGATCATGTTTGAGTTAATTGAGACGCGTTTGTTTAGGATATATATGTGACATATATATGTGCCTATACCCGTACTATGTTCTTAAGTTTCGATGTACAATTATTTCGGCTAAAATATTAAGCGATTTTGAAATGACCTGGCAGTATCACTATTAAATTTAAACCACGTGAGCCGACCACTGGATGAAACACAAAATATAGCGCCTGGCCAAAAGTGACGGTCATTGCAAACACACTGACAGTCTGACACTGTCTTCGTTGGTTCAATGTAATTTACACATAAGAACCTCACCAAAATGTTTGTCAGTGTAAACACAATGGCTCAGATAAACAACAAAAGTAGTTCAATACCTATCGTGGACCAAATAAGCGAAGGAAGAAGCCTACTCTGTGAAGCAACAAACGATCTCGGCCGCGAACTTTCGCTGTCTTCCGGAACGTGTGCGGCTGTGACGTAAGTGCCACAATCAAACAATGATCAGACACAAAAAGTGTTACGAGCAAAAGGTGTTTGCTCCCAGGGTAGTGTTTGCTGGAAACGTTTGACCTCCATAGACACTATTTCGCCATACCTTTTAGTCGCCCCCGCACATGCTTCATCTTTTCCCATGGCTGTGCGTATGCTGTGCGCAATGAATGTCTTATCCCAGAGTACCTTTGGTCCAGCAAGCTCAGTGTGAGCTTCATATATACGTAGTCGTAGAGCTCGCTTACAAGGCATATAGCCTGCCACTTTGACTTCAACTAAGCCCACCACTTATTTTTGAAATTTTGCACAATATCATGACTGCCTTGGACCATTGATTTCACGGCAGCACTTCCCTTGCGATAGTAACTTCTAGTTTTACATGTATAATACAGACAACGCTAAATTTAATAGAGTCTTTAAATTCTAGAGAGTCTCGAATCTTTTTAGCACGAGCTTGTACCAACTATACATCCTGTCGATCGAAGCTTGTCAAAATATTGACTTTTCGTTGCGTGCCTATACTAAAATTATGCCGACTAAAACTCGTAAACAAAATTTTGGGTGCATTGTGTATAAACACAATCGAACGGAAATTGCACAATTGGTGGTGCGCCTCGCCACCTGCTCATTCACACTCAACGACAGTAACACTTGATATATATTTCACGCTATCTTAACACGTTGTACACCTGAGTGACTCGCCAGTTAATTAACAGACGTAATCACACACAAATCACACACAATGCAGTCAGAATTTCAATTCATACTCAAAATAAAATTTGCAAAATCTCTAAATTTATCTAGGTAAATGTCCTACCAAGGACATATTTTCGATCTTTCCTAATCTGATTTTGGTATACAAGCCAATTGGGCGTGGGATATAGATTTCCTTTTGATCCCTGTTTCGTCACTGATATAACGACTGGTTTGTTCTTTGATGCCCATATTTTCTCTGTATTCGTATAGTTATATAGAAAATCTGCGTAACTTAGCGAAAATTAACCTGTCCTTTTATCCCAACTGACAAGTTGCATAGTTACATGTACAGATTTACTTGCTTGTTTATGCCATACACAGGTTTCCTTTGCGGACACCTCTATATGCGGTCACGCTTTGTATATTTTCCAAAAATGGTAAACCAGGGCAACACTTGTAACGCGAATGAATTTTACTAGTTGTACTATATATGCTCTCTTTGAAAGGTGCGCGAAATTAAAACTGAGCGAATATATCGTGTTCAGGGTGCGCGAAATTAAAACGCGCGAATTTATGACTGAGCGAAAATTAGTATTAAGCGAATTTAAATACAAGTAAATCAAGTTTACGCACTATACGTGGATTGACGTGACACTCGTTAGCATTTTGAAAACATAAACCTGTATAAAGTACAACCTCGTACCCAGGGTCTTATCTCCGCCACGCCCCCTAAGACCCTGGGTACGAGGTTGTATAAAGTATCGAAGGAAAGATCAAATCAAAGAAATATTTCACTATTCAACTCTTTGCTTCATAAAGAATGTTAAAAATCGGGGTTGCAGCCACTTTAAGCCCACACACAAACAAGAAATGATTTTTCAAAAACGGTTCTATTGAACACGCCTGTTTCGCTCTTCCCCCTCCCTCACCCCCCCCCCCCCCCCCCCCCCCCCCTTTCGAGAGCCGCTACGCAGGCTACGCCTGGTTCTATTGAAAACTGGCGCGGCAGAGGCAACTCAGGCAATCGAAGTTCCAGTTTCCAAGTCATTTACGCACTATCGCACTAAAGGCCAGTTTCAGGAAACATTCGTTTGTGCAAACCTAAGAAACTGTCCTGTCCATGTTTGGTTGAAGTTTCCCCTCCGGCTTAACTCTCGAACTACTTGTGGTGATAAGTCGCTGCCTCACGAACTCTTTTGTTCTATTTTTAGCGGATGAAGTCAAGACCGTGACCTCTCCAAAGAACCGTCGTAAGATACGCCAACCAAAGCAATATATCCAGAAGCCCGAAGGTGACAAGGAAACAAACGAGGCACAAGGGGACTTTCGGGAACCATCGGCGTCTCCAGATAGCACGTTGAGCCAAAACAGCATCGGTAGCGAAGAAAGTAACCATGACAACAGCGTTTGGCAGGAAAATGAGGTGCACGCGTTGACCACGAGCCAAGAGAAGGAACCGAACCCCAATCCCACGCTGAAGCGCGCCCATAGTACCCAGAAAGCCAAGCGGCCAGGGAATAGACCCTACGCCAAGAAAACCAGGAATTCGAACCAACCGGTCCCAAAGAAACCGGAAGACCTGATTAGGGAGGCGATAGCTTCCGGTCGACCTTCGGCCCAGGCTACGAAACGCGATGCGCAGTATCGCAAGTCGTATGCTTACAAGATATGGAAGGAGAGGGCTAACTGCAGTGAAGTGCGACGAGCCAACTGCACCGATCCGGAGCCTGGAACCACGCGAAGCGCGGCGTATCCCCAAGTGTCACCTAGTCAACAACAAGATGGCGGAGCGGTACGGTACTATTGGCCACCCAGTCAGTATGATCCCCAAAACACTGGATTTTATGCCAATGGCAAATATTACGAAATAAATCCCTCGGTGCTTCATGGGGTACACAATGGACCACAGATAACTACAACGGTCCCTCAAACAGCAACAACAGCAGGACGGGCCACCACCTCTGTCATCCAGACCTCTACGCCATCGGTGGTCCCAGTTGTACAACACGGATCAATTCTCCCCACGGCATCTCAGGAAGCTTACCACAGCGGAGGATCAAATTCTGCAGGTGGAGAAAAAGTCGTCGCCAAAGGTGGGAAACAGCTAAGGAGCATGGTGAAAACTGGACCACCAAATGTCGTTGTGAACCCCCAATATCCAGTAAAGTTCCACCAGAGCCGCGTTTCCCCTCCTGTCACCCTCAACTCGTCATCTCCCCCTGCAGTGGTAAACCAATCATATGCCGAGTCTCAATCTCGATCTCCCGGTCACGAAATCCCATCCCCTGCAGTAACCCCACAACTGAGTCCCACGCTGGAAAAAACTCAAGAGATTATTTGCCAACCCTCGCCCAATGAAATGACCCAGAATGATCCGGCACCGGCGAAAGATACCTCAATTGATCAGAAAACAAACAGTGCAGGCCTTTCCACAAGCCCCACTAATTATGTTTCTCTCGTGAAGACCACTCTAAAGAAAAAACACTTGAAAGAGAACGTTCAACCGCTAGCCTTAAAATCGAATCTCAAAAATAAGAAACGCAAACCCGAAGCTGCGCGCGAACTTGGTCCGAATTCGACGAAAAAGAAGGCAAAGCCAACGATCTTCACGCCGTTGAACGAGCAAGAAGCGGAAAAGTTAGCCAACGATATTTACGATGTGAACTTGGAATACTTTCCGTTTCGAACGTTGGCCGAAAAGGCGGCGCAAAGTAAAGAGGATTCGAAGAACGAAGAAACGGAAACAGAAAACAAAGTGGGGGACATCGAGCGAGTAAGGTGAGTTGATAAGAAGGGAATCAAAATCACGTAGGGTTGGACAACATCAACGCATTAGGAGTTAGGGTTAGAATACTCATTAGGCTGGAGAGGGGGGGGGGGGGTTATCGTTAGGACTTAAGTTGTGCGTACACCGGGCGGCGGAGGGCAATCCCCCCAAATGTCGGGCACTTTTCGAAAAAATTTCGGATAGATTCGGATAATATTGCTGTTAAATATATTCATGAAAAACTTGTATTTCAACTGTTTTAATATTAAAGTAATATGTTTTAACATTAACATAATATACTGAATAGAGTTGTTTTGCAGTTGCGCGGTTTAAAATTATACCGGGCTATATCACATACGACACATGAAGTACTCCCCTATTTCGGCGAGGAAACCGCTGAGAAATCAAGTTTTCCCCCAAAACAGGTTATAATTTCATGTTACGAGGTTCCAAATATATATTAGCATATATCAACAATTGTCTGCGAAAGCAGACTCTGTCCTCACCCCTCTGGCGGTATCAACAACAGAACGATGGATATGTTATGTATTACCTCGTTCTTTTAAAAACCACGCTTAACTTTCTGAACTAAAAACAGAAATTTAAAGCGGGGTTTTTAAAGAACGAAGGTAATACATAACATATCTATTATTCTGTTGTTGATATATCCTAATATATTTGGAACCTCGTAACATGAAATTATAACCGTGCAGGTGGTGACACAGTCGTCACTGAACTGAGGACAAAGGGTTGCATATAAAATCCGGACCTGAAAGAGTTTTGGGACAAATGTAACCCTGACACAGGCGTTACCTGACCCTGCCTCGTCCCCAGTCGCTCGCCCACAAATTACGAGAGCGGGCGCGCGGAAATTTGAGAGTAAGTCGCGCGCCGCCCCGCCTGCACACTCCCGCGGATTAAGAAGAGCCTGCGGAGGAGGCAGTACCCGACCAGTTATGTGGGGGGTTATAATTTCATGTTACAACAGAACAATAGATAGGTAATACATAACATATCCATCGTTCTGTTGTTGATATATGCTAATATATATTTGGAACCTCGTAACATGAAATTATAACCACCTGCACAGCCACAAGATGTATGTAGTTGCAAAAAATAACAATAGACTGCAGAAAATGACTATATATATATATAATTGGCTGTTATGCTCTATGTTAAAGCTGATCAGCATGCCTAGGAAGATATGCTATGTAATTCTTTTTGAGGTTGACCCGCTGTTGTGGTCAAGCGGTTACCACTAGTCTATGAGCTGGGAGACACAGGTTCAAATCCTGGGTCGGACCTCCACTTAGGGTCTTAAAGGTTGGGAACTACGAGGCGACAAATTGTGGGGACGTGTCGCGGGGACATATTGCAGCGACAAATCCCGTCGTATGCACCATGCAAAATCATGTCGCGGGGACAAAATGTTGTCTCCGCAACATCGTATAAACAGCAACTATTCCCTGCGACAAAATTCAAAAACCAATCAAAGAACGTTATTTTATTTTATTTTCCTTCTCTGACATGTCTCCTTGTGCGTCCTCAACAAAGGAAATGTTCCTGCAACACGCCCTCCCCGCGATTTGTCGCCTCGTGTGTCCTAACCTTAAAGTGCCCCTAACCTCAACATTTTTTATTGTCTTATTTGGAAGAACTTTTAAAATGATAAAGTAACTTCTTTTGAAGATTTTTACTTCTTCGCTTTCTTTGTGAGATATATCAGTTTGTTTCATATGCAAATATCTGGAATTTCGTCACACATGCATAATGAGTTATCAGAGAATGTTATATATCTTTGCGTTCATGAAATAAAAACACTAAAGTGTGAATAACACATGTGTGCGTTTCTCCCACAACACCAAACTTCTTGATTTTAAAGGATTTTGTTCGAGAATGAAAGAGATATACACATTTCTCCAATAAGTCATTTATGCATGTGTGACGAAATTCCAGACATTTGCATATCAAACAAACTGATATATCTCAAAAAGAAAGCGAAGAAACGAAAATCTTCAAAAGAAGTTACTTTATCATTTTAAAAGTTCTTCCAAACAAGACAATAAAACATTTTGAGGTTATGGGCACTTTAAAATAATTGAGGAGCAAGTGCTGCCTTTGCAATAATATCAGCAAATGGTACGACTTTCGGGTCTTCTCGGATAACGACCTTAAATCGTAGGCCCTCGGAACCACTACTAATTGGGGTTCTAGCCTGTTGGGGTATTCCGTTCACCTAAAACAGTGGCAAATCTAACTAAACTAAAAACTATAGTTCTGCAACTCACCCAAAACATCTCTCTTTTGGCAGATGCCTACTGAAAGATTTCTATGATGTCACACACTCTTGTACAGAGGACCCGGACATGCAGAGATTTGATTCGGCTTCCAGAAAGTTTGGTCGTAAGAACATCCTTAATCACCTGTCGCTTCTGGATCGTTACTTCGCAGAACTCCAGAAGAAAGTTGTTGGTACTAACAATTAGAGAAATGATCATGATGGTTAAATTATAGTTTTCAGTTGCAGTATAATGTTGAGATTTGTAGATTTAGTTAAAGTGCACATAAAAACCTTGCACAGTTTTTAGATTTCTGTCATAGAGGACGCCAAAATAGTTAAGTTATTTCACAGTTTTTGATTTTGTTCATTCGTTTCGGAGATATCTATCTTTAGAGTGTCTATATATCTCTCGTTTGGGGATACATATCTGTACTTCCTGAGCAAAATCATAATATATATTGTCAGCCGAAAATTTCATCTTAATGAGTTTTTCGCTGTCAAAGTTAGCGGGTGTGATGTCACAAGAGGCATTCCAAACCAGTTTTCTTTTGTTATACTTGTCACAAAAATGCCTCTTGTGACATCACATGCGATAACTTTAACAGCAAAAGTCCATGAAGATGAAATTTTCGGCTGAGAAGATACATTATGATTTTACTCAGGAAGACGCAAATACTACGAATATGTAAAATACCCAAACGTGAGATACGGGCTCTTTAAACATTGCTATTTGCAAGAAAAAACCGAGAGATGAAAAAGCCGAGAGAAGAAAGCGAAGAAAGCCTGTGACGAGACATTCCGTTTTCTACGTCTGTTTCATTTGAAAAGCCATGCATAACATATCTATATATCTTCCATGTTGCTCTCTTCGATGATAACTACACAACAGAATACACGAGAAAATAACTCTTATGTGAGTGACTTCCGCCCTTAATGATCTCATACTAAATATTAATTAAATGCGACCTAATTTAGCAATTCCGTTTTTTACGCTTACGGCTGATTTCCATCGCTGCGCGTTTTTCCACGCGCGTACGTGGACGTGCGTGAAAGGTTGAATAGTTGAACCATAGACCTCTTTCATAATGGCACCCAAATTAAATATTCTTTTATATTCATTTAAATTGGCCTTTCTGACCTCGTTCGTGGTCCTGTCCTCTAGAATCTTTGATTTGTAACGAGGAAAGGCTAAATTGCATGCATATGAAAGAATATTTAGACTGGCCACCAAGGCCCGCCATTATCAAAGAGCTCTATATATTCAACTTTTTACGTACGTTTCCATGCAGGTGAAATTGCGCATTTGCAAAAATTTCACGCAGGGATCTCCGAAACGAACCAACCAAATAAACTGTAAAATACCTTAAAGGACATTGGCAACAAAAATTAAGTTTGTCTAATATGAAAGAACTCGTAAAATGATAGAGCAACACCTTTTACAACTTTTCCGTATTTTACTTCGTTTTTGAAATATTTCAGTTTGTTTGATATGTAAATGAGATGGTGTCTGACGTCAGGTGTGGGTAGAGAATTTTCACTCATTGAAAAATGTCTTATATCTCAGTGATTGCTAAGTTTACAACGTTTATTATCATGGGGAGTTATTATACGCACATTTTCAAGTAAATTTGTGGAACAAACTTGAAGATGTAACTAATATTTTAATGAGTGAAAATTCTCTACCCCACACCTGACGTCAGACACCATCTCATTTACATATCAAACAAACTGAAATATTTCAAAAACGAAGTAAAATACGGAAAAGTTGTAAAAGGTGTTGCTCTATCATTTTACGAGTTCTTTCATATTAGATAAACTTAATTTTTGTTGCCAATGTCCTTTAACAACTATTTTGGCGTCTTCTATACAGAAACAGTAAAAACTGTGTTGGGTTTATATGCACTGTTGAGGTAGATATTATAATCATAGTATATATTATAATTAAGAAAATCTGAAAAAAGAGATAAAAAAAACAAGCAAATACGTAAACGACAAACAGAAACAGTCCGACAGACAATTCAAATAAACAACTATATAACAAGTAGCAGTTTAGAGAAATTAAATTTGTAGTGATTATACTATGGTGATCAGTAGAACTATTTAAAATAATGTTTCCACGGAAAGACAGTTGAAAACTAGTTGTTCGAGGGTTAGTAGGAAGGTTAGTATGAGGATTAATATTAGGGTGAGGGTTAGTATAAAGGTTCAAAAAATAACTTTAACCCAAAATCAAACCCTTATACTAATCCTCAGCAGGGGTGGCGCCAGAGGGGGGCAGGGGGGCTACAGCCCCGCTGTCGGGGAACCTTAGCCCCCCTTGTCGGGGAAAAATTAACAATTCGTCGGGGAACGAGCTGGAAGAAAAAAATAAAAAAAAGATTAAAAAAAAATTTACGCATTAACAAACGTTTCGCTAAACAACGTCAAAGGTAATCAACTTTCATCTCTGGCACAAATCTATCACCTCTATGTTGTGTTTTGCGCGCTCACTGTCATCTAGTTTTTGCGTGAATATTATTGAGTTAGTTTCGTATACAGTAAGGAAATACTGACTATATAAAATCATGATTTTCACTGTTTTTTATTTTAATTTGTTTTGTTAAACTGCCCTCAAAATGCAGCAAATAGCGTTTCAGAGGCTTATATAGAAAAACAAAAATTCCCCGGGGGAGCATGCCTCCGACCCCCCTGTCGGCGACCTTAGCCCCTGCGTCGGGGAATTCCTGGCGCCACCCCTGATCCTCAGTCACCTTAATATTAACACTCGTACGAACAACTGGTTTTCAGTATTTTCGCGGAAATCTTATTTCAAAGTTTCTAGCGATGGCATGACTGGATAGTTAGTATAAGGGATGGTTTGAAAGGTCAGCAAAAGTCATTATTATTTATTTAAAAGAATTCGTGATCGCTGATTGGCTAACAGCCAACGGTGAAATCGTCATATCAACTCATTGCCCTACCAAATATGGAGTTGTGACGTCATGGTGCAATATGACAAAGGATTATTGCACGCGTTGACGTCACCTGGTGCAATATGAAAAACTAATATTGCACGCTATCACGTTTTTCCAACGATGCAGTTGTTAAATAGTTGATAAAGTTAATATTTTAAATAAATAAAACAATTATTGAATTCGGTTTTCGCATGATATGAAGAATTATCAAGGCCGAAGTTTGTGTTATCTGCCGAAGCCGAAGGCTGAGGCGGTAACACAAACCGAATTCAATAATTGATAATTGTTCTATATATGTTGTTGTTCACTTTCACGGCCACTGAACGTATTGTATTTTCTGTATGAATGAAGCAGTCATCCAATAACAACGTTCGGATTTAATTAGTGTAGTCCTTCATCCAACCTCGTACCCATGGCATTTTGCCGAAGGTCGGCGAAAATGGCCCTGGGATCGGCTGGTCACATGACACCCAGAATTTTTGATATGATAATTTTTATAATTTATATATGATAATTTTTGTGGTCTTTGTTCCTTTCCTTTGTCTACTTTGTTGACCTGAATAATTGACAAATATTCAATGCTCTTCAGAGTTGTTCATGTCAGCATTCGTCGGCATAAAAGCAGCTAACAAGCTTAATAATCCACCATACATCCTGGTTATCTCTTACAAAAGGTATGAAGAAGCATATATCCAATTTAGCGAAAGCTATAATTTGCTGTAAAATTTGAAGACAGCATTCAAGTTAGATGAATAAATTATACTCGGCTGAATTATTTGAGTTTTATGACAAGCCAATCGGATTATAGAATGGACCAGCCGATCCCAGGGCCATTTTCACCGACCTTCCGCCGTGGAGGCAAAATGCCCTGGGAACGAGGTTGGTCCTTCATCGTCACGTGTCCATAGAATGTCCTTTCTCCAGCCAATAACAAACACTTTCTTCAATACAATAACATGACCATTGCGTCATCTTGAAAGACAATCGGGAGCTTCCAAACCATCCCCCTATAGTAACTATGGTATGACCTATCACCTTACATATTACTTTAGCACAATTAATCAAGTCTGAATCATGGTCAACTAGGCATCAAGGGGCCCGTGGGCTATAATGACTTGGGGGCCCCGGTCGATAAGAAACCCAAACCTCCTGCAGCTTAATAATGACGTCACATCTCCAAAGGCTTTGGGGGCCCTAATTCCATTTTGCTCGGGGCCCGTGGGGTTTGCCCACCCTGTGGTTGCGCCACTAGTAGTAGTAATATGCGGGTTTCAACTCAAATCCCCCCCACCCCCCAAAAATCTCGAGTACCTCCCCATTTCCCTGATTAAACCCTGATTAAATAGTCACTCCGCCATTAGACCCCCTCATTTTCTCGAGTAAGAGATTCTCCAACAAGTTATCAGGGAAATTAGACGGAGCTTTTTATTCTCACGACGCCCCACCCCCTTTCTTTTGATTGACACCTGTCAATCAAAACTTTGGTCAGCGGTCGCTCGCGAAACCTCGTCCTCCTCCTCGTTTCGATTTTTTGAAATCGAAATTTGGTCTTTAGTCTTTTTAGAGAATCTCCTCCTCCTCCTCCTCGAGAACGAGAACTTTGGTCAACTCACTCGTCCACGAAAATTATTCTCGTCGTGATCTTGTAGTGACCTAGTGCCAGCGTGTTCACCCCATCTGGTAGAATGTGTCTCTTGTCGTCGTTGCTACTCAACGCGGTCTTGTTCACAGCCTCTGTGTAGATCTCGTGTTTCCTTGACCTGAACGTGTTCATTGACCTAGTCTGACTCACTCCAGAGAGCAGACAAGTCTTGTAGTCCTCAAACACGATCGAGGATTTGACGACGTTCTTCTTTACGCCCTTACACTTTTTCGTGTCACCGCGTAGTGTTTTGAGAGCGTATAACTTGGAGCGGAGTCCAACGAACTCGAGGACTTGCTCTCCGCTCTGTTCGTCCTTCATCATCCCAATCACCTTCTTGTTTCTCCCTATTGGGATACAGCTCGGGTGGTTCTTCGCGAAACCAGACGTGTCGAACATCTTCTCGACGTCTCCACTGATGTCTTTGTAGAAGTCGTCTGTGAAGATCTCGTACATTAGACTGTCGGTGTCTGTGAAAAGTAGCGTCGCCTTGTCCCCGTACTTTGGTTTGACATAGCCGTAGTGGAAGTCGTACATTATCGTCTTACTGAGGTCCAAGATGCTCATCCCCAGGTACACCGGCTTGTTAAACTTCACTTTCGTCCTCTTCATTTGGACGGCGATCAGGTTCTCGTCGAAGATTGTCCTATGGTGGAAGTTTGACTTTGCGACTAGTGTTCTCATTCTCTTTTCCGAAGTGACTAGCCGGATGTCGACCCTGTTTCGAATGTTCTCCATCGTTTTACCAAACACAGAGTTGTTCATAAGCTTGAAAAACTCGCTCTCAAAGTTGTTCTTTGCCTGTGTCCTTAGGCTCGTGTTGAGGTCGATATACGATTTCATCCACGCACTCTCCTTGAAGGTGATCCCCCGATGGATCTTGGTTAGTTTCAAACCAAATCGTATGTACATCTCTAGATTCTTCTTGTGAAGCACGTACTTGGTCTTGTCGAAGAGGTTTGGGATAAGCTTCTCCACCTTGTTCACGACGGCTCTCTCTGGAGCTAACGGATAGTCACTATGAAGGTCGTGAAGCTCCTCAGGGTACTCCAGATCTACCTCGAGAATACACGGTAAGTTTCTCCAGTTCTCTAGCTGACCCTCTGTCATCCATTTGAAACCGTGTGTGGGTAATGGTTCGCACATTGCACCACCGTAGAGATTGTTTTTGTCCAAGTATGGCAAAAAGACGCTTGGTTTTGTAGGGTCGTACAGCGAGTCACCAGTGTGCTCCATCGTCTCGTTGCTGTTGATGTGGTCCATAAACTTGTTGTTTGCCTCGGCGTGTCTTTTCGTGATGGTCGAGACTCCACCGCGAATTCCAGCCTCGACCATCAACAACATGTCAATGTCGGTCAGTAGCTCCAACTCCACTCCCGTGATCTTTAGCAATGCGTCCCAAGCTAACCCTGGTGAGGTGTAGTAGAACGCTGGGTCCAAGTTGTAGTTCGTTTTACAAACCTTTCTAAAATTCTGAAAGACGTCCTCCAACAACATGACATCAGTTTTCAAATACAAGTCGTGGTACTCGCGCATCGTGGTCATACCAAAGTGTTTCCACACGTTCCTAGCGTGGTCGTAATCGTCGTCACTAATGTCGCTGTCTGTAAGTCTTGAGTAGAACTCACCTTTAGGTGGCAACACCGTCTCGTTGAGTGACGCTAGTCCGGTCATGTGTTCGTAGGGGAACACGCCTTTTTTGGACACGAGACCAAAATCTTCTCCAAAAACTCTCCTTGTCGACACCAAGTCCTTTTTGTCCAAGTTTGTAACCAAGTTGTTCAAGCTACTCGACATGAATTTGAGAGAGTCGATGAACCTTATCTCCCTCTTGATTTCGACTGTCTCTCCAACTTTGTTTATAGCCTCGTCCACGACTATTTTCTTACTGAACGAGATGTACTTCTCCTCATTGCTGGGGATGCAGTTGATGATTCCCTCCGTAACACCCAAGTTTTTGACAAACAAGTGTGCGTCGTAGCCCGACAAGTTGTGAAACACCACGGGAACAAACTTTGGTAACCTATATTTCAAATTGCAGATGTTGTGAGCCGCGCCTCTATATCGTCCGGTCAGATGACAGTGGTCTCTGACTCTCTTGTCGCCTTCGGCGAACTCGTCACCACACAACCAACAAGTCTTGGCGTTGTGGAATGCCTTCTCCTCCTTCTCCCCGAAGACAATGGGGACCGCCACCTTGAACTTGTTGTAAATATTTTGCACAGTCTCCTCCAACTTTTTCACGAAAATCTCACCAATGTTCTCGTCTTCACTTCTTCTCGTGTAGAGATATGGTTCCTCCCAGTGGAGGTTGTCGTCGAAGCACTTCAGGTGGTAACAGAAACCTGAGGGTGTGTGATGTTGGTACTGGGTTGTCGAGCTTTTCTCAGGGTTGTTGGTTGGTCCCTCCACCGGTTCGATGAACGACTCGAAGTCAGCGTAGATGACAAAGGGTACGTCCTGTGTCTTGTAGAAGTTTTTGAACCCTATTGTGTCACCCGGTTTTGGCATTTCGGTCCTAATGCTGTCGACGTTCGAGCAGTGCTCCTCGTGTTTGTCTAGGACGATTTGACTGCCAAAACTGTTGAGACACCGACAACAGTGAAATATCCTACCCTTATGTTTGCTCTTTGAGCTAGACAGCAACCTACTCATGTTCTTAATCCAAACGTAGTGTCTGTTCACTTTGTCGTCCTCACCCTGCTCCGTGATGTACAAGAGGTTGATGACGTCCTTTGAGTTTCCTTGGATGAGAAGTGGGTACACACCCACTCCACACTCGTATGCGAACACATTGACACTAATTTTGTTGTTTTCGGTGAACTTTCTAATATCGCTCAACGGTGTCGGGAATGAGATCCCAGTCCAGTCAAACTTGTTCGAGGACTCTCTCATAGCCTCGTCGAGTCTCTCTGCGTTTTTTCTCTTGATCATCCTTGCCCCGGTCGCAGCCCACATGAAACATTTGTGATCCTTCTCGTTTCGAACGTTGACTATGGCGTTCTTTTTAACCAACGCGTCTGGTGTGGGAATGTACGACGACCCACTAATTGGTTTAAACGTGTCAATGAGCACGTCTAACTTTACAACGCGTAGTACTCGCCAGGAACTCCCTCTTTTCAAGTACGTTGCAAGACTCTCCAAAATCTTTCCCACCATTGTGCGATAGATTTCGTCCAAGTCGGTTCCAGGTACCACGATAGTTGTGAGTGAGTGGAAATGTGCAGTTGCCTCTACATCTCCATCGTCTGTTGCTCTCTCCATGACACACTCCAAGATGAGTTTGGTTTTGTGCCCCTTTCTCTTTTCCACTTCGTAACTCCAAAGATCAGTCACAGGCACCTTTGTGTTCTCCAAAAACGTTTGTGGACCAACTCCCTCAGGTGCATCGATCGTAAACGTGTCCGAGAAACCGTAAAGTGCCGTCTCTGACCTATGAATGACTTGGTCTTCGGCGTCGTGGAATACGTCTTCTGGTGGTTCTTGCGCGTCGAAGAACTCGTCTTCGGGCTCAACCGTCTCGAAGAGTGAGGTTACCCTTTCTCTTAGAGAAGTGAAGGCAGAGGTGACCCCTCTCCTTATCGACTCTGGTGTGTGGTCAACAAACCAGTTGGTCCATTTGCTAAGTTTGGATCTAAAACTGTTCATTCTTTAAAGAGATGGTTATACCTTTAAGCCTCATATGATTTTGGTCAGAAAATCAAATGCACGGTGATCTCACTCTTTACGAAACGTGAAGGAAATGTCGTCGACGACTAGACTCTTCCCTGTTCTTATCCGGTAGGTGATAGACCCTGGAAAGAGACTCAAGCTCTTTGCTAGCGATAAGATACTTTTAAACTTCGTCTCCTCTCCAGTGGTCACGTTTGTCTTGACCACGACCTGGGCGAGTTTCCTTTTCTTACAATGGTCGTATCTCTTTGGAATATCGATAGGTTCCATCCCCAACGCTGCTAGAATCTCACAATGTTTTGCCCCTTGCTTAAGCCTAACACCTCGCTCTCTCACGATGACTTTCAGTTCCCTAGTGGTTAGATAGTTGGTACTTGCTTTTGTGAGTGACATGGTTTTGTTGTTGCGTTTTGTTGTCCTTAGATCATAATTGCCACAACCTTATACCCGACCCACCCAACACCAACGTACATCACCCCCTCTGACACCGACAAGTACCCTTGCATCTCCGGTGATGGTGTGTAGTAGTCTCGCAACTCTGGTCTCTTTTGAAACTTCGCAGTCTTACGAAGCGTAGCGGAAAGTGCATCGAGAGCCGCGTTCGTGTCGTTGATGCTGTGGTTCGCGTCCGACAAGGCGAGACGTAGTCGCGAGACTTTGTCTCTGCGAGCTACTTCTTCCTCGTTCCACAATTCCCTATCTCGCGAGAGTTTCTCCATCGCGAGATTGTGGCGACTAATCTCTTCGCCATACTTGTTTCCCTCAAGGTGTTTGAAAAGAAACCCTGCTCCTGCGAATGCAAGTGCATTGAATAGTCCTCCTACCATCATAGACGCCATCTTTATCTTACTGAGCAACTTTTGAGTAAATTGGCTTTGCTGCGTAGCAACTTTTGAGCAAATCTTGAGCAAATCGGCTTTGCTCACGAGTAGGTTTGAGCAACTTTTGAGCAAATCTTGGTGAGTAAGATAAAGATATGAGTGAAGCAACAGAGACAATCACAGCTCAAAAACCCAAGGACCCGAAGAAGGTTGAGGGAGGAAAGAGACTCGCCGCGATTAGCAAAGCTGCAAAGGCAAAGAAGGCTCAAGAAAGACTTGAGCAAAGCGAGGGACAACGATCACAAGAGAGCAACCAACTCGTTGGTCAGCTCGGGTATGTCGTCGGAGCGATCGGTGTCGCTGGAGGGTTGTACTTTTACTTCAAACGTAACGATGACGACAAGCCTTCCTCAGACCAAAGTCCTTTGCTTCCCCAGGAGGCAAACGCTCCAACGGTGACTCCGCCGTGTTCTAGAGCATCTTCCAATGCAAACCAGGCCAAAGATTGTTCAGACCTCGAGTCTTTTGATTAGAAACTTTTTTCTATAATAAAGGATGTCAGATCAAAAGGAAATAGTGGACGAGGTGCGCAACACTCTGCTCTACACAGCCGTAGGAGTTGGAGTTGGTATGGCGACGATAGTTTTTGTTGTTAGTGAGCTTGTGGACTACTACTTCACAATCGAAGAACCAACTCCGGAGGAGGAGGAGTGGGAATTAGCTCTCGACCTAATTGACTCCATGTATAAAAGACGACTGAGGGGTGTGTTTGATTAAAAACTTTTTTTCTATAATAAAAGGATGTCAGATCGAAAGGAAATAATGAACGAGGTGTACGACACTCTGCTCTACACCGCCGCAGGAGTTGGTATTAGCATGGTGTCGAGGAAAATTCTTGGAGAATCTCTCAGTACGCCAACCACACTCGTGGGAACGTTGAAACTTGCAGTCGCAATCAGCGCTGGAACGATCGCTGTGAAATACGCACAACAGAAGAAACTAATCCCAGACGACCCTTTCAAGTGAGTCGTTCGTCGAGTCTCGTTTTATAAGCTTTGCTTATAAAACCACCTTGTAACCCTAATAGACTGTGTCGTACGCTTCACCTGGTTTGGCACTGGCGATTCTCTTTGCCCACCACTCTTTCTCTTCACTTTTCGTTCGCTTTGGCTTCTCCTCTTCTTCTGACTCTGAGAGAATTATTTCTTCTTCCGAGTCTGACTCAAAGACGATTTCCCTCTCCTCCATCACCGCGGTGGCTGTCTCACACTGGGACTCGACCACCTTTGGCTTTGCCTTGACCACCTTTGGCTTTGCCTTGACCACCTTTGGCTTTGCCTCGACCACCTTTGGCTTCGACTCGACCACCTTTGGCTTTGCCTCTCGACGGGGTAAGAGACGTTTCATCCTCGTCCCGCTTGGCTCCACGACTGCCTCGTACAACTTGACTTGCAAGGAGATGCGAGCACCGACAAAGATGGACTCAATCTTCACTGCACCGTTTGCCCAGCAGTGTTTTCCCATGAGTGACTGAACCTCCACCGGGTTGTTGTCAGGGTCAAAGAACTGCGTAAGGAACTTGTCTTGCTTCTTGTGGTAGATCAGTTTTGCGTACAACGTTGGACCACGACCGGTAACCCTTTGAAGAGCGGTTTTCCCAGACTTCTTGTCCTCAACCCTCTCTGTTTTCCAATAGAGGGGGTTCAACCCACCCTTGGACTTGGTCAGATCGCTGTGCTCCAATTCGAATCGGTCGATCTCCTCGCGGTTTTCGACCAAGTGGTCGATACAATTGTCGACGATGGCGTCAAAGGTGTTCACCCAGACTTCCTCTTCTTTTGTAGGACCATCTTGGTTCCACAAACACAGGGGAAAGGTGAAACCAGTGACCTTGCCAGTCTCTTGACTCGTGTTTTCTGAAACTCCAAACGAGTAGAGACGTTCGGTGGGGATGATGAGTTCACCCTCTGTCCCGTCCTCGTTGCGAGTGGAAATGTTGATTCTCTTGAACCTAAGTTTGCTGTCTGGAATCTCCCCCGAAACAGGATCAGAAAAGATCATGTGTTCTTTTGGGTTATAACCCTTTGCGGGTGTTAGCTGCGTATTCTCGGTCATCTCTTTCTACCCCATCGCAACTCCTTAAGCCATTTTCAATTTCGTCTTTGAGCCGCTCAGCCTTTTTTCGCAAACCCCTCAAGTATCTCTTCCAACCGTCGGCCATCGCCTTTTTGACCTTGTCTACCATCTCCTTTCTTCTAGACTCTTTTTTTTAAGAAATGTCGTACTCCAACATCATACTCTTGTTGATCCTAGAGATATCCTCCGCCTCCAAGAAACCTTTCACGACTTTCAGACCATAGATCTCGCCTGTTATACTTCTCGCTGTTTCTTTACTCGCGAAACGTTCGTTGAAGAATATAGACCCGAACGGAGCACCAGTACTCTTTGGGTTCGCGTTAAAGGCTGAGCGAAACAACACCGTGTCGTTGCATCTCACGTGGCTACCTTTCATCAACCAATGGCAAGATACAAGATGTTTGTCAGTCCCTACAAGACCGGGTGGTAGTGTACAATTGTACTCCTTTACAGGCCATCCCCCACCGTACGATAGTCGATTAGTAAACCCTATTTTGTAACCTATAAATTTGTCAAAACTCCCATTGTCATTACCAATAAGATACCCGTATCTACCGGACGACGGGGTAGCCGACAACTTGAAAACCACAAATATGGAAACATTGGTATGCATAAGCGCTGGACAGTCAAAGATCATTCTGTTTTTAGAATCAAGATTTCTCACAGAGTCAGCGTCGACATCCACGGTGGGACTTTTGAGGAACGTGTTCTGGTGGAAGCGGGAAGTCCCATCTTCTATTTGCTCCACCTTGTTGCTACCTCCAGCGGCGTTATGATAGGTAACCTTCGCGTTTTTAACGTTCACGTTAAAAACTGTCTCGAAAGGTGGTCGTTCGTCTTTCTCTCCTTTCTTTGGTTCGTCATGTCCAAGATACAAGCTCATTTATTACAAGACAAATTTGCTTACCATCACTCCTACCAACACCTCCAACGAAATGGGGAGCAACGAAGTCGATGGAGTCGTTGGCGTGTTCGGAGGAGCAGGAGGAGTTGTTGCGCCCTTTGCTTTGACCTTTGTCACGTCTCCCTTTGCTTTGACCAGTTTCTCTAAATGTTCTCCACCACTAGAGTGAGTTTTCACCGCGTCCTCCTTTGGCTTTGGACTCGAGAAGTTGAGCCCATCGTTATACCCGAATTCCATGTTCGTCTCTGTCGACTCTCTGAGTAGGTTGTTGTACCCTGGGATGGGTGTTTTCAACAAGACCATGCTTCGCGGTATCAACCACGTGTTCGGCGTGACTGCCATGTCCAACTTGACGTTTGTGTCCTTGATAGACCTATTCATCAGATTAATCCACACGCTAGGTGAGTACTGGACGACTGCATCTTCCACAATGTTCCTAAAGACTTGCTGGACTTCGCGAGCACTTGCACGACCACCGACGATCGACTGTTTCGCTTTTGCTTGCGCACCGAGTAAGGCATACACATAGACTTCTATCGACTGGTTGAGGAGTTCCTGACCTAACTCTGTGATCCCGTTACTGACTCTCGAACAATAGCGCTTGTAGTCTCCTTGGATGTCGTTAACCCAAGGTCCACTCAGCGCAAGGTGAGACCTCAAAACTCTCCAGTCTGGTACATACAGTCTGAGAATGTCAGCAATGTCAGGTCCACTCTTGTCAAGACGAAACATCACCCTTCGCATGGTGAAGTACACGTGGAACCTCATAAGACTCGTGATTTGTTTTGGGACATCAGGGTTTGGTGTTAGGTTTTGTAGTGAGACGCCAGATCGATACGTGGCTATGTACATCGCAGCGATGGCTTGGTAGTAACTTTTCTTAAGAGTCCACACCGTGTTTATATTGTCCCCGTCCGGACCATCTTGAAAACGCTTCTTCGTGTCTATCACTATCTTGG
Source organism: Chrysogorgia sp. JL179-B06 (assembly GCA_035772405.1). Taxonomy (NCBI): domain Eukaryota; kingdom Metazoa; phylum Cnidaria; class Anthozoa; order Scleralcyonacea; family Chrysogorgiidae; genus Chrysogorgia; species Chrysogorgia sp. JL179-B06. Next base: position 294,186 of record JAYKKM010000477.1, read on the forward strand.
GAAGACTAGACGAAAAGTGGTTCTTGTCGTCGACGTAGACGAGAAAGTTGTTGACTGGGTAGTTGAGAACGTACGGCGGGTACGTCACGTCAGAAGTCCCAGCCCGCTCTGTGTGGATGAGTTTCTGCACCGTTCCACCACTGTTCCAAATCCTCGGGAAGGACACGTTGTTGTGGAGCCATTTCCACATGCTTTGGTCGTCCTTGAACGTGGTGCTGGTGATGTCGGTCGAGATTATGTCGCTGTTTCGAAAGTATATATCTACTCTCGTCACATCACCTTCTTGTGTTTGAACAGGGTCAAACTCGAACTTGTCCATCGTCACGTATGGGTACCTCTTCAAAAGATCTGACTTTGCCTTCTGGACCGCGACCTTCGAGTTCTTGATCATCTTGTCGTAGTTCTTCCCATAGTACGCGCGTATCTCAGACTCTATTTGGGTCGTCATTTATTTGTATCTCTAAATAAATGGTGAAACTATCAGTGTTCCTCGAGAACGGAAAGAAAACAGTCGCGTTGAACAGGAGTTTGATTCTCCCAAGAGGTTCGTCCCTAGTCGTAAAATCGGCTAGCGTGTTTTGGGGCTTTAGGAACGTGGTCAAGGACTTCAACGACCACATTCTCTTCAACGGAGTGAAGCACACGATACCTGAGGGCTACTGGACTTTTGAGGATCTTGCAACGCGCTTTGCGGACGATGAAGATGTGAAGATAACTCTCACACACAACGTGCACGACCATACCTGCACGTTGAAGACCCTCCGTCCAGCGAAGCTTTATAAGTTTGGTGAGCTGCTGGGTTTCCCGACAAACACGACAATGGGTGCGACAAAGGTGGTTAGTCCCAACAGGATAGACATCAACCGTGGACTAAGGTTCGTGGAGATCCACTGCGACACCCTCGTGGATGAGACCATTGACACGTCGGGAAAACGGAGTAGCGTCATCGCTGTTCTACCCATTACATCGGAGACGACACTCAGTGGAAGTGTGACAAATTTCCAAACGGTCGAGTCGAAGTGTCCCATCCGTAGCGGCACGTACAACACCCTATCTTTTTACACCAAGACGAATGTTCGCGACACAGACAAGGTGGGAGACATTCTGCTGGATATAAACATTCTCCCTAATAAAAAGGACGATGCAAGGCGATGTTGAAAAGGAGCAAAGTCTCAGGGATTTGTACTACAACCCTGTGACTGGTTACCAGAACAGGGAGAGACTCTATCAAAAAGCGCTGGAGGAAGGACTAAACGTGAGCAGAAAGTCGATAAAGGAGTGGTTGGAAATGCAAGACACTTACACGCGGTACAAGCCAGTCGTGAGGCGACACAAGTCTCGAAAGACGTGGGTCTCGGGTCTCGGCGAGCAAATCCAACTCGACCTTGTCGATATGGGGAAACTCAAGGGTACGAACAACGGATACTATTGGGTGCTAACGTGCGTGGAGATCCTCAGTCGCTACGCTTTCGCCATCCCTGTGTACCGCAAAGACACGAGAAACATGACCAAAGCCGTGGACAAGTTGCTTCGCCAGTTCCACACGAGATTCGGGATCTACCCTAAACTCGCGCAGTTCGACGATGGACTCGAGTTCTACAATGTGGGTGTGAAGAGACTGTTGGAGGAGCACGGGGTCGCGTATTTCTCGACAAAGTCAGACAAGAAGGCAGCTGTGGTGGAAAGGTTCAATAGGACTTTGAAGACGAGCATGTGGAGATATTTCTACAGCAAGGGGACGTACAAGTGGGTAGACGTTCTGGACGATCTCGTCGCAAACTACAACACCACAAAGCACAGTAGCACTCTCGCGAAACCAGCGAATGTGACCAAGGAGAACGAGAGTCAGGTGTGGACGACACTCTTTGGTCATGACTTTGGTGAGTTTCCTCTACCAAAGTTCAGACTTGGGCAAAAGGTGAGAATAAGCAAGTACAAGAGTATTTTCACCAAAGGGTACGAAGCAAATTTTACAGAGGAGATCTTTTCCGTGAGCAAGGTGGTTCGTGGAGACCCAAATGTCTATGTTCTCAGCGACGAGAGCGGGGAGGACGTTATCGGGAAGTTCTACGAGGAGGAGATGTCCTTTGTCGAGAAGACAGAGGACGCGACGTACCGTGTGGAGAAAGTTTTGAAGAGAAAGAAGAAAATGGTCCTAGTCAAGTGGGCTGGGTACGACGCGAAGCACAACTCTTGGATACCTGAGAGCGACGTGGAAAAATTGTAGCTAAAGATAAAATGGCTGAAGGTGGCGAAGACATGTTTGAGATGAAAGAAAGGTTCCCAGAATACGACAACATGGACGTTGAAGAGCTCGACACAAGTCTTTTCGAACTTAACGAGAGTCTCGTGGATGATGACGACCCACTAGTCACCGAACGGATTACATATGTTGAAGGGCTTATTCAAGACACGAGGGTTTCTGAACTCAGAAAAAAGTTGTTGGATAAGCAGCGTCTTCAAGACACAAACGAAGCGGAGACAAGTTTCGGTGGTACGACATTTACAGAGGGACAAGGTGGAAACGTAACGATAACCGATAGGGGAGGAGAGACAATTGACGTACCCGACGTCGATTTTGTGGAGGAGGATAAGGCTGGTACGGCTGGCCGCACCATAAATAAGTTTGTAGTACAAGAGCGTGGTGACGCCTCACGGATAGACCCCTATAGTGACGAGTGGGTAAAACTAAAGCTAAATTGTTCGACGAGTCGCAGTGGTGAAGTCACCTACAAAGCAAGGGGAGAGAGAGGACAGAGACTAAAAGAACAAGTCGTTCTTAATCTTAATCGAGATGGAAAGCTAAGGTACAACACGACAAAGATCGCCAGCACTGCCGTCGCGCAATTTAAACAGTCCGTGGAGAAGTCGGTGAACGAAAGCAAGAGTCGCAGAGCGTCGTTAGAGAACATGCCGATGATGGAGATACGACGACAACACGGCGACATACCTGGACTAAGTGACAGAGAGAACAGAGAACTGAGGGGGGTTTTGAACCCTAGTGACACTATGGACCCCACCTCCAGAATAGGGGGCAAAGGTTCTCTACAAATCCAAGCAGACTACCTTCAAGAGGCGCTCGACAAGACAGACGCGCTCACCAAGAGCGCGTACAAGGAAGGAAGAAACGAAGAATACCTCGAATTGTCAGAACGAAGAGTCGGGTTGAGAGAGGCGCGCGACCTCACGCTAGGGCAAAGGAAGCTCGAAGAAACACGTGAAAAACAAGAAGGTGACGTCTCACGCCTTGAGAAGTTCAAAGAATGGATCAAGAAGAACGTGGTGAGCCTATCCGCAATTGGAATCACGGTGGCTGGTTTAGTCACCACCATCATTGTCGGAGCAAGAACTGCTATCACGAAAGGAGCTGGCGCGGTATCATCGTTTGCAAAGGCGGTCAAAAACGCAATTGAAAAGCTAGGTCCATTCGCGGTGGGGCTCGCTAACTTTGTCTACACTGTGCTGAAAGCGGGAGCAAGTGGACTTGCCTTTCTCGCGAGGAACCTGTGGGTCGTCGTTATTGGGATAATCTGGTTGGCCATGGAGTGGTATCGGAAAAGACAAAATCGATAGGCACGGACCCACAACCTTTCGTAACCTTGGTGGTTACGAAATTTCCCTCACTAATAAAATGAACAGACTGACGAAGAAAGCCGGCGAGCTCAAAGTCGCACTCGAGAAGTTCGGGAGGAACCTACACATCTTCATCGTGGGGGTGCTTTTTCTCTTGAAAAACTTTTCTCGTAATAATAAATGAACAAGAATCTGTCCCATCACGCGAAGAAGACAAAATTGTCCGACATCGTTGGATCACGTACGCGACATGTCGTGACGATGAATCCCAACAAGGTGAATCCAGGTGAATCTCTCTACGTCAATATTCCCAAGCTAAAACCAGACTCTTGTCTGGTCCCGGGGAGCTTGAGCATCTTGTTTGACTTTAAGAACGCCAACGCTAAGAGCTGGTTTAAGAATGGCCTGTCGAAACTTTTGCAAGACCGACTAACGATTAACATGGCCGGAGAGGTCGTCTACGACAACGTGGGCGAGTCGACCATTGAAGTCTACAAGGACCTTTGGAAACCCAAGACTGAACGCGACGAAATGGTCGAGGTAGGAATCGCAGGAGAGAATCTCCGAAAGCTAATCTCCAAGGATGATAGTGGAGCCTCGAGTGGAGACGCCTTGAAAGTGGCTGACGCACTCGTGTACAGTGTGTTTGGGACAAAACAGAAGATCCCCCTCAACAAGATTTTGGGAGACTCTGGGTTATACGCTCCATACGCAATGAGCAACAACCCACAGTTTGTCATTACTTTACCCCAAGCTTCTGACATTATGGTCGCACAATCTGGAAGCGCCGTCGGCGGTTACTCTCTAGAGAACTTGGAACTCGAGTACGAGACCATCGAGAACGCAGATCTGGCCAACGAGATTGCCAACCACTATATGGCTGGAAGGTCGCTACCGTACGAACACGTTACACTCTTGAAAAAGAGTCCTTGGGGAAAGGGGGAGACACTGGTCAACGAGAACATTAACCTACCCCGAAAACATATGAAGGCCGTGGTGATGCTGTTCACCAAGGCTGTGACCACCAACTCGGAGGAGTTCGTCTACCCCAATATCGACAACGTGAAAGTTACCATCGAAGGTGTTCCCAACGAAGTCTACAGTCAGGGGATCCCCAAGATGCGGTACTACTCCGAAGCCGAACGTCTCTTTGGACAAGTCGACCAAAGCGTAACACATCGAAAATTCTACAAAGACAAGTTTGCATTGGTGGTGGACTTGCGGAGCACGAGTGACCAAACGGTTCACGGGTCTGGGAAAAGGATTATGAACACACAGAGTGGGATCTTGCTGGAGATTACGAAACGCGCCACAGCCACCGACTTGATCTGCAACATCTTTGTGCTGTCGGACGCGCTTTTGAACATCACGTCAGGGAATCTCAAAAGTATCCAATACTAAAGATGGACACCCCATTCAACATGATGATCGTAGGTCCAACCTACTGTGGAAAGACCTACTACCTTCTCGAGATGTTGGAGAAGAGACTCAAAGGAGTTTTTGACTACATTGTTCTCCTTTGTCCCACCGTCCTTTGGAACACGACCTACCACAATTGGAAATACTACCACGACAAGGACTTTCTCGCTATCCCCGTGGAGCAAGAGAGCGTGGACGATATGCTGAAATACGTGGTCGACACGTTCACCGACACAAACACGCTGATCATTCTCGACGATTGCGCAAGCGGGCAAGACGTGAAGAACAGGACGAGCGAGTTGGTGAAACTGGGTTACTCTGGTCGCCACTATGGGTTATCCACCATCGTGCTAACCCAGCAGATGACTAGCATCGCGAAACCCTACCGAGAGAATATCTCGAGAATCACGAGCTTCCACAACACGAACCGAAAGGACATGCTGGAGCTGATCAACGACTACCTGAACGGTGTCTCAAAAGAGGATGTAGCGTGGATCACGAAAGAGTTGAGGGAAAAGAAACACGCGTGTCTAGAGATCAACCTTAGACACCCCTACGGACACAAAGTTATTTCTCCACCACAATAAAGAATGAACCCTGAGGACTTGGTGAACAACGATGCGGAGGAGAAGACGAACCCTGCGGACGACGTCGCGAAAGACGTGGACAAGAAAAGAGAAGAGCTCCTACTTTTGGCAAGCGATGGCGAGATCAAAAAGACTGAAGCGTACGTTAGGAAAGCCAATGCGAAAACCATTCTAAAGCTATACGCAGAATACGAGGCCGACGCGTTAGAGAAAAGCACCTCGCTCTTGTGTGACTTGCTTTTGTCAAAGTTCTCCGCAATGATGGGAGGACTCGACGCGGTGGAGAAGCCAGAGGAGATGGAGAAAGAGCTGAAACGCGACCCTTATCTCAACAAGGATTTGAGAAAACTCATGTCCTACGTTACACCCATGATCCCATTCCTTGGACTTTTGTCTGGTGGACTCACAGTGGGAACACACGTGTATGGCTACAAAAAGAAGGAGGAGGAACCGATTTAAAAGGGACGTGTCTCGTAGTAAATATGAACGAACTGGGACCAACGACTATTAAGCTAGAGAAAAAATACACGTCTGGATTCTCTCTCTTTGACCAAGCTCTGCTCGAGTACGACGCAAGAACCTCAGACCAGGGAGAGAGTAACGGTTGTCCCCACGAGTCTCGAGAAGAGTACCACAATTTCACAATGGTTTGTGTTGAGTGTGGACTTGTTCTACCGCGTACGAAGGAAGACCCCGTGCACGTCCCTTTGAGCCACGAGACGTACGGTATGAACAACATTAGGAGTTACAAAAGAGACTCTCGCTGGGCAAACTCAGGCAATCGTCTCGCGAGTTTCGACAATCTATTGGCGAAAGTGAGAGAGAAGATCGATATAAGTAGGCATGTCCTCTCCAACGTGACGAGTGACTTTTGCGCTTTGGAAAGAGAGTTCAGCGATGGGAACGACGCGAATAAGAGATTTTTCAACGTCAACTTTGTCTTACAGAGGCTCTTGGAACGCTACGGCGTGCATGTGGGGAGAGAAGAGGGCGTTAACATCCCAAAGAAGAACGATAGACTCGACGAGTTTGATAAGTGTTTTAATAAATGGCTGAGCTATCATGGAACAAGTACCACGACAACCTTTTGAAAAAGTGGGCGGAGATGTCAAAGACCTATTCGATCATGCACTCCCTTTGCGCCCAGTACTACTCGAAATGGCACGACAGACTGGGTATCCCAGTGGTCGTCCTCGGGGGTGTAACCGCTTCGTCGATCTTCTCTTCAGCTTCTCCGCAGGAAGACTACCATAGGATATGGACTTATGTCAACGGTGTTTTGGCGTTGGTCGTAGCGGCGTTGGCTGGCGTCAACAACTTTTTGGGTACGGTTGAAAAGACGACGAAGCACCAAAACGCGTCGTTCAAGTACACCAAAATTGCATTGGATATCGACACGCTTCTCTCCTTTAGGCAGGACGAGCGTCCTTTCACCCCACAGGAGTTTATACAGTCAAAGAAACACGAGATGCTCGAGATTCGAGAGAACGTTCCTGAGGTTTTACCTCGGGTGATGGATGACTATTTGAGAAGGCTGGATAGGTCTTTGACCAACACGAAATCAAAGGTGAACACTTATGTTGTGTCTGGGGGAAGCCAATCGTCTGAGGATAGCGTCGATGGAGTTAAACCATCCTTGGAGAACGTCGAGCGGGGAAGAAAGACGAGCGTGGCGCATCTGGCTGACTTTTCGGATAAGAAGTCGTCAGCGGTGGTTGCTGCAAGCGAGAGGATGCAGACGATTCATAGCGACAGTGAGGAGGAGTAGAGGCCTGGTCACATAGTGAAAAAGCCCTTACCAATGTGGTAAGGGCTTGTAAGCGTCAGGGAACTAGTCATCTGTCAAAGCAGATTTCGGCGAGCTCAATCAACGTTTCAGAAACTATCTCGAGTGACATCATCAACTCACCAACTAACTCGTTTTCATCTAGTGTTACAGTCTCTTTCATCATTCCACGCACTGTCGCGCGAGCGTCTCGCATCAAAGAGTTAATTAAGGCGACCCCTAACCTTAGGTACCCTTGGTCTGTGATCTCTTCGTTTGCGACACTAGTCGTGGTCTCCTCGTTTATGTCATTACTTGTGATCACTATCATGTTTGTCTGTTGTGGTGAGACGTCTCTCTCTTTTCTCATTTCCAAAACTGAAACGTCGACGACCGCTGACCAAAGTTCTCGTTCTCGAGGAGGAGGAGGAGGAGATTCTCTAAAAGACTAAAGACCAAATTTCGATTTCAAAAAATCGGAACGAGGAGGAGGACGAGGTTTCGCGAGCGACCGCTGACCAAAGTTTTGATTGACAGGTGTCAATCAAAAGAAAGGGGGTGGGGCGTCGAGAGGTTTAAAAAGCTCCGTCTAATTTCCCTGATAACTTGTTGGAGAATCTCTTACTCGAGAAAATGAGGGGGTCTAATGGCGGAGTGACTATTTAATCAGGGTTTAATCAGGGAAATGGGGAGGTACTCGAGATTTTTGGGGGGTGGGGGGGATTTGAGTTGAAACCCGCATATTACTACTACTGCCACTGTATAAACCTATTCCGACTTGATTTGCTGTTGCCGTCTTATTCCTTATACGTTGAACGCAGCGAAGAATACAACACAAGTCACATTTATTGCTGCCGTAGGCAGCTCACTAATCTTGACATGGGTTGCTGTGTCCTCGTACCCAGATCTCTTCGCGGACCTATTATAGTCAACGCAATCTCGATTTGTGTAAATTGCCTCTGTCGAGATATTTGTTCCATTTTATGACGTTTTGTGACGTAGAACTTTAATACACGTGTAAAACTTCTACCTTTCGCCGTTCAGAACTTGTCAACGCTGAGGAAGTATACTGCCAACTTTAGATCGACGTCGCACTTTACTCGCACTTCTAATGAATAGATGCGAGGATTCGTCAACGGCTTTATACGTCGCACTTTAGTTGACTCGAATCTATTCGAGTTAAGTGCGAGTATGATTCGTCAACGGCTTTATCCGTCGCACTTTAGTTGACTCGGATCTATTCGAGTTAAGTGCGAGTATGATTCGTCAACGGCTTTATACGTCGCACTTTAGTTGACTCGAATCTATTCGAGTTAAGTGCGAGTATGATTCGTCAACGGCTTTATACGTTGCACTTTAGTTGACTCGAATCTATTCGAGTTAAGTGCGAGTAGGATTCGTCAACAGCTTTATCCGTCGCACTTCAGTTAGCCTGCGTGCAGACGCTCCGTATCCGGCCCTCTTCAGTTGACTCGAATCTATTATTGAGTGCGAGTAATGCGAAATTTCGGGCTGCGGGCAGGCTTACAACATGAGACCTACGTGCTGACTCTACATCTATATCATTCTTGATTAACATGTCCGTTACAATTTATACAATCTGAATCAATCCCAGGGTTCACCTTTGAAATTTCATCAAAACTGACTACACTGCCCATGCAATGGCCTTTGAGGCAGCACTTTCCTTGCGATAGTAATTTCTAGTTTAATATATAGTTTAGCAGATACTAACTACCATACTCTCAGGAGAAAATTATACGTTCTTTGCGCTATTTTGTATTTTCTTGGGATTCTTCATCATTATTCAAAATATACTTCAGAGCTGGCGCCAGGAATTCTCCGTGACAGGGGCTCCCCACAGAAAATTTGATTTTCCAAGCCTCTGAAACGCTATTTCCTGCATTTTGGGGGCAGTTTTAACAAAAAATTAAATAAAAAACAGTGAAAGTCATGATTTTATAGTCGGTATTTCCTTACTGTATACGAAACTTAACTCTAACAATAATATTCATGCAAAAACTAGATGACAGTGAGCGTGCGAAACAACAGAGGTGATAGATTTGTGCCAGAGATGAAAGTTGATTAACTTTTATTTGTTTTTTGCTTATTTTTTTCTTCCAGCTCGTTCCCCGACGAATTCTTAATTTTTCCCCTAGAGCCGCGGGCTAAGGTTCACCGACGGGGAGGCAGTAGCCCCCCTTCCCCCTCTGGCGCTACCCTTATACTTTTGAACAAGGGCGCGTAGGAAACGTGTGCGCTACGACGCTACAGCCCCACCAATATTATTCAAAATAAATTTTGATATTAGGCCAAAAATATATCATCATCGTGCGGGTCATCACTCGTTTTTTCCAATTTTCCCCAAACGTTTATCAATTTTTCAGCTTTTATATATCCTTGATGAATTGAATATGTATTGTCACTGACCATTGGTTGTGTGGTCTAACAAACCAGAGTAATTTATAAACTAAACAGATTAACAGATTTTTCTATCATTGCACCCGTAATTAACTCAAACTTTGTAGACTTACGCAGTCAACAAAACTAAACATTGATATAGTTTAAATCAAATGCTATCATGAGCACCATAGTGTTTTCTTATTTGATTCCGAGTAGAGTTACATTGAGCTCCGCCACAATAGGAGCTTGGAAATGAAAATGTCAATGCGCATAGCTGCGCGTACAATGGCCGCTGTGCTGTGGTACTGTGGATGCCTAAGCGTCATGCTTTGGCTGTAGATGAACGAATTAGGACCAACGCATTTGTATAAATCTCGATTTATAAAACTATACCTTGACTTATTTACTCAACATTCACAGTAAGTATAGCTTTCATCTTTCTTTTCTTTTTACGTAATTTGTCCAATGTTTTTTTCTGTTATTCCTATTGGTTGCAAATGCGACAGCCTATTTTGGCCTATTTTCAAAGACACAGTCACACTCACATATCCACAGATCATGTGTAATTTTAAGACAAATCAACGTCGATTAGATCACAATATGTGGAAAGGAGATCCTTCAGTCACACAAACTAAAAAGGCTTCTCTCAATATAATAAACACTCTTCCTAAAAATACAAGCTTTTCTGCTTCATTATCAGCTCTGATCTGCCTGATTATTAATATTACCACTAAAATGTCTCAAACGTTTAATAATTTTGTCTAGGTTCTCTCGATGATGACTGAAGTGTTCGAGCAAGCAGTAAGTTTAGCAAAGAATGTAAACAAGACTTAGGTCTCAATCTCATTAAATCCTAGATTGGTTTATCAATCTACTGTATACGTCCCATTCATCCTATCCACCAATCTCATCTATCCACCAATCTCATCTATCCACCAATCTCATCTATCTATCTATCTATCTATCTATCTATCTATCTATCTATCTATCTATCTATCTATCTATCTATCTATCTATCTATCTATTAATATTTAGTTATATCCTTTGTACATATTGTAAATATCTTTATCTTTAAAAACAAAAATCCTAAAAAACTTGTAAATATATTTAGTTATCAATAACACGGCTTCTAGGTAGACCAGAGCTAGGAATTGTTGTAATTTTTATTTCTGATAGAACTACCGTGTTTAAATAAATTCTCTCTATCTCTCTATCTCTCTATCTCTCTATCTCTCTATCTCTCTATCTCTCTCTCTATCTATCTATCTATCTATCTATCTATCTATCTATCTATCTATCTATCTATCTATCTATCTATCTATCTATCTATCTATCTATCTAACTATCTATCTATCTGTTAATATGCACACTACTGTAGTACTCCATCCACCCATCTTTTACTCCATCCACAAATCTTACATATTTTGTACTCTACTCTCTTGATTCTGACTATGCTAATGCAGGTATCAGCAGCCATCCTAAGGGGGGAGAAAATTGGGCAATACAATCATTCAGGCCCTTTCTCGATATATGAGCAACTGAAATATAAAATTATTATATCATCAACCCAAGTCAGTTTTAGGGTTAGGATTAGGGTTCTACATACATATCTTTGTTCTATAAAGACACTTTAAATCCTATAAAAAGACGCGTTAAATCGAGGGTAATGAATCACTGAACCATGTGACAAGCAAATCCTGAGGGTATGTCCCTGGGGATGGTTTTCCCAGCAAGCAAAAGCCCTCTAATTCCCATTAATTCCCATTTCTAATTTTCATTGTTTTTCTGTAGCACGTTTTTGCAACAAATCCCTTGCCACACCCGTGGGTTGCACTTGGGTTCCCCAGGGGTCGACCCCTCAGGATGGGGCCGCTGATACCCGTATAAGTTTCGATTAGTTCTTACAAGAACTATCCAACATATTGCCATTCACATGTTAAATGCATTTTCCAAAGCATATTTAAATTTTTTACAATGACTAAATCATTTTTTAAACATACTTTTATAGTAAATAGAATCCCAAATTCTTTTAAAACTTTTTGTTTCAGCCTGGTCCGGGTCAGACTGAAGCTGGTCAACTTCTCGCAAACTTTTGGCCAAGGAAGATGCAAGAAATACGAGGAATGGTAAGGTTCTGAAGTACTTGATATCTTACTATAGTTTCTGTGCAAGGGTTTTTCCAACCTCGTACCCAGGCTTTTCACACGCTCGGCAGTTTTTCTTAAGTATAATAATTGGTGTAGGCAGGCAGTTTTTTAGATTGAGAATGTGACATATTAGATTGTGATTGAAATAGTCTTTAAGATTATGAAAATTATGGTAGTGAGGTTAAACACATGAAAAATTAAAACAGTAAGTGTAGCTGATGATAAACCTGGGATATTAAAATGGCCTAACTTGTTTCTTGTAATGTTGTTCACAGACAGACTTTAAGACACAAGAACTTCCACTAGCTCGGATTAAAAAAATAATGAAACAAGATGAAGAAGTCAAGGTACTGTATTGTCAGCACAGATAATAGAACCTTCAGTAATTGCTGGACAGTTTATGCAGATAGCCTCCCCATGCCCAATTGAATGTTGATAAATTTCTCAAAATGATCTTTTTAGATGATCAGTGCTGAGGCACCAGTTCTTTTTGCAAAGGCAGCAGAAATATTTATCAATGAACTATCTTTAAGAGCTTGGGTACATACAGAAGATAACAAGAGAAGAACTCTCCAGGTATTAAGAAAGAATGCTTTTGATAAAAGCTACAATTTATTATTATACACCACGTAACTGAGAGCTTTTGTTGAGACAGCTCACGACTCCAATCCATCAGGCAATGAGATGATGAATCTCTAGTTATTTTCCAACTAGCATAATTGTCACCTCTTGTTTTTTTAATGCTTCATGTATGGCTCTTTTTCCAGAGAAATGACATTGCCATGGCCATAACAAAGTACGATATGTTTGATTTCCTCATTGATATTGTTCCTCGTGATGAATTGAAACCAAACAAAGCTAGGCAGGTTGGTGTGTAAGGTAGTTACTTCGGAAATAAAAAAGTGTTGTGTGTGATTATCGATTTTTAAATACAGGAAAATAAGATATACTGTAACTTTACAGAGAGTCAAAATGTATATATATATATATATATATGTAAGGATTACTGCACTTCCATAATATTATCTTTGATGATATGTTGCAGGAAAACAAAACAATTAAGATTGATTTGAATACACTGATAACCATAATATTATGTATTTTTAAGGACACAATGCGGCACACAATGATGGGACCACAAGAACAAATTCAATATTACTTTCAACTTTCTCACCAATACCAACAGGTAATAAGGCTCTAGCTTGTTTATTCTTTCAAGTACTGTACAGTACTAATACCCAAATATGAACATTAACAATAAAACCTTATATTCTTTTTGTGTATAAACTGTCTAATACAAATAGTATGTGAGAGCATACGTCTTATAATAAAAAAACCTACCTTATAATGAAGCTCTCATTTCTCTATAACTACTGGTACTATAGCAACAACCACAAGCAGTACAGGCACAGTCTCAGCAGCAACTTCAAGTGGGAACCCAACAGCAAGCCATTATTGGGGGAATTCCACAGCCACAACAAGGAACTGTAGTTGTTACTATGGCATCAGTAAGTTGAATGATTTTGAAAGCCAATGATGTTTGTCTAGTATCAGTACAGTAAAAGTAATTTTCCTGTTTTTCATTCAGGGCCAGCCACAACTTATCCAGACTCAAACCCAAGAACAAAGTGATGTCACTAATTATCCAGTAAGTAATTATAACAAAGCCAGGCACAGACACTTAAAGCTCAATTTACAACCATCGGTTTTCAATCTGGTTTTTTGATATATTAAATAGCATGACCATGTTTTTGTGTAGATCCATTTTGCAGCACCTTCAATGCAGTACATAAATCGCATACAACAAATCCAACTTCAACAACAGCAGCAGCAACAACAACAACAAGCAGTGCAAATACAAGGTGTTACATCTACACAACCTCAAGTTCCACAAGCCCAACCACAAACTGGCCAACAGGTTCAGACACAGACTGGTCAGCAAGTTCAGGTATCAGCACAAGAAACTCAACAGCAACAGCCAACCTCGCAAAATATTACACCAAGTACTAGCACACCACAACCTCATGCAGAGTATGCATCTTATGGAGGGCAGGTATGATGAGTTTTGTTTTCTTATGTTTAGTTTGTTATGGGTTAGACCATCTTCTCACTGGACCACTGGTCATCAGAAAGTTACAGGTTGTACACAATATACAGTATACAATGTATACTGTATATTGTGTACAATACGTTGTAGCTCAATAGTTAGAGCATCTTACTGGTAGGTTACAGGTTATTGTCATTTATATCTCAAATATTAATAATTCATGAGCCAAAAACAAAGGAAATCAGTACCAAGACGGACAACTGGATACCTGGTCTTAATTAGCATAGGATTTTGACAATTTCCACCTCAAATTTCACTTAAAAATACTGATTCGTTGGAGATGTAATATCAAACACTCAAAAGAGTGTTCCATCCTCTATCCAGTCATCTTGAATTCGGTTAAAAAACTCGCCTTGTTTTTCAACCTACTTCTCGGGGACTGGATATCGGATGAAACACTCTTTCTCATGTTTGATCTATTACGTAACACATTCAATGTACAGAATTATGTAACCTTGGCTTTGCCATCTCAATGACCATCCCTCATTGATAATCCAGGTACTAATGGCTGATCTGAATGTGAATTTGATCATTCACCTGTACCTTTGAGACTGATAGGCACACAGGGTACTGTGGACCTTCGTATCCATGTGTAATCACGTCTGACATTTTTTAGATTTACCAAATCCAAACTGCAACCCAAGGAGGGACACAGCAAGTCTATATCACAGCTGCACCAGATCAACAACAACAACAACAACAACAACAAGCACAGTCAACCCAACAAACACAATCTGGAGATGCTGAACTTTCACAATCTGCTGACCAGCAAGGACAGCAATAGAAAGGACTGTTAGATTACTGGCTCATGATGTTAGGTAAACACTAAACCACAGACAATGAGGCAAGTTGAATCGAGAACTAACTCTAACCCAGCTGAAAGTGCTTCACTATCTGTCATTCAGTGCTTACCATAACATCAGCTATCTCTTAGGAGATGGACCATTTTGTATTTATTTAGTGTTAGCACTGTATAATATATACAAAAATATATATACAATAGAAAATACACTAAAAACACTACATATCCAGTAAAAGGCAATAAGTTACTCCACATTAGACTTCCCACCCCTTCCTGAGAATTGTGGGTGGGCAACCATTATTGTCACTAGATACAGTACATCAACGTACATGTACCTGGAATCTCAAGGTCTATCTTTCTGCATTGAACCAAAATACAATCTACCCATCTAAGCATTGTTTTGGATTTTTTACTGGCAAAAACAGAAGCCACTTTTTCCATTTCTTGACATTTGCAAGTGAAGTTATAAAAATCAATTAGATTTTGTATTTTACATTGTAATATGTAATCACTCCCATGACTACTGGTAGATTTATCTGTAAACAATGGAATTTTGTTTATATTCTCGATTTATAAAGGCAAATAATGGCAACATGAGGACAATAATGGACAAATCACATTGGAGGATGGGAAGTAAAGTCTAATTTGGAATGGCCTTAAAGGCAGTGTTAGTAACTATGCAATTTTTCGTGCAACTTGTCTCGCGACAGATATGATATGTTGCAGTTGCATGAAAGGGAGTGTTACACTAGACAACGTTTCATGCAACTTGACTTTCAAAGTTTTGCAATCTTTGTGTTTGTGACAAAGTATGCATGCACATCCAGTCACCAAGGAGGAAAATTGCGAGACAAGTTGCAGATGGGGATGTTACACTGTGCAATGCTGAAAATAGTTACTGCAATCATTGCAGAAAGTAGAACTAGATTCTACTTTCTGTAACGATGCAGCAACTTGTGTCGCAACAATTTTCACCGTTGCAAGACATGTTGCACTTTCCAATGGTTCGTGCAACTTGTCTCGCTACGGCATTGCAAGAGAAGTTGCATGAAAAATTGCATAGTGTAACATAAAGGTTTAGGTGTGGGACCTTTTCTGAAGATGGTGCCAGTGTCAGCTTCAGAAGCCAACAGTGCAATGCTAACCCTAACTAACCTTAATCCTAACCCTTTTCACCATCTTCCGAAGGTCAACTGCAAAGCCAACTGGCCGCCATCTTCGGAAAAGGTCCCACAGAGTTATTCCATCTAACCTTACTTTTTCCCTTAAGGACCAATTACACCAGGGGCATAGAAAGCTTGGTAAACTTAGGGGGGCCGGCCAAAGCAAAATTTCCGTTGTACCTGTTGACATTGTTTCAGTTTGTTTTCAACCAGGCTACCTTTTAGCCTCGATCATACCGTGATTTCCACCATGCTGGTTAGTTAAAAAAGAAAGCCTACTAGAGTAGAGCCGCGTAGACTAGAGAAATATTAGTATTGTTATATGAAAACATCGATCACAGACATTCGATTAGTATACGATTTCAAATACTTCTACTTTCGAATTCAAATTTTTTGCTGCAATTTTTCTTTCAAATTCAATTATTTTTTGGGGGGCCCGAAAGCTATTCCGACCCCCCTTTATATAATATTGGGGGCCGCAGCCCCCCTGAATTACATGATGAAAATCTCAGCCTTCCTCTCCGTTTTACTTTACATTTCAGTCACAACCGAACTGAAATTGCTCATGTAATCAAACTTGTTTAAAGCCCAGCTAATAGGGCTAAAATTTCCCCATGTAATTGGTTTTCCTTCCACTTTATTATTAGAATACTAAGTATTAACTGTAGAGAAGTTGTAACTTAATGAGTTAATGACAGGACAGCAAAAAAATAATTTAGCTCGTCAACTTCAAGTAGAATGAAAAACTAGAGAGCTATAATAAAATTATGGCTACACCCCGTGCTCAATAAACGTTTTATTTACATCCTATCAGAAAATCCTGCGTCTATTCTGTACTGTATCTATATACAAAATGGTTTTACGGGAATTTCACTAAAACTGCAGTACGATTTTAATTTAACTTACCGGCAGTTAAAATACAACTCAAAAGACCTAAGTTTATTTCCTCATAATTCATAAAAACAATCCAGAAAATCTTCTGTTTATTTTCGCACGCCAACTCTTTTTGCCATTTAAACTTTCTGGTTGAGCACAATTTCCCATCCTTCAAATAAACATTCCGGGCTCCGGTGTTCCGCATACATCGCGAGCACATTTTTTTCCCTAAAAAATTTAAAAGTTCACTTTTCTTTTGTTATTTTCAATAGAATTCAAAGAAATACGCACAATTGCTTCGCACACATCAAGTCTTCTAAACTCTCCATGAACGATTGCTATCCTGCACACCGTCTCTTTATTTAAGACAAAACTCAAAAAATTATTTCTTCAGTCATTGAAATTCAGTCATAACCCTCTTGAACAAACGAACTATTAATAATAATTTGATAGTCAACATTAAAAAAACGCTGGATAAATACCGAAAAATTCAACCTCTAAATATAGTAGCTCTTATTTCACAGCGTCGCCGCGTCAGTGTTTAGTCAGGACTAATTTACGGGGGCACCGATATTCCCGGACGACCCCAAGCTTCCTACGAATCTAGGGAGATTGACCTTCAGTTGATAAAGTAAGAGCTGATTGGCCAACGTTAACTATTCACGATTGTTTAACATTGTACTGTATAGTGGGGCCCCAGACCCAAGACATGTAAGGGCCCCATCTACCTCTGTTACGTCACTGATTAGCTCAGGAACATTACCAAAAACGCCACTACCAAATACGGCTGCCAGTTAACTTAAAAAAAAAGAAGTTGTAACATTCAACTGAAATTTTTCATATGCTAAGATTTTATTACAATCATAGAAAAATACACGCAAAACAAATTAAATATCAAAGATAAAACAAAGCAAAAAAATATTCACCTGCAGGTTTAGCTAATAACAGCTGTTATATTATTAATTTCTATACTATTGTGTTTAATGTTGCAATGAACCCATTCAAACGGTTATTGTTATTGTTAGTCCATCAATGCAAGTAATTGTTAGGTTAAATTTCAGCCATTTAAATCGCTGCGTAACGATGTGAAATAATACAATTTTAATACAGTACATCTGCCTTTTGTGTGTTAACTTTCGCGATGAATCAAGATGCTTTTGGTCGCAATAGAATTAGATATAAGATCTGAATAAAAGGGCCTATGGTACCAAATACAGTAAACACCCGCTATGAAGAACCTTCCACCTATAAGAACCTCAGGCTGAAATTAGGGATTTTGTGCCCCTCTCAATAAGAACCTGTTTGAGCCTGATATTTGAAATAGGTTCTTATGTCACAAAATCAATTTATAATTTTTCTGTAGCAAAGTTCCAAATGAGGATGACACCAACATCTGGTTGCAGTTCCTTATCTTTTAACGTAGATCTCAAAATTCTAGTTGTTAAGGAAGATGTACCTTAATATTGTTATATACTAGTATATCTACAAAGAAAACTGAAAGTACTGCCTAGTTAATTTCATCCATATCATCTCATTGACATAAGTGTTTATCAGTTACTGAATTGTGGCTTTATGGTTTATTGAGTTGTCTTTCTCCAGTTTTTTGCATAGTAAAATAATTACAAACCAATTTATAAGAACCTAACACCCTGATTTTTTGTTAGATATCAAATATATAAGAACCTATCCCAGGCTGGTTTGGAAAAATGTAGGTTCTTCGTAGTGGGTGAAGGGAATAGTCGAAATATACTCCAGTCAAAATATAAATATAGTTCCTATGAAAGATATTACTGACTTTAGTTTATTTCCAAAGTTTCAGCATTCCTATCAATTTAGTTAAGAAGATATGGCTAGTTGAAGTTGAAAATTTTGACGCCATATTGGTTTTGAAAATATGACGTCATTGAGTGATAGTGATAGCTGTTGTGAATGTTCTTTGGACGAAAATTAGTCGAAATAAACTATCTAGTTCCTCATGCAGGAAAGTATAAAGGAGCTTCTTAGGCATAATACGAGATAGAATCACTCAGTGATGTCATATTTGACAAACAAATATGGCGTCGAAATTGGACACACTCTCCAACTTCAACTAGCTATATCTTCTTAACTAAATTGATAGGAACGCTGAAACTTTGGAAATAAACTAAAGTCAGTAAGATCTTTCATATGTACTACATATATATTTTGGCTGGAGTATCGCTTTAAATGCAAAAATGTTTTACGATTTGAGCTTTACGTCGATGTTCTATGACGGTTTGTTTGTCCTAAATGCGAACCATTACCATGTAACGTCAATTAGACATCATTGCAACATTCTGCTGCTAGAAATATTTGATCTAATTCAAACGTTGATGGTAGACTTGAACGCTATACTAGAGATTTTATCAACTTTTTCACTCAAATCCTCAACCAGTCTATCACACGGAAAGCAGAAAAGAATGCCACAACGTCACCAAGTTACAACCGATTTAGCTTGACTCTGAAGATGACCGCCGCTGAGGCCGTCGAAACGTCAGTCACCAACAATAGTCTTTCTCAAGACTACAACAACTTGGACGATCAACTTCACACATCTACTCATCAGTACTTCGGACAAACAAACCTTTAACGGCGTAGTTTTCGCTAGTGACATAAGCATAACGACATACGCAAGCGCAGTTCGTACTTCGTGGTCAATTTAACACTTTGTTCTTCCTTAAGCCTGGTTTCCATATGGTCGCTACGCTGTCTTTACGGTCGCGGAAGTGAAGCAGTGAAGCGTGTTTCTTTTGTCCTAACAAAAGAAACACGCTTCACTGCTTCACTTCTGCGACCGTAAAGACAGCGCAGCGAGCATATGGCAACCAGGCTTAAGTACAAAGAGGTTAACCTACCATGAAGTGATAACTGCGCTTGCTATGTCGTTATGCATTTTGACATTCAATTCTTCACTTCATGTAGAATCTCTATCAGTATATACTATAGGCATTTTAAACTTAATGATATACCAAGACAATTCGTAAAACGAGAAGCATTTGTCCTGTGTTGACTAGTCAAAGCTATATTACCTCAATTAAAACGATTTTGTCAGTGATAAAAAGTATTATAATAGTATATAGTTCTCGCTGCTACAAAAAAGGGAAATTGACAATCACGTGGAAAGGTTTCGAACAAGAATTATTCTGCATGTGAGTATTCGAGGGCTGCAGCTCGACGCGCAGTTGTGATTTAGTCATGTAGTTGAACGTAATTGGCTGGGAAGATACCGGTCGCACCACGGCAAGTGCCTCTCCACCAACCAGCGTCGATCTGTTCAATATTCGTGATGATGTCATCTGGATCGAATGTAAGCTCCTCCTCATCAGCTTAACAAAGAGAAAATCGTATACCGTAAACTGCGGAATATAAGCCCTGGGCTTATACAATTTCGTAAGGGGTTTTGGGTGGGCTTATAAACGGTGGGCTTATATTCGGGGGGCTTATAAGCGGTAAAAAAAACGTTTGGGAATGATCGAACTGCTAGTGAAATAAATTGGGACTAACATACGGCATTATCAATATACGTTTTTTAGGGGTGGATAAACGTTGATTTTTAGAGGGGGCTTATAACCGGGGGCTTATATTCCGCAGTTTACGGTATCATCAAATATCGTTTATATATCAGCCTCGTACAAAGGTGCTTGTTTTGCTTTGCGCGACTTAGCCTGGGCGGGCGCTGAGCGCGCGCGGGCTTTTGGGGCCGTCGCGTCCCCCAAAAGCCCCCGCGCGCTCAGCGCCTGGGTATGAGGCTGTTTATATAATTGACAAGTTTCTATCACAAATCCTCCATTTTCATTGGCTATCGCAGGAGTTACTATCCGCTGATAGAAACATCTGGGGAAAAGCCGCGTAATTTCGAAAGAATATTTACTTTTTTTCATGAAAAATGTGATATAAAAGTTATTTCTTATATATACTTTTTGTTTGCCTACCTGCTTGATAATCATACAAAGCCACCGCTGTCATTCCAGGTCCCTAAAAATGATTAACAATTATTCACCTCAGTGTCTGTGAAGCCAATCACAAAACCTGTTCATTTTAGGTACGTATTTCCCGCATTATCAAGAACAAATCCTAACACTAATCTTGATCCTAATGTTAAAGTGCCTATCTCACATTTGGGGATTTTAATTACATATCCGTAATATTTGGGTCTTCCTGAGCAAAATCATAATACATATTGTCAGCCGAAAATTTCATCTTCATGGAGTTTTTCGCTGTCGAAGTTACCGGGTGTGATGTCACAAAAGGCATTCCAAACCAATTTTCTTTTGTTACTTGCCACAAAAATGCCTCTTGTGACATCACATTCGATAACTTTAACAGCAAAAATGTCCATGAAGATGAAATTTTCGGCTGACAAGATATATCATGATTTTACTCGTATTACGAATATGTAAAATCCCCAAAGGTGAGATAGGCAGTTTAACCCTAACCGTAGCTAACCATAACCTAACAAAAAATAAAGACCATATACAAAACAGAAAGGGCTTTTTGAGTGATCCCTTTTAGCTATTTCCGAAATGTTCTTGACCAACTAGAAATCTAGACCAACGCCCTAACCGACATTGCAGCTATAAATTATAGCAGTAACCAATGCAGCATGTTTCTTATCAAATCCCAAGAGCATACAATAGCGTTGCCTGTCAAGTGATATAATTTCTAACAGAGAGATATGTGTTGTTCTGCGTAGGCCTCTCTCCTCCGCACAGGCTTCTTTGCGTGATCTCTGAGAGGGGAAACCGCTGGGCGGAATTTTCCGTCTGCGCTCCTTCCGCCCAGCGGTTTCCCCTCTGAGAAGAGGTTTGCCTCTGCAGAGGTACCCATTCCGCACGTTGTAACCAATAAATTATTGGCATTATTTTAGCATTGTAACCAATACGTTATTGGATTGTAATACGTTATGATTGTAAGCGCATGCGTGTAACAGTCAATTACTAGTCCCACATTCATAGTCTCTCTCACTAGTCTACTAATTTAGCACCCGAAGTAAGGGAGTGAATGCAGGTGGGGGTTGGCGACGGAGAAAAAACGGGGCTATGTCACGATCTGCCTGGTTACTCAGCTAAGCGTACTTTTTGATTTTTGATTCGGAATCCAAAATCAAAGCGAAGCGAAAGCTCAACGATTTATTCTATTAGTATTTTTTATTTTCATGTTAGTGGGTTATTTTTGGACGAGTTGTAAGTAAAGCGTAATGACAATTTAATGTCTAATCGTGGTGGGAAACGAGGAGCTGGAAGGCCAAAAAGTACGCTTAGCTGAGTAACCAGGAAAATCGTGACATAGCCCCTTTAACGTTAGAAAACTCGCTAGCCGGGGGGTTAGGACCTTTGTTGTTTTGGGGTTGGTTACAATGCTAAAATAATGCCAATAATTTATCGGTTACAACGTGCGGAACCGCTGGCAGAGGAGAGAGCTGCGTGGGCAATGTAGAAATACAAATCGAAAATTCTAAAAGGTTGGTATACTTCCGAAATGGTAGCCCGCGCGCGCTCAGCACAACTTTCCAAAGACGCTTGGGTACCAGGCTGCCGAAATGGTGTATACTCCTTGATGTGCACTCTCTGAGGAAGAGCCTTCGCTGGAATCGTTAGACCTCCTACAAACTATTTCATGATTTCGGCAGTACACCAACCATTTAGAGTATTCAACTTGTAATTTCTAACAGTTGTTTTTCCTCCTTACTTCAGAAACAGCAGCTTCTGTTGGTTCACTGTCTTCGACATTTCCGTAAATATGGTCAGCCTCTGGCTCCTCGTGCCCAGCCTCTGGCTCCTCGTACCCAGCCTCTCCTTCCTCCTCCATTTGAGCACGTTCGCTCTCGGCACGCTCATTTTCATCGCGTTCACGTTCTACACGTTCACGTTCTGCCCGTTCACATTCTGCACGCTCGTCTTCCTCGCGCTCAGCACGTTCGCGTGCTACACGTTCTGCGCGGTCTTCTTCCTCGCGCCTGCGCTGTTCTGCTTCATCTTGTTCACGTGATTCGGCCTCAGCCCGTTCTTGTTCTTCTTTCTCTCGCTCGTCAGTTTCTCTCTCCGTCTGCTCCTTCTCCGCTTCCTGGAAGTAAACATATATAACCTAAGGCAATGTGGACACCGAGGTTACTATTAAGGATTCAATCCCGATTGGTGCTACGGATAGATTATATATAAGTCGATGACCCACATTGACTACCGCGATGTGACCTGGCAGGGATGTGGACAACTTAATATTGATGCTCTCCAGAGGTTTCAACGCAGGACAGCCAAACTGATCTTTCCTAAGTCGGGACTTGAAACTGATCGGTTAATAGAAACCCTAGTATTGGTACCTCTTACAAATAGAAGAAAGTTACAATGTGTAATGCTAGTTAAGAAATGCCTTATGGCATTTCACCACCATATCTAAATAACTCTTTTCATCTCAATGAATCTGTTCACTCATATAGAAACAGAAGAAGTATAAATACATTCGCTTATCTAAAGTAAAACTAGAGATGGAACATTTTGATTTCTTAATAAAAAATGTCGTGCTAACCTGAGCTTGTCTTCTCTCGGCCGCTTCATGTTCTCGTTTCTCACGAGCTTGTCGACGAGCTTTCTCTTCTTCAGCGCGACGTTGGTTGCCCTGGACACGAGAGAAGGAGAAGTATTACGCTCACGAGTACGCGAACTTATATACACCGAACAGATTGAATTGAAATTACCTCTTCTTCAGCCTTCGCCATGTTTTCAAAGCGTGCTTTAAGATTTCCTGCTGCTCCTGTGGAACACAAAAGTTGACTAAGATCCTAGGAGCTGATTTATTGTCAGAGTTAGGCTGGTCCACTCTTGAGGAGAGACGATCTCAGCACTTTGGTGTTGCAATGTATAAAACCTTTTAATAATTTGGTTCCTGAATATTTTTTCCAGAAATTTGTTCAAACGAATGAAATACACAATCATAATCTACGTGGCTCAAATTATAACATTTTTGTTCCTAGATCTCAGTCTGAGGCACTTAAAAATGTTTTACCTACAGGGGGGCTGCTCTTTGGAATATCTTCCGTCAGGAAAAAACATCAGCTCCTTCTTTATCTATTTTTAAATCTCTAGTGAGAAGTTGATTAAGAATACATAATTTCTTGTCTCTCTTTGTATATAGTTATTTTAAATTTTTTAGTTAGTCACTTATGTATACGGAAGAGCACTTTTGGGGCTCGCTATGTTCGAAATACAAGTAGCTGACTGGCTGGTGTAAACAAACTAATTAGTTAATTAAAATAATAATTAACTAAAAGTTATAATTTTTCTCGTTTTATTTATCTTATTTTGAATTTCATGCGATCGACTATACAGCGATCTTCGACAGTAGTTTTCAGTTTCCCAATCCCAAATGCTTGAAAGCTCGCATGAAAACCAAATGACACCGATCGCTCGTCGATTTTCGGGGGGGGGGGACAGCCAGGGGCCCCAGATACGCTTAATCCGCCACTGCTTTTGCTGAATTGGAGTCCGTATTGAAATAAAGTTTTAATAATAATAATAATAAATACAAAAATTCTGCAAACTAACAGAAAATGTATTGAGCAACATTAATACAATATATTTCTATCTAGCCTCCTCCGCAGGCACTCTGTGACTTTTTTCCCGAGTCAAATAGCTTCCAACGCTGTTTTGGCCATTTTTGGCCGAGCCAGCCAAAACATTGTTCGCACAGCCTTGGTAGCGATTTGACTAGGAAAAAAGATGCCACAGAGTTGCCTGCGGAGGAGGCTAAATGTCGAAAAATGTCGAAACGGAAACGTTTAGTTTAAGAAACATTTAGTTTTAAGAAACATTTTGCATTAGATTTACGTAGTGAACGTTGCTCGTAGCGAAGCCAAGCGAGCGAGAATTTGAGATGCATTTTGTTTCTCTATATACGTGGCGTATTCGCGAAATAAATACAACATAAAACAGCACATAACTCGTTATGCTTTACACTTACCAGAACCGGCACTAGGTTTGGCAGTTCTGTAAGAAGATTGCACGTCAGTCATGTCTGCAAATGTTCCCGCAGACTATAGAAAGAACAATAATGATACTATACAGTCAAATTCCAGGCCTCGTTATAACTCTCGGAGTCATCGTGACCGGCAAAAGCAACGACGTTTGCCGGTCAAGCAGTATTTTTTGCCGGACAAAAACATACTGTTCTAATTGCTCTTTCGCTGACTATTGGCAAGAAAAGGATGAACGAGAATGAATGGGGAAAACACTTTATTAAAGGGACACTCCACTCCCAAAACGAGTGTTGCTTTTAAATTAAAGTTCTTTGTCGCCTTACATGAGAATGGGTATTAGTCTTTGTCTATCGTATTTTTGTAAATTGAAAGCCGCCATTTTTGCAGTTGCTCCCATTAATTTTTGACGTCATTGAGTGATAGAAACACTACACAAAGAAACCCTTCACAATAGCATGACAATAACGTGGTCTTAGAATGCGTTTACACTAGAGCAAAAGTTTCCGGATTCGTCACGAATCCGGAACGTTTTGGTACCAGATTCGTTTTGCCGTTTACACCTATAGTAAATGATCAATTTTACGAAAAATATCACAATAATTGATCACTCAGGTATATTTACTCAGGTATATTTATAAGAAGGATTGATCAAATATCGACGTATTCGTTTGTGAACTGAAATAGGCGTCCCATAAAATGGCCGCCAAGAAGAAAACAAGCGCGCAAAGCACTACCCTGACACTCACTCTTTAAGACACGCTTACCTCCAATGAGCTTTCGTAACGTTTATGTTAGGATCAACGTCTTCTACAGTTACTTGCCAAAAGTTTAAATACAAGGTCAAAAAGTTCAATATTGTGCAAAATTTCATTACAATCTTTCACAATTACTTGTTATACGACCAAGAGGAACATCTTGGAAGATATCTCTTTCCTAACCTCATCAACTCTGTCAGTTTGAACGCCAAATTTGCCTCCAAATCCAATTGAATAATCTGTGAACGAACCAACACTAATTCAATATACGACTTGGCTGAGAAGAAGTCAATTTTGGGAAGAAATTATACCTCACAAAATCTAGAAAACTACGGTTTTATAATCGTATGATGCAGAGAGGATTCAGACGATAAGACTTTTCTGATTTTGCAATTCCTCGGATTCAAAGACGTCGCACATGCAGTGATTGAGCAGTGGAATGAATACAAAGAGAGTTTTCGAATTGAACGATTTTTTTCTAAACATATAGTCTGTTCGACTGTTGAATCACTGCCTTTGGCTGTTCTTTCAACCGAGTGCCAACATGATTAAGCGTGGTAACCATCGTCGATCATCGCCGATGGTGCGTTCACGATGGTCTGCGATGATCGGCGATCGTTCCCGACATGAAAACTAGGATTTACGGTCGTTACTCTGGGTTTAGTTTAGTTTAATAAATTTGCCACAAAGTACAATATACAATACAACATCCACAAATAGCATGGCAGGGGTTGGGAACAGGACTACCGTCCCAATTGCTACCCAATCCCTTATCTCAATCTCATCTCCCAATCCCTTATCTTAATCTCGTGTTTCAATGATACCTTTTTGCGACGCGTGTTTTTCCGTCTTCCCTTCATACTCATAACCTACAGCAGACTAAAATGGAAGAGAAAACTCGTCAGGTCAACATACAAATTCTCCTTATTGGTCTCCAAACATTTCTTATAGTACTAGTTGGGAGAAGTTCAGTTTTAAAAACATATCAGTTTATTTTTCGTGATCATTTTCTTTATTCTCATTACTTCTATGCATTGATGTTATTAGGAGAAGTTAGATACTGATCACTCTTGGAGAATAAAGGGTTAAGTAGTCAGTCTAATTAGTACCACCAATTGTTTGTCTTGAGGAGTGAAGTGTTAAAGTGGCACTACGATGAAAATTCATCCCCGTTTTTTTAGATTTTCTTTAGCATAGAATATTTCAGGGTCGAAAGTGATCATCGATGTAAAAAAACCTAAAAAATGGTATTATGGAGTAAGTATTTTGAGCTCTGAGATCACTATTATATAGGCCACCATTACTAAGAACGTGTTCCAAGTGAGTTCCAAGTGAGCAATTTCAAAAGGTAATATTGTTTGTGACGTCAGATTCTCAATGCTACGCCTGAATTTCAGTCGAGGTTACTTGTTTTCTTCGAGGAGATAAAATGCCCAGCCTTTCAGACGAAGAATTTGAAAAAACGACCTTGATCACTATGGATTTACTTGAAGAATTACCCATGTGGGAGTCTTCGCGTTGAGAATCTGACGTCACTTTGTTACTCTGGTCAGGAACATGATCGATTAATGGCGGACGTAACAACTCCAGATTCGGAGTCAGAAAAATAATACTTGCCATCGTCGAATCGCAAAACGGTTTCGACCGAGTAATATTTAGCAGCTCTCCTTTATAAATACGTAAAAATATCGATAGGTAAAAATTTGATCGTAGTACCACTTTACGCTTACCTCCAATGAGCTTTCGTAGCGTTTACGTGAGGAGCAACGCCTTCTAGTTAAAGAGTTCTTACGGTATACGGACTTACTACTCTCGAGTAGCCCAGGTAAGATGGCGGCTCGAGCGAGCAATCCAAAATGGCGGCCCGAATGACCACATCATTGGGTTAAGCCATCCTGGGTGCCTCTCCTGGAAAATCACTACTTCGTATTGATAGAAAAGGCGCATACATATCCAAGAGACAAGCATTTTTGAGAGTTTTGGTTGACAATCACAGCAAATCACTTGAGTTAAAAACTGGCTGTAGGGGGTAAAGATTAACAACAGTATCCTAACAGAAGTATTTATACAACAAGTTCAGGTTATCTTAAGGGAATTAAATCCAGAGAAACGAGTGAAATGAGAGCAACAAGTTTCACCATTGAAAGGACGTCGAACCAATTATGCAAAATTCGAACCTTGCGAACGGAAATTCACAATGTTTCCGATCATACTGATGTATTAGAGTGTTCCGACAGGCATGAAACGATTTTTAGCAGTTAGTTTCTCACGAGAGTCGTGTAAAGTGATTTTCCTTGTTCTAGTCGATTGAGCTGTTGCACGCTTAAGCCGCCATCTTGGATTCCCCATAGTGCCGCGTCGACCGAGCCCGCAAATGTCTAGCAAATGTTCCAATATTCGGTTAACCTTTCATGTTACTATCGAGGTACAGTATATAATCGTCATGAAATAACCGTTAACTCTTCCTAACCCTCCCACCTCGATTCCCTTGATGTTACATGAAAGGTTATAGATCAAGGGAATCGAGGTGGGAGGGTTAGGAAGACACTTAAGGCGGGGGGTTAGGGTTAGAAAACTTATCAGGTGGGGGTTAGGGTTAGGATCTAAGTTATTTTCGGGTTAGCGGTTATTTCATGACGATTATATACCTCGATTCATTTGGTGATGGAGTAACATGAAAGGTTAACCCAATATTCTCATGAGTATAAATCCACTGAATAACACGTGCCAACCATTAAAGTGCCTATAACGTCTGTGGGAATTTGACATATTTGTAATCTATGGATTATCCTGAGATAAATTGTAATATATCTTGTCAGCTGAAAATTTCATCTTCATAGACTTTTTTGCTGTTAAAGTTGACGGAAATGACGTCAAATCGGGAATCTGTCCATATGAAAACCTCTTTACAGATGCCCGATTTGACGTTATTTCCGTCAACTTTAACAGCAAAAAGTCTATAAAGATGAAATTTTCAGCTGACAAGATATATTACAATTTATCCCAGGATAATTCATAGATTACAAATATGTCAAATTCCCACAGACGTTATAGGCACTTTAAACTCTATTTCAGTAACATACAATAGTAAACATCTGTCACATTTAAATTACTTTAAATTAATATGAGAGACTGAGAGCAAGCGATGCTAACCTTGTCGACACGATCTGTTTGAACTCCATATTTTCCTCCAAATCCTTTCGAATAATCTAGATTGTTATGAATGATAGCAGTCTGTATTTTTAACGAGCACTTTAAAGTAGGGATGCACCGGAACTTGGTTCCGGCGGTTAGTTCCGGCCGGAATTCCGATTTTTCCAAGTTCCGGCCGGAACTCATGAAAAATGTTCGGCCGGAACCCAGGGAACCGGAACTTATTTATCAAAATATGATCAGCGCTTGATCTGTAGTGCTCAGGCTTTCTAAGACTATGCACGGCGTCAATGCGATTAAAAATAGATCAACTATTAGGAAACAAAGGACTTTCTGGAGAATATTCAGTATTCACATTTGATTGGACAAAAATGTTCATGATACCAGTATGGAAAACAAAAAGTTAAAACATTATAAAACTAGTTTTGTATGTAATGGAAATATGGACAATTTTAATAATTTTCTATCTGGTATTATTTAATGAGGGGTTATTTTCACTTTTTGACCACTTAATTCCACAAGGACAATGTCAGACTAAGCTAGTCTGGTGCAAATGGAAAGATACTACTCTGATACCCGGTTCCAGCCGGTTAGTTCCGGCCGGAACTTATTTCAGTTCCGGTTCCGGCCAGAACTTTTAAATTTGGTTCCGGTGCATCCATACTTTAAATTGCCTATACAGCCCTTTCGTTTTTAGTTATCTGTATAGAAGATGAAAAAATAGCTGATAAGTTAATTTATAGTTTTTGATTTGGACTTTTCGTTTAGAAGATATCACTCTTTAAACATTGCTATTTATATAAAAAACCGCAAATTAGAAAGGCCTGGAACGAGCCACACGTGACGTCATTTAAGAGACGAATGTGTGTTTTGCCTTGGGGAACTTGTAAACACTGTATTAAACACACTACAAGTTCTCTATGTGATATTCATATTTACTGTCCGCGTATCGTTCAATTAAAAAATTGTTCAAGTAATGTATCGTTTAAGTAAGGAATACGATGGACAGATATTTTTCTTTCAAATTCGCTTCATTAGAACATCCATACACTGCGTATCTGTCTGGCATGATTGAAATAATCTGGGAATCGAGCTCGTTTGTTTACGAAGCTGGGAAGATCCTGGACTCATCTCTTAAATGACGTCACAACCTAGTTTCCAGACTCCAGAATTGCCAGAAATACGTTTTCGGATTTTAATCGGAATTTGCTTACATTTCTTAATTTGGATGCAAAATATCTTCTAAACGAAAAGTCCAAATCAAAAACTGTAAAATAACTTATCAGCTATTTTTTCATCCTCTATACAGATAACTAAAAAACGAAAGGGCTGTATAGGCACTTTAAATATATTGTTACGAACACAGAATGAGTCGGCCCTGTTCTGTCTGACTGCCCCATCCGGGAATCCAAACTGCCTTAAAGTACAAGCGCTTTTACCAATGAGCAATTGAGATAAATCGCGCAGTCAGATAATTAAAAAAAAACAACTTTATGAGTATTCGATCTGTATTTCTACACTGTCTACACAGCACAACAATTTTTACCACCGGCAGCCTCAGGCACTCAAAATCTCTCTAAACATATTCTGCTTATCACAGTCGGACGGATGGACAAACGAACGAAGTGACGAATGAATTGATGAGCAAATGAGACTGTAAGTAGGCTTGGGCGATTTTATAAAAAAACCGGAAAACGGCGAAAAAACTCGACCGAAGAACCGTATATCGCCGTCCATCCCTGTGATATATGAGGCCTACACGCGTCTAAAATGCAACGAAGCTTGACTGCAGCAAAGACAGGCCTACAAATAAGTTAAATTAAAAGTCTGACTTGAGTGGTTTGGTCCAGCGAAAGCGTAGAATCACATCATCGCAGCTTTCTATCAAGAATGCCTTCGCGAAAGTAACGCCGCTGTGCATCTGGAAACCAACGCCACGAAGTCATAACTGACGCCATAACAATTTTTCTGTGTAAAGACAACGTCGTATTCAACGTTGTGTTACATGTTGCAACAAGAGAATAAGCTCGGTGAACGATGGCATGTTGTAAAATGGACTGGACTGTACTGGACTGGACTGATAAAACATGGACTGATAAAACATGGACTGATAAAACATGGACTGATCAAACATGGACTGGTAAAACATGGAATTGATAAAACATGGACTGGTAAAACATGGAATTGATAAAACATGGACTGGTAAAACATGGAGGGTTAGGATCTTCAGTGTTGTTTTGGGGTTAGCGATTATTTGTTAATGTAGACATCATACATTCACAGCTACACGTTACATGTTTTACCAGTCCATGTTTTATAACAAATAATCGCTAACCCCAAAACAACAAAGATCCTAACCCCCCATGTTTTACCAGTCCATGTTTTATCAGTCCATGTTTTACCAGTCTATGTTTTATCAGTCCATGTTTTATCAGTCCATGTTTTATTAGTCCAGTCCATGTTTTACAACATGCCGTGAACGATGTAAGCGATATTGGCTTCTTGAACCTTCTTCTCATGCAGTGGAGCAATAACATCACTTTCTCTCTTCTTTGTGTTGGCTTCCTCGTTAGTGACGAAGTATTTCATGCAGTTTTTTCGGAGAAACAAGAAGCAACGGTGAAATAGACCTTGATATTATTTTTCGCAGTCCATTTTCGATTTTTGCGTCTTTTGCTCCCGGAAAAAGTTAAATAATGACGCGATTAAACGGGTTTTCAAGATGGCAAACAAAAAAACAGTTTTGTCGGTTTTATCTCGACGGTTTTCGGTTTCGGTTTTTTTTTAACACCGCCCAAGCCTAACTGTAAGAACAAACAACAAATGAATCAACAAGAAATCAATTACCTTTCTGTGACTCATGCTTTTCTAACTCTGCGTGGTACTCCCAACCCATGGCAGACTAAAGGTTAACGCAAAGACATTAAAGAACGCAAAGAGAATGTAAAAGAAAGGAAATAATTACAAAAGAATAAATGAGGGTGGATTTGAAGCAAAATATTTTACCGCGTCAACTCTGTCTTTATCCACGCCATATTTCCCTCCAAAACCCTTAGAATGATCTTGAATATAAATCAAACATTTGATTAAGACAAAAATATAACAGTGTTGAAATAGATTTGAAAGCTAGTTGGGCCAGGACACCCACAATATTTTAGCAAATTGTAAACAAATTGATAATTGGTGTTGTTGACGTGAAGTACATCTTTTCGGTTTTTTATAAATTTATACACAACTATTTTAAATACATAATTATTATTTATTATAAGGTGACGCATTGTATGCAACCGAACAGTTTATATATATATATATATATATATATATATATATATATATATATATATATATATATATATATATATATATATATATATATATATATATATATATATATATATATATATATATATATATATATATATATATATATATATAAATATAGTACAATATCTATATACATATATATATATATATATATATATATAGCAAAGTGAAAAGGTGGTAAACTGCCAAGAATTTAGTGACGAGATACTGACGTTTCGAGCGGAGCCCTTCATCAGAGTAAGACGAGATGAAATGAAATAAATAGGGCTTATATATATGCCAAAAGGGTGTCACAAGTAGAAAGTAGCCAATCAAATGCACGGGAGATAAACAAACTAATAATTAATGAGATGGGAAACGTAAGATCATTTGCTATTTTTAACAGTCGATCAGCAAGCAGACTGAGGGGGCGGGAGAAGTGACAGGTCCAATATTCAAGGGGATTAGGCGATAATATTAGCATAAGAAACAAAAAATTTGAAAAGGAATGAAAATGCATACGCGAATAATAAAAAATTAATAATAATAAAGGTTCCAAGCAAACTAAAATAACCAAAAACTTGTAGGAAATTAAATAAAAGAAAAACGTTCGTTAAGACCAAGAGGATGTGTGGTGCCAAGTTTAAAAATGAGACGCTTCTCTTGACGCTTGCGGTTATCGTTGCCACCGGAGATGGGAAGGATGGCACAGACTTTCATGTCTGAAACCAAATGGTTGGAGCTGTTGAAATGGCGGGCTACAGGTTTGTCACCATCATTGATCCTCACGGAACGAAGATGTTCAGCAAACCTGTCTGAAAGACGTCGCCCAGTTTCACCGATGTAGATTTTAGGGCATTTATCGCATGAAATGCAATAAATTATGTTGGTGGACGTGCATGAAAAAGCATGACGGATAGTGTGGTCGAATTTGGGGGCAGTAATAACTGTAGTGGGATTGAGAAAAGCGCATGTGTTACAGCGGGAACGGCCGCAAGAAAATGTTCCCGCTGGTGCCGAGGTATTTTGTTTAAGGGCACTATGTACTAAGGAGTCACGAATGTTTTTATTACGGCGAAAAGATACCAAAGGGTTGTCGGTGAAAATGGCTGACGTCTCAGGATCATTTTGTAAAATGTGAAAATTCCGATTAATAATATTTTTAACTTTAAAATTGAAAGGATGAAATGTTAGAACTAAAGGAATTTTATTGTTTGAAACTCGTTCCAAAGATGGTTCAAGGGCGTCTAAACGGGGGACGAGAAAAGCTTTCTGAACGGCGAGGTCTAAAAGGTTGGTAGGGTAACCACGTTGGACAAAAAAAGATCTCATTTCCATTGATTTGACTTGAAAATCTTGGTCGTCGCTACATAAGCGGCGAAGACGCAAGAATTGAGAGTAAGGGATGGATTGCTTAGTGTGGTTGGGATGAGAGGATGAAAATAGAAGATAACTATGGGAGTCAGTAGGCTTGTACGAGACCGACGTTTTCAGCGAATCACCATTAATCGAAATTAAAATATCAAGGAACGACACAGAGGTCTCGCTGATTTCCCACGTGAACTTCAGAGCAGGATGAAAATCATCAACAAAGTTGATGAACTGCTCTAAAAGGACACGTGAACACGACGCTGTTCCTAAACAGTCATCGATAAATCTTCCGAAAAAATCAGGCAAGGGACCCGTGTATTGTTCAAAGATCTGTTTTTCAACATAACCAACAAATAAATTAGCATAGCTTGGACCCATTTTGGTGCCCATCGCAACACCACTTATTTGTTGATAATGTTCACCATCAAACGAAAAATTGTTAAGGGTAAGCACTAGTTCTGCTAAGCGGAGTAACGTGGTTGTGGAGGGTTCTAAATTAGTGCGCTGATCAAAGAAAAACTTCAGAGCTTCAAGGCCATCACAATGGGGAATGACGGTGTATAAGGACTTGACGTCCATCGTGAAAATAAATTTATCGGAACTACTGAAACGTAACTGGTCGAAAATTTGCAAGGCATGTTTAGTATCTTTGATATAAGAAGGCAACTTCTTAACCAAAGGATACATAACGTTGTCTAGAAAACTGGAACAATTTTTCGTTTGATGGTGAACATTATCAACAAATAAGTGGTGTTGCGATGGGCACCAAAATGGGTCCAAGCTATGCTAATTTATTTGTTGGTTACGAAAAATTGTTCCAGTTTTCTAGACAACGTTATGTATCCTTTGGTTAAGAAGTTGCCTTCTTATATCAAAGATACTAAACATGCCTTGCAAATTTTCGACCAGTTACGTTTCAGTAGTTCCGATAAATTTATTTTCACGATGGACGTCAAGTCCTTATACACCGTCATTCCCCATTGTGATGGCCTTGAAGCTCTGAAGTTTTTCTTTGATCAGCGCACTAATTTAGAACCCTCCACAACCACGTTACTCCGCTTAGCAGAACTAGTGCTTACCCTTAACAATTTTTCGTTTGATGGTGAACATTATCAACAAATAAGTGGTGTTGCGATGGGCACCAAAATGGGTCCAAGCTATGCTAATTTATTTGTTGGTTATGTTGAAAAACAGATCTTTGAACAATACACGGGTCCCTTGCCTGATTTTTTCGGAAGATTTATCGATGACTGTTTAGGAACAGCGTCGTGTTCACGTGTCCTTTTAGAGCAGTTCATCAACTTTGTTGATGATTTTCATCCTGCTCTGAAGTTCACGTGGGAAATCAGCGAGACCTCTGTGTCGTTCCTTGATATTTTAATTTCGATTAATGGTGATTCGCTGAAAACGTCGGTCTCGTACAAGCCTACTGACTCCCATAACTATGTAGACATCATACATCAAATCTTCTATTTTCATCCTCTCATCCCAACCACACTAAGCAATCCATCCCTTACTCTCAATTCTTGCGTCTTCGCCGCTTATGTAGCGACGACCAAGATTTTCAAGTCAAATCAATGGAAATGAGATCTTTTTTTGTCCAACGTGGTTACCCTACCAACCTTTTAGACCTCGCCGTTCAGAAAGCTTTTCTCGTCCCCCGTTTAGACGCCCTTGAACCATCTTTGGAACGAGTTTCAAACAATAAAATTCCTTTAGTTCTAACATTTCATCCTTTCAATTTTAAAGTTAAAAATATTATTAATCGGAATTTTCACATTTTACAAAATGATCCTGAGACGTCAGCCATTTTCACCGACAACCCTTTGGTATCTTTTCGCCGTAATAAAAACATTCGTGACTCCTTAGTACATAGTGCCCTTAAACAAAATACCTCGGCACCAGCGGGAACATTTTCTTGCGGCCGTTCCCGCTGTAACACATGCGCTTTTCTCAATCCCACTACAGTTATTACTGCCCCCAAATTCGACCACACTATCCGTCATGCTTTTTCATGCACGTCCACCAACATAATTTATTGCATTTCATGCGATAAATGCCCTAAAATCTACATCGGTGAAACTGGGCGACGTCTTTCAGACAGGTTTGCTGAACATCTTCGTTCCGTGAGGATCAATGATGGTGACAAACCTGTAGCCCGCCATTTCAACAGCTCCAACCATTTGGTTTCAGACATGAAAGTCTGTGCCATCCTTCCCATCTCCGGTGGCAACGATAACCGCAAGCGTCAAGAGAAGCGTCTCATTTTTAAACTTGGCACCACACATCCTCTTGGTCTTAACGAACGTTTTTCTTTTATTTAATTTCCTACAAGTTTTTGGTTATTTTAGTTTGCTTGGAACCTTTATTATTATTAATTTTTTATTATTCGCGTATGCATTTTCATTCCTTTTCAAATTTTTTGTTTCTTATGCTAATATTATCGCCTAATCCCCTTGAATATTGGACCTGTCACTTCTCCCGCCCCCTCAGTCTGCTTGCTGATCGACTGTTAAAAATAGCAAATGATCTTACGTTTCCCATCTCATTAATTATTAGTTTGTTTATCTCCCGTGCATTTGATTGGCTACTTTCTACTTGTGACACCCTTTTGGCATATATATAAGCCCTATTTATTTCATTTCATCTCGTCTTACTCTGATGAAGGGCTCCGCTCGAAACGTCAGTATCTCGTCACTAAATTCTTGGCAGTTTACCACCTTTTCACTTTGCTATATATTCAAAACACTGTCTACGCAGCACTCTACTTTTTTATATATATATATATATATATATCTGAAGGGAGTGGCCCTGTTTATGGCATTCTGTGAGGCACAGGAAACCCACAACCTTAAAAAGTTTCCAGAATCCCTTTTAAGCTATTAATAAATATTTGACACATTAAGTATCCAGACTACATTTTTACCTGTTTGAGAAGCATGTTTCTCCGTTTTTCCTTCATATTCAAAACCCATAGCAGACTAAAAAAAGTGAATGAAAATACTAGTCATTTTCACCACGCTGGCCATGACACCTTGCATTCCAAAAGAACCTTTTATTATAGTATTTCAACCAGGCTAATAATCCAAAGGAATGGGAGTCTTCGTTTGTCAAAGGAGAAA
Source organism: Chrysogorgia sp. JL179-B06 (assembly GCA_035772405.1). Lineage (NCBI taxonomy): Eukaryota > Metazoa > Cnidaria > Anthozoa > Scleralcyonacea > Chrysogorgiidae > Chrysogorgia > Chrysogorgia sp. JL179-B06. The sequence goes on from JAYKKM010000477.1 coordinate 330,716, forward strand.
TATCCCTGCCTGATGATTGGTTTGCTAAAGTAAAAGTATAGTAGAAGTCCTAGGAATCTTCCTCTTCAAATCAAATTCCCTTGGTGGCCTGGATTATTATGGTTACTGCCCCGGTAAAGCATAAAAATATATCTTTAAAGGTCGTATAACGTCTGTGGGAATTTAACATCATACTGTATGTAATCTATGGATTCTCCTAAGAAAAATTGTAATATATCTTGTCAGACGAAAATTTCATCTTCATAGTCTTTTTTGCTGTTAAAGTTCATGTAGATAGATGCCCGCTATGACAGCACTTCCATCAACTTTAACAACAAAAAAGTCTATGAAGATGACATTTTCGTCTGACAAGATAATATTACAATGTTTCTCAGCAGAATCCATAGATTACATAATATATATAAATGTTAAATTCCCACAGACGTTATACAACCTATAATAGTCATGGTTCATTTACACATAACCTCGCAAAGACAATTTGGAAGACAAATATGTAAAGAAACTAGTCCGAAATTTGGCCTTGGGTTTGACCCAAATATCATGCCCCTACGTCAAATCCTGATTTCTGTCACTTACTTTATCAACACGATCCTTTTGAACTCCAAACTTCCCCCCAAATCCCTTTTTAGCATCCACTTGGGAGGCATGCTTTGATAGCTCGTCCAAATGATCGTGACCAACGGCAGACTAGAACAAGCCATTATAATTCTCAGAATGAAGAAAAGGTACATTTAAACAGCAAGTCTATAGGTACTGATAATACAAAACATGTTATCTCACTTTGTCCATTCGATCCTTTTCAACACCAAATTGTCCTCCATAACCATAAGATGCTTTTGGTCTACATGACTTTGTGTTAAGTGACAAATGGGAAATGGCACAATGTGGTGTCAAAATAATAACATTGGTCTTAAGTTAAAGCAATCTTAAGGTTACAGAATACCCTAGAATGGTAATTTTTTTTGAAAATGGTGTTTTGATATGTTTGTAAAGGTTACCATTAGATCTATTAGCTGCAAAAATTTGAATTGAAAATATTGAAAATTGAGCGAGTTATCGTGTTAAAACGGTTTACAGTTATTATCCGTGGCGGGAAAGTCAACTATTAATTAACAGGATGAATGACAGCTAACTTGTATCAAATTACGAAAGAAATTGGAAAAATAAACACAACTTCAAGTCGTCTCTCTAGCTCTATGTCTGACAGTAAACGGAATAAAAATCCATTCTGTGGTAGTCGTAAAAAACGGGCCAAACACAAGAAAGCTGACAAAGATGTCTTTTTGGATGAAAAAAGGAACATTTATCTGCCAGCGACAAGGGTTCATACTTTGAACAAGAGACACAATGGCCAGACGTGATTACGAACAGCGATAAACGTTCTCAAAGGTCTTCTAGAAGCGAGCAGAAACTGAAGACTAGTATGGAAAGTTTCCAGAAGCGAAAAGCGGCATTACTGGTCAGAATCACAATCTGAATCAGATGATTTTGATTCGGATTTTAACTCAAGTGAAAAATGAGGATGACAGTTCTGCTTGTTACCAACCACCCGTTGGCAATTATATTGTCAGTCCAGAATGTTTGGAATTAATGCTAAAAAACTCTGCAGTGTGTAAGGAGTGCCAGCTTCCACTAAAAATACTTGAAAAAATGAATTCGAGACAAGGTTCAGGAGCGAAATGGATTTTCTCTTGCTCAAGTAAGACCTGTATTTCGCACCAAACATGTTTTCCTGAACCGATTTCGAAAAGAACAGGCCAGAAATAGGACGTGAATTTCGGTGAATACATCCTCTGTTGTTGCTTTCAGAGCAATAGGAAAAGGCAAAGCCGCAGCAGAAAAATGTCTTAGCATGATGGATATTTCTTCTCCCGTTTACACTTGGAGTAAACATACCAAAAACATTAGAAATGAAATCTATTGCTGTGGTGCTGGGGCCATCAAGGTGTAGAATCTGACTCACTGGCATTGCGCTTTTTTTCTTTAGCCGTCGGCCGTCCGAGTACTTTTCGCGCATCTTAGACAAGGGCTATTTCAGTGTACTTGTATAGTCTTTGTTTTGCAATTGCAACTCACCCAAAACAAACAATTAATATCGCTGTTGTTCTTATTGGTGCAAAGTAATTCAATTATTAGAGCAGGTGGAGAATTTGCAATAGCTGTTAAAACTGCGCCAAACTTTCACGGCTTATTTATTACCACATCAATTTTGAGTCACATAGGGGCACTAAAAGGTGTAACCTGGTCGCGCGTTTTAACCGATTCCCACCAAACGCGCACAGGATGTCAGCGAACAGCTGGGCTACAAAAGTGTGTCGGCGTTTTTTTTTATTGTAAAAAACTAACTGAGTTACGGACCTTCATTCGTCAATTGCTTCTTCCACAACATAGGTCGAGGAATAAAATATCCTAGCTGCTAAACCCCTCCAGTAATAAAAAAACCCCGACACACACTTTTTTAGAACAAACATCGAGAAGTGTAAATATGGTAAATTGAGAGCTTTTTGGTAAAATCAAAGACCAGGTTAAACCGCGGCGCGAAGGTCATATGATTTTAAATTGATGAATATATCTGGAAAAATATTGTATTTATTATTTTTTTCACAATTTGAGAGTGTTCTTCGCATACTTAACTATATTTGGTGCAAATTTGAGACAAATCGGAGACAAATTGCGCGGGCGGTAACAAATTTCGTGAATGGGCTTGCTAGGGTGTTCTGTAACCTTAAGGTGATTCCTCAGTTTTGCATTGCGCACATTTACTGCGCACATCCAATAATCAGTGTTTTTATGGCCATTATGCAACACTTTCAAAAAATTCCGACCATTTTAGGACAATTTAGTGCCAAACCTAACAATGGCCGCTTATGTACTGGTAGGGAAGAGTTATTAAGGGACTAAATCAATTTTTTTCCGAGAACGGTTACACAAGTCTAGCTAGGGCTCCTGTGCAAGTACGTTTGTAAACTACTTGATAATGCAGGTTTAAGGCCAAAAGTTCTTAAGAAGGTCGGTGACCATAATGTTTTCCTTAATAATTCTTTTCTTCTACCACTTTTACGTGTTATAACAGAAACTTAGAGAAAAATCATTTCTACAACTTACAATATTTTACATTTTTGATGAATGTTTCTTCAAACAACATATGTCAAAGAATATGGGAAACAACCTTTCTTTATCCTAATAAACCCTGTTAGCTGTTTCTTTTCCCCTAAAATACCATGTTTTCTTGTATAAAATTACCAGTTGCGAAAAATAAAAATATATCTTTGTCAAAAGTTTAAAGAAAAAGTTGTGCAATGCGGTTTTTACTCAACTCGTAAATTGGTCACAATAACGTCACCATACTGAGTAAGAGGTGATCTGCGATATGCCATATCTTCTAAACAAGGTCCGTGACCTCAACTTTTTTTTTGGTTTTAATATAAGTATGTCAATAACTTTAAGACTGGGAAGTTTCAGCAAATTTTCATTTCAAAAAGAATTACCGAGGAATTACCTTAAATTTAGTGGTCACGCTATTTACAGTTATTCAAAATTTCCCTCCATAACCATAAGATGCTTTTTTTCACTTTATGTGTGACAGTAGTTTGGTCAGGAGAGGGTAATTCTCAGCAACATTGGGGAGTTTAGGTTCGCCTGGGGCTGCTCTTATGAGACCGCTCCAATCTTGGTGGATCTCTGGGTCCTGTAAACTGTTCCTCAGCTATTAGCGTAAAACCCTCTCCAACAGAACTGCACCCTCCAAAGATTGAATTGGTTCAGGACACCATGCCCAATTAGGTGTGGATCCATACAGCATATTGTCAGGAATCGCAGGGCTATCTGGGGTGCTATCCCAGACTCTTGCACAAATGTTAAAGCAATCTTAAATTGAGTATCAAGCTATTTATTCACTTTTTCTGTAAAACACTCTGCATGGCTATAGCACCTACTGTATTTCAGAATCATTCTCAGGGACCCAGGGTAGTACTGTAAGTTATATATAGCTGAGTCAATTGAGAATTGTTGAGCGGGATTCAAACTCACACATTTGGGATTCTGGTCTGCTGCTCTAGTACCAGCAGTTCAACTGAAAGAGCAGTTCAAATCCTGCTCAAGTCAACAATCTTCCATTTAATTAATTTTTATTTTACCCTGAAAAATTAAGAATGGTGTTGCCTAATTATGAGACTGTAAAATACTTTCATTACACTAAAAGGATACCCTTTATCATCTGACTCTGAAAATGAAAGCAAATGTAGTATGGTAAGAAAGTCAGTAAAAACAAATGGTCAACATTTAAATTTCATAGTTGAATAAGATGAGGGCGATCCCCAAGTTAACTATTATGTACTTATAGTTTTCAACATTATTTCAAAAACAAGGCATAATTATTGATTTGAAGTACTATACTCATAGCGAGTACTGTACAGTAGCATGGACAATAAGATTGCATCATTTCATAATTAGACTATTACTAGTAATACATTTCTGCTAATACCATATCTGCTGTGCATACTTTCATAATAAATTGATACTAAAGAAATAACATAAACAGGATTAATCTATTAAATCTACTTCCTACCTTTCTTCAGTTTTTGGTGGTCTTGTTCAACATTTTTACGTAGCTCTTTAATACTAAGTACAAATTTAAACAAAAAAGATGGTATAGATGAATATACTTCTCATGACTCATAGTGATCTAAAAATGTTGTTCTGCATAGGACAATATCTGGCCAAATTGACCAGTCATGACAGCCTGCACAAATGTCAACAAACTTGTTTGAATTTATTGACGACAACCGGAATTCATTAATTAACAAGCGTCGCATAATTCCAAAACTTTCCAGAGACGAGTCGACAAAGAACATCTATATACTTTATAGAATAAAATGAATCTGGACTGCTAATTAAATAAATAATAAATTAAAGCTGAAAAGTATCGATATTTCATTTGTGTTGACACCAGGCCTCAGTAAAGTGCCGCTCGCACTTTACTGAGTGCCGCTCGCAGGCACATTTTCAATTTGTGCAGGCACAAATTTTTTTGTTGATTTTTTTTGCTGATTATTAAAACTGCATTTACACAAGAGCAAAAGTAATCGGATTCGTATTGTTTTTTATTCCCATGAGGATGCAAAACAATGTGAATCCGGTTACTTTTGCTCTAGTGGAAACGCAGCCTAAAACTTGAAAAGGAATGCAAATTTTGCAGGCATTCCAACTTCTATAAATTCTGCTCGCAGGCACAAAAAGATATTGAGGCCTGGTTGACATGATACCAATATTACCACTGGGCTCATGAGTGTGACGTTTTCATCTCGCACCACCACTTAGAAATGATTTTCAAATTGCTCCAGATGAATCGATAGGTGAAGGTTTCACACATTTTCAGTCTTGTATCGCGTGTAAACGCAATGGCTAACATAAGCTAAAGTGCAATGCATTTTACGTGAAGGAGTTTACCGATGGCAATTACAGAATTAAGGCTTTTTTGCAGGCTGAATAACTTGAACGGTCATAAAAGCAGCATGTCCAAGTTAAAATTAACTTGGCCGGTCATCTTGACCGGCGACCAGCTAGCAGTTATTTCACACCCTGCAGGGCCATTGCTAACTTGTTTGAGCTGGGGTATGAGCATTAAATTTGCCAACAAATAGGCATGATCATATTCATTGCCATTGGGTGTGATCGTTCAAAAGTTACTCACAATGTTCTTGGATATAGTTAAGGATTAACACAAGGATTAACTAAGGATTAACATGTAGCCTAGCTGATTTTGAATTATAGTAATTTGCCAAGAAAAGCTTCATTTGCTGACAGCGGTTTTGCTAAGGGTATCATTCCCCCACACACCCCCACGGCCGTGAATGTGATGAAGGGCCTTTGCTCAAAACGTGGACCTCCTACACACTATTTTGGCAGTACACCAACCTTTTAGAGTATTTGATTTATACTTCTCAAAATTGTTTAATTTTACTAAGAACACTACTTAATAAGTAGTGATTTTGCAGAAGAAAACTAATTTGTTTGTTGACAGGGGAAAGGACAATTTCTTGGGGTGCAGCTGGCCTTCTTGACCCTAGCAATATAGATATGTTTGTGGTGCAGGTAGAGTCAGACATACTTTATAGATTCCATGTGCCCTGAACCTTCAACGGTCTTAGCACCCCATCTTTGCTCTTTCTCTGAGACATCGTTCTAGAATAACATAAATAATACACTTTGACTTACCATTCAACAAGAACATCATTGAGACCAATCATTTAACAAATTTACTCATCCAACAAATTTACTCAAGCTAGGTTTAATGGTGACACATGGTATAGCTCACAGCATTTCACTATTATAGTCCTCAGTGTAATATGTATACAAATTGATGGTTTGCTTTTACCGGGAGCAGTAACCATGCATGTTTGATTGGTTCAGCAAATGCTAAGAATTCCTTTCACTTGTTATTTATTGTTCATTAAGTGTTTATTTTAGAAAAGAAACATTAACTATTTTTACCGCATTTGCACTGCCTAATGTAGACTTGCTCCAAGTATGCCTCTTGTTATTTCGAGATGGGTTTATTTGAGACGGGTTTGTTTTGAGACGTGTAGAAAACCATCCCACGGGTTTTCGATCCCGCGGGCTTTCTCTCGCCGACTCGCTCGCCCGCCGCATTGTTGTTGCCACCATTAAAACCCGTCTCGAAACAAACCCGTATCAAACACCAAGAGGCAGACTTGGAGCAAGTCTATGTCTAATGCAAATACTCAAGCGTTTACAAGAACTCTCAAGCAATCATGTAAGCTCTTCACCATTGGTCTCACACAACAGCTTTCAAGTTCTCCCGAACTCTTCATTTTTTGTTTGCATATATTCTTTGATTTGATATTTCCTTCAATACTTTATACAGGTTTTTTTATATGCTAACGAGTGTGATGTCAACCCAGTCATCATTTCCGATACAATATTCTGCTGCTGACGTACAGTAATTCAAAAAATGTTGAATATATTTTATCAACTTTTTCACTTAAATCCTCAACCAGTTTATCACATGGAAGGCAGGACAGAAATTTAAATTCCTGGGTTGATGTCATACTCATTAGCATTTTTAAGGCCAATTAAAAAAATATTTCTGTTTTTCATTGGCCGCTGGGAAATTAATTTTTTTAATAATCTGTAATTGGTCGGAAGAAGTTGGAAACCGAACAATGGTGGCCATGATGTTTTTTCGCAACGTCGCGCTGCAGAGTACAGTATGGTCTCGCATTCAGGCATAGAAGTTGAAAATATTCAACTTCCAAAGCAAACTGTAGAGTGTACAAAGCTTTGATAGATCTTTTTGAACTTCCAACGCACAATAGGTATTGACTGTGACTATTTCTTGCACAAACAAAGTGTGTGAAATGTAAAACAGCCTTTAACCCGCTTTTAAAAGCGAAATATGCTACATACGCTACTAACAAAAAAATAAATAAATTAAATTAAAAACCGCCCACCCGCCCCATTTTTTTCAAAATAAGTGATGAAAAACAGAAAAATTTTTTTAATTGACCTAAAACACAAATCTGTATTATATTAATTAAATTACTGTATCAAAGGTTTAAGATCAAATCAAAGGTTTAAGATCAAATCAAAGGTCAAATCAAAAATTGCCTGCTATATAATGCCTGCTATATGTTTATAAATAATAAAAAATGGGGTTATATGCACTTTAATACGTTATATTTATGAAGGAAACATTTGATCATGATTGAACACATTAGATTATAAAACCGAAAAAACTATTGACATACGTATTATAATTTATACTATTATGCACCTTACAATATTTGTAGAAATTCTGTGTTAAAATTCTCGTGCTTAATCTTGATTACTCAGTTGGGATAAGAATAATTTTATCTTAAAACAAAGCATTTGCCTACAAGCTATAAAACGTTGATCAAAGGTTGCACAACTTCGAGGCACAAAAATAACAAAGTCAAAGTGTCAAGGAATTCAATATTAGCCAAAAACACTTACGACAAAATCAGGATCTGTTTCCCAGTCGTCGTCGTCATTTATAGTGTCAACTTGAACATTGTGCCCAGCAGAAGACTTCCACATTGCTCTTCCTTTTAGTTTTAGTCGAGGAAAACAAGGAAAGGAGATACTATCCCTCCTTCTACTCATGTTAAAATGGCAGACACCGCTGATTTGTTGATTGTAAATAATAATAAAGATGAGAAATGTAAGAACATGTCAACTATGGTTATTGTAATATTAAATCTTTGAATGTTTGCATGGTGATGAAAATAGTTTAGAGTTTTTGTGAGAACACCACGATAATTATTTATCGCAAAGCTAATAGACCAGTTGAGTGCTCAGTGCTCGCAGGCCGCGGTTAACAAGATAAAGAGGTAAAGAAGCTCCGGCGGGGCGCGGAGATAAGGCCCTGGGAACGAGGTTGAAAAAATCCTGCGATTTTCCATTCTCGTTCCCAGACCCTCTGGGAATGAGAATGGCGATTTTCCAATTTTTAATTTATCAATGATTAATTTTTTTTAATTATCAATTATTTAATTTATCAATAGCGTTGCGCACAGATGACGTATTTGTCAATGTTTGTCTGAGTCTATAATTAAATTCACGTCCTAAACAATGGGAAATGGCTCATTTGGTTGTCAGATTTGGTTTGTTTGTCTGAGTTTTGGTCTATAAATAGTAACTGTTTTCCATGTTATATCAAATTAGCGGCGAAGGCTATGGGAACGAGATTGAAGATCGTTCTACTGGACGGACGCGGCCGGCGTGTGAAAAGCCTGGGTACGAGGTTGGGGATTTGGCCGTAGTTCCGGTCTCCCGCGATACACCACGCGCGTTCAATTACGCAGGAACGAGATTGTTATGACATATGTTTTTGTTTTGAATGCAACTCAAATCGAAAGTGCAAGTTGTACATTTCTTTGTTGGAAAGCATGGCATGTCGCAAGATAACTTTGGCAACCTGCTCGTTAAATCAATGGGCTCTTGATTTCGAAGGCAATCTTAAACGGATTTTGCAAAGTATAAGCGAAGCAAAAGCTTCGGGCGCTTGCTATCGTCTTGGACCAGAGCTTGAAGTATGTGGTTATGGCTGCGATGACCATTTCCTTGAAGAGGATACGGTCCTTCATTCCTTCCAAGCTCTCGCTTGTCTCCTCAAGTCGCCTGTCGCTCAGGATATCATCTGCGATGTTGGCATGCCAGTTACGTACAACAATGTGCGTTATAACTGCAAAGTGATATTTCATAATCGCAAGATTTTACTGATTCGCCCAAAACTGGTCATGGCCAACGATGGGAATTACAGAGAGCTACGCTGGTTCTCTCCGTGGCGTAAGGTATCGTTTTCTAAATTTTAAACACATTGCCTAATAATCTCTCGTCTTCTGCTGAAAAAAACGGGCAGAAGGCCGAGGTGGCGAGAGACGAGAAATTATTTAAAAAATTAATTGAAATGATTGACAGATGTGTATTTACATAACATATGGCAGTTACACAATGTCAGATTAAAACTAGGCCTTTTCATGTTGACATGTTTTGGTGATAATATCAGGCAAGAAACAATAATGTATCAGTCAATTCCAGCTGTGCCCATCCCCCCCGGACCAACCCCAGGGAATTAGACATTATTTGAGGGGAAGTGTCCATGTCCCCCCCCCCCCCCCACCCCAGGGCAAAAATCTCTGGTCTAACATGGGTCATATTATCGCCTGATTTGCTATTAATAATAAAAAATTCTACTGGTTAGGAAATTTAATGCGAAAATTCAACTTCTACAACAAAAGAATATGAAATGTTTTTAATAACAGTAATTCATATTATTCATTCAAAGCTTGAAGATTTTTGAGTGTTTCAATTTTGTGCAACATGGCTACAAATCACAGTCTTCATAACATCAATAAATCACGATTAAAATGTCTATTTACGGTATTATTGAAAATATTGTATTAAAATTGTGGAAGTCACTGAAATATTAATTACTAATGACTTTACAACATATTTGTTTGATCGACCACAACGTTTTTCGGTTCGGCGAGTTCACTGTACAACTTTTTAACATTTAAATACCAGTAAAAATACCAGTCAATTTTTCTAAAGAATGGGCAACCAACCATTCGCAAACAAAATCAATCTGTTTCCCTTTGAATTGATCCAACGTCGAAACATGTGCAGCTGCGTCCGCCATGTTGCCGTTGGTGAAAAAGTCAAAATAGTAAGTGTGAATGCAGGCCAAAAGGAATGCAGGCTCTGGGTACGAGATTGGTGCGAATGATCCAAGTCCCCACCCATGGGCTGTACGTTATTGGCGATAGCCCAACCCCCGGGATTAGCAAAAATGGCCAAAGTCCGGGGGGTGGTCCGGGGGGGGGGATGGGTGCAGCTGGAATTGGCTGATTCAATGAAGAACACAACTTGGGGTCTGGGGAGAGAAAGTTCACCTTGACGGCACATTGAGAAATATTTGGGTTGGGTAGGGGAGAGAGGAATTATCAGGGGAGGGCAAGAGATGTCAGGGGGGAATAAAATGTACTTCTTTAATTTGTTTTAGGAGCGACAGACAGAGGAATTCATGCTACCAAAGTTGATCTCGGATATCACTGGTCAAAAAACAGTTCCATTTGGTGATGCTGTGATTTCGACCAGGGACACAATCTTTGGAACAGAAATATGTCAAGAACTTTTTGCATCAAAGATGCCTAATGTTTCAATGGCACTTGACGGTGTGGAGATCTTCACAAATGGTAGTGGGAGCCACCATGAACTCAGGAAACTACAATATAAAGTAGATTTAATAACACATGCGACTGTTAAGGTGTGTTTTGATATATGCAATGGAGCCCATATGCAGGCCCGCACAGACTAAAGTGGGCCTGGGGCAAAATAAATAATTGGGGGTTCCCTTGCAAAAATTTTGCATTCCATTTTACGGATGAATCGGATATAAGAATATTTCAAGTAAAAATGTTTCACAGTTTTACATGTGAAATGACAATGCAAATTTTCATAAATTAAGACGTAAATAATCACCAATGTAGAGAAGTAGAAAATACTGTTTGATAATTTCATATTTTCAACTACAGCCTCTTGGCTACCGGCTACCGATTCTCTACAAAGTAAACTAGCAATATAGTTAGGGGCCCCTCTCGAGCTGGTGGCCTGGGGCAAGTTACCCCCTCTGGGTGGGCCTGTCCATATGTCAATCTTTCTGATTTGTAGCATTGTCATTTAAGGTCTTTTAGATCCTCAAGAATACCTTTAGGATCTTTAGGGATCTGTAAGGGTCCTTGAGGATCATTAAGAATCTCCAAATATTTTCCACTCATAAACCCATCAATCCATTCATTTGTGCTACTATCCATTTATTATCCACAAAATTACATATGGATTTTAAGAATGTTTAAAAAGTAGCCTGGACAAAAAATGTCATAACTTTAGGGTGCCTATCTCACGTTTGTGGATTTCACATATCCGTAATATTTGGGTCTTCCTGAGCAAAATCATAATATATATTGTCAGCCGAAAATTTCATCTTCATGGAGTTTTTCGCTGTTAAAGTTATCGGATGTGATGTCACAAGAGGCATTCCAAACCAGTTTTCTTTTGTTACTTGCCACAAAAATGCCTCTTGTGACATCGCATCTGATAACTTTAACAACAAAAAAGTCCATGAAGATGAAATTTTCGGCTGACAAAGATATATTATGATTTTGCTCAGGAAGATTCAAATATTATGAATATATGTAAAATCCCCAAACATGAGATAGGCACTTGAATTGTTTTAATTCAAATCCATACACACTTTTTTGTAGGAAGTAACTTAGGTTTGCATGACACTAAAAAATGTAGCATGTCCAAAAAAAATTACGAATTATTATACAGTTTTTGTTTGTTGATGACGTCATCAAATTACGTCACCAGACGAAAGAAGTTTGCCTACATATTCCAGAATAGAATTTTGTGCTTCAGGAAGAAAGGAGTCTTGGAACTAATTTGTTACTATGGCAATGATAAAGTGCCTCATTTTCAAATTTGTCATAGGGTACAACTTGTGACGTTATATAGGTCATATTACACAGCCTTGAATAACTCAAGAACGAGATGAGATATGAAAGAACTGTAAAAAGTCATTCTTTATCGTTTTAGGCGTTCTTTCAAATAAAGCAATAAAGTCATCTCAATTTTCATTTCATATACCTTCCAAAGTATTTTTTTACTTTAGTGGGTGGAGATGCCAAACTTCTGTTTGTTCGTTTTTACTTCCCCTTATTAGTTATTTCTGAAACTTTGTTTGTAGTCCGGAGGAGTTTACATGTATTCCAACTGCCGTGGATGCGATGGGGGTCGCGTGTATTACGATGGCTGCTCCATGATTGCTCTCAATGGTAAAATCCTCGCTCAAGGCAAAACCTTCTGCTTACAAGATGTCGAAGTTATCACGGCCACGGTCGATTTGTCGGATGTCAATGCCTACCGCGGCGCAAGCAGCGCTTTCCAGTTCCAAGGGGCAATATCAGACAGCTACCCAAGGATTAGGTTGGACGAGTTCGTATGTAGCGACAACCCAGGTTTAACACTAAACCAACCAATAACGGTGAGCACCCATACACCGGAAGAGGAGATAAGCTTGGGTCCTGCTTGTTGGCTGTGGGATTACCTGAGGCGAAGTGGAATGTCTGGTTTCTTCTTGCCGCTCAGCGGAGGTGAGTGAGAATCGAGAACATGACCGTTAAGGCCCAGGGCCGCCGAGAGCTAAGATAGGTCTAGGGGAAGGAGGGGTGGGTTATGGTCTTTCACGGCCCCTAAATGACCTAGAAGCTTCATTCTATGTGTAGGTTTTGGTCTTTGGATGATGGTTATCGTATCGGGCCCCTTATTTGGCCCGAGCCCTGGGGCAGTTGCCATGGCTACCCCACCCTCTCGGCAGGGCTGATAAGGCCACTACAAATAAGACTTTAGTTTCCTGTCCACTGCCTGCATCTCCTGGAACTGGCCGCGTGATTTGTCCATTATTGTGCTCTTGTTTCCATTATTTGCCCTTCTGTAATCAAGAATAACAAAAATCCACTGTTTCCGAACAATCTACCATTGAAGCGATTATATATCAACTGAAAGTTAACGCATACTAATATCACGTTTGCGAGTTTTCCCTTTGTCTTAACGGGTTGATTTAATCACTAATACACCCCGATTGAAGTTGTATTAGAACTAATACGACCGCGGCAAACCGTGACGACAGGTAGTATTACACTAATACGACCTAAGGTAGGATGAACCCCAGTAGAATTATCAATGTAAAACGTCCTGCCATCTCGAAGTATGCAAAGACTGTCGCACCCTTTCGGGAAAACTCGCAAACGTGATATTACAAAGTAATATCATGAAATGAGGCGTATTAGCTATTAAACCGCGCCCGCTCGATTCGGGTCATTTAGTAAAATTCCCTCGGGCCTTCGGCCCTCGGGAATTTTACTAAATGACCCTCATCGAGCGGGCGGTTTAATAGCTAATACGCCTCATTTCATGATATTACTTATAAAACTAGAAGTTACTATCGCAAGGAAAGTGCTGCCTCAAAATTCAAGGCAGTTGTGATATTGTGAAAAATAGCACAAACAAGTGGCGGGCTTATTGAGTCAACAGATGTAAGTCAACAGAATCAGATGTAAGTTGAACAGTTAAGTATTGAAGTCAACACATGTAAGTTCAACAGTTACATAAAAATGCAGTTGAACATACAGTAAAGATAAACTATAGTTGTATAACATAGTTCTCTGTACAAGGCTTGCATAAAAATGCAGTTAAATATGAACACAAAAAGTTGACATTATAGCAGTCGATAAACTAACAACTGCCAGAAGTTCATCAGTAAAGCAGAACACGTTATATGATGATTGACGAACGAGGCTCTTCACAAAATATCGTGGCGCTAGTAGCTAAAGAGATTTTATTTTGTTTGCATGCAGGCCGTTGGCGAGTTCTATCCGAACATTTGATTCGGATAGTTTCCGCATCCGGCGATTATACGAACATCTACGAGTTACGTCATAAAACGTCATAAATCTGTGGACAAACATCCATGATCGTAATTTAAGGTCGATTGACTTTACATAGTTCCGCGAAGAGGTCTGGGCACGAGACAGAACAACACAAGTCAAGATTAGTGTGCTACCTACGGCAGCAAATACAAATTAACATGGTTGATAATGTGTGACGACGCGCATCGATTCCCGCGAAAATTCGGCAATGTCTTCGACTGTCGTTAGGCATTTTCTTCGTTTTAAATAGAAAGATAACTGAATAGATAGACAGTATTTGGTTAGGAAAGACGGACACAAGATTTAGGGTATTAACCTTAATGGATAATGGTAAATATGGTTGCCCGCCCGCGTGTAATTCTCTGAAAGGAGTGTATTTGGAGTGGCCTAATTGATGAGAATTGTATCGGGTCGACCCTGTGTCATATCCTGCATGCCCTCAATAGCGTGGCGCACAGATTCTATTTTTTGAAACCCAAGATGAGGACAAACAAACTAAAACTGAGTCTGAAGAATTCCCAAATGATTCATTTCCTATTGTTTAGGACTTAGATTTAATGATAAATGCGGACAAACATCAACAACCTACGTCATCGGCAGGTGAGGGTTCTAGTAGGATGTTAACCCAGAACATGGTCAAAACACATGCAGTAAAGATAGAGTGCCAGTAGCTCAAATCAGATTTTCTGACCGTGGGGAAATCGGCCAACTTTGTGGTTTCCCTTCTAGGTATCGACAGTTCTTCGGTGGCTTGTATTGTGGCCTCGATGTGTCATTTGGTTTGTCAGTCCGTGCAAAATGGGGACATACAGGTCCTTGAGGATGCAAGAAGGATCGTGAATGACAGGTTTGCGAAGAGTGTTTATACCACTGAGTGTTACCACTGAGTGTTACCACTGATCTAAAGACTGGATCGAGCACTATTGATCAGAAAATGTAACCGGAAGTAGTACTGCGCGGCGGCCATCTTGATGGGACCACGCTGCCAATGAATCAGTTGTCGAACGATCATAACAGTGAATTATACACCACAGATGCTCCCTCTTCAAGATGGCCGCTTCGAAATTTTTTGCTTCATTTCTTGCAACGTCCAAACAATAGATCTCGATCCAGTTTTTATTACCCATGCATAGTTCTTGTTCATGGTCATTTTTCCAGTCCATTCAAGCGTTGCCTCCTCCTTGACTGTTGCCTCCTACTTGTCACTTTATAGCTTCTCTTCCCTTTTCACCTTGTTTTGACTCGCTCAATGAAATTTCCATCATCCATCTACGGTGGCCCAGAAGTGTCACAACACAATTCAAAATTCGCAACACATTTCAAAATTCGCAACACATTTCAAAATTCGCAACACATTTCAAAATTCGCAACACATAATTTCAAAATTCGCAACACATAATTTCAAAATTCGCAACACATTTCAAAATCGACAACACATTTCAAAATTCACAACAGTTTTCAAAATTCACAACACATTTCAAAATTCACAACACATTTCAAAATTCACAACACATTTCAAAATTCACAACACATTTCAAAATCGACAACACAAACGGTAAGTACTTCATGTATTACTATTATTATGTTTCAAGGCGGGTTAGGGGGGAGGGGTAGTATGTAGCATATAGTATGGTGAAGTACGCTGCAATAAGGTGGAGTAGTGTGCAGTAGGGTGCAGTAGACTGCAGTAGGGTGCAGTAGAGTGCAGTAGACTGTATTAGGCCGGTGCAGTAGAGTGCAGTAGGGTGTATTAGGGTGCAGTAGACTGCAGTAGACTGCAGTAGACTGAAGTAGACTGCAGTAGGGTGCAGTAGAGTGCAGTAGACTGTATTAGGCCGGTGCAGTAGAGTGCAGTAGGGTGTATTAGGGTGCAGTAGACTGCAGTAGGGTGCAGTAGAGTGCAGTAGACTGTATTGGGGTGCAGTAGAGTGCAGTAGAGTGCAGTAGACTGTATTAGGGTGCAGTAGAGTGCAGTAGGGTGTATTAGGGTGCAGTAGACTGCAGTAGAGTGCAGTAGACTGTATTAGGGTGCAGTAGAGTGCAGTAGACTGTATCAGGGTGCAGTAGGGTGTATTAGGGTGCAGTAGACTGCAGTAGAGTGCAGTAGACTGTATTAGGGTGCAGTAGAGTGCAGTAGACTGTATTAGGGTGCAGTAGACTGCAGTAGCGTGCAGTAGACTGTATTAGGGTGCAGTAGAGTGAAGTAGACTGCATTAGGGTGCAGTAGGGTGCAGTAAACTGCACTCTACTGCACCCTAATACAGTCTACTGCACCCTAATACAGTCTACTGCACTCTACTGCACCCTAATACACCCTACTGCACTGTACTGCACCCTAATACAGTCTACTGCACCCTACTGCACCCTACTGCAGTCTACTGCACCCTAATACACCCTACTGCACTCTACTGCACCCTAATACAGTCTACTGCACTCTACTGCACTCTACTGCACCCTACTGCAGTCTACTTCAGTCTACTTCAGTCTACTGCAGTCTACTGCACCCTAATACACCCTACTGCACTCTACTGCACCGGCCTAATACAGTCTACTGCACTCTACTGCACCCTAATACAGTCTACTGCACTCTACTGCAGTCTACTGCACCCTAATACACCCTACTGCACTCTACTGCACCCTAATACAGTCTACTGCACCCTACTGCACTCTACTGCACCCCAATACAGTCTACTGCACTCTACTGCACCCTACTGCAGTCTACTGCACCCTACTGCACACTACTCCACCTTATTGCAGCGTACTTCACCATACTATATGCTACATACTACCCATCCCCCCTAACCCGCCTTGAAACATAATAATAGGAATACATGAAGTACTTACCGTTTGTGTTGTCGATTTTGAAATGTGTTGTGAATTTTGAAATGTGTTGTGAATTTTGAAATGTGTTGTGAATTTTGAAATGTGTTGTGAATTTTGAAATGTGTTGTGAATTTTGAAAAGTGTTGTGAATTTTGAAATGTGTTGTCGATTTTGAAATGTGTTGTCGATTTTGAAATGTGTTGCGAATTTTGAAATGTGTTGCAAATTTTGAAATGTGTTGCGAATTTTGAAATTATGTGTTGCGAATTTTGAAATGTGTTGCGAATTTTGAAATTATGTGTTGCGAATTTTGAAATTATGTGTTGCGAATTTTGAAATGTGTTGCGAATTTTGAAATGTGTTGCGAATTTTGAAATGTGTTGCGAATTTTGAATTGTGTTGTGACACTTCTGGGCCACCGTATCCATCTGGTCCTCGAGGCTCTTAATAACTCAAGTACAGCCCTTAAATCATAGCCGAAATATTAAATTTCAGGGACTACATCCCAGTTGATCCAAAAGACTTTGCCAATCGTATCTTCACCACATGTTACATGGGCAGCGAAAATTCCTCGGAAGATACCAGATCGCGGGCTCGTAATTTATCAGATGATATCGGGAGTTACCACATGGGTGAGTAAGGAACCAGCGGTTACACGCTGTGATTGCGCTCATATATGGAAAGTTTGTTGGTCCGCTTGTCGGTGAGACGCTCTAACCATTGATCTACTGAGACTCAAAGTCTAACGAAAAGTTACAATAATGTACTGGTTGGATTGCTATATGTACACTGAAGCCTACACTATATATCAGTGATATATATATATTTAGTATCAACCAACTAGAGCTACTAGTGGACCACTAGTAGCATAATCCAATCACAAACCGTATAACTGGAATATTCCTATCCTGACCAATCAGAAGCCACGACATATTCACGCTGCAAGCAAAACCTGAAATATAGGCCAAACTTGGCATCCGCTAAAATTTATATACGAGTGATGAAATCATTGGACCGAAAGTAATGGGAAATTGACATTTTCGAATAAGAAAATGAATTCGCTTATGCCTATGGAGTATATCTACACCAAATTTGAAGCAAAGTAATTACAATCTCGTTTTTTGTGAGCGATTGTTTATTTTGAATGGGGAGACTTTTAAAACAAAAAGGTGAAACTATATGAAAATTTGGAACAATGTTTGATAAGACTTTTTTACGTGAAAGAAAGGTTGTTTATGGTTGATACTAAAACAATTAGACAACTCGCCCTCGTTGTCTATGAGCAGATAGTCAACTCGGGCTTCGTCATCGTTGACTATCTGCTCATAGACAACTCGGGCTCGTTGTCTAATTGTTAAATATTTTATCATCAGTGAAACAGTTTCTGTATCGTCTATTATATTATTTTTATTATTCATTATAGTGTCTTTCTATTTAGACATTAACATCGACGCCATTGTTAGTGCTTTCCTCGCTATTTTTACGACTGTGACTGGAAAGGTGCCACAGTTTAAAGTCAATGGCGGCACCAACCGGGAAAACCTTGCCTTACAGAACATCCAAGCTCGAATTCGAATGGTCTTAGCTTATTTGTTTGCTTCCCTGATAATGTGGGTGAGGGGAAGAGATTGTGGTTTGTTAGTTCTTGGCTCAGCCAATACAGACGAAAGGTAAAAAGTAAAGAGATATATGTATAGTTATTTATGCTGGTTCTATATATTACTAGTATACATTTTCAAGACTGCTGTAGTTGCATATTATTACTCGGCTCCGTTTGTTGTTGTTTTTTTCGCCATACAAAATTGCGTAACCCCCGTCAGGCTTTGCAAACACAGCCACATAATACATATTGACTTCGACAAGTTGTTTTGCATTTTCAAGTGATATTTACCGTACTAATACCCGACTAAAAGATGACGAGCGATTTGGAAATCGGTTGCCAAGTACCATGTTATAGGAAAACTCTCGTTTAAATGTGTCACTGAATCGCTCAAATTCTGTAAATAGAAGCACAAAGAACGCAGTGAAGTCAATTTGCAAGAATAGCGTAATAATTGTATGTTATGTATTTGTACTTGGTAATTCCAAATCTGTTTTCAGAATTGAAAACGGTTAAATATTGACCGAGATAACGTTCAAAATAATATACGACGAAGCGGCCGCCTGATTGCCGATTAATTTCTAAGTACATAAACAGGTTTTACGAAGGGTATGTTCATTCTCGTAATATAATAGATAACGTTCAAAATCTACAACGAACGGCTTTAGCAATTTGTGATCTACAAATACACGGCGTGCGAGATCTGGGGAGGATGAAACTCTAGGGAGATAGAACAGTTTATTGAGCGAGGGGTTGTTGCGGATACGTATTTATAGAATTATACAATATGCCACGGTGCCATCCCAAAACTAGCCCGAGTTAACGCCTAGCGGGCGTCTTGTTCCTATTGCTTTGATATGCACATGATACTGACAGCTCAAATGCTCAATGCACACGCGCTAACTTAATAACTCATTCTCTTGCTTTAATACACTCTCCATTATATCCACTCATTTATGGCTGATTTGTTTTGTTCTCTCGCAGTCTCCGTGGGTATATGACCAAGTACGATTGCTCCAGTGCCGACATCAACCCCATCGGTGGAATTAGTAAAACCGATTTGCGTTCGTTTGTGTTTTATTGCGTCGAGAAATTCAACTTTAGTTCTCTGATCACTATCATGGGTGCGAAGCCTACAGCGGAACTGGAACCACTCAGGAATGGTGCTACTCAACAAACAGATGAGGTGCGAGCAGGGCCGTACTCAGAACATTTTACAACATGGGGGGTGTAAGCTCACTGCAACCGACTGACGCACGAGCTTGTACCGACTACATCCTATCGATCGAAGCTTGTCAAAATATTGTCTTTCCGTTGGGTGCCTATACTAAAATGTCTCTGGTCAGCTGGTGAAACAATTAATTAGTCCTAGCTACTTCAATAACGCACTCTCAATACGAAATGAAAACATGATGACATTTTAATAAATTTATGTCTTTGTGATCTCTCGTTGATTACATTAGATTTGTGAGTCTTGAATTTGGTAGTTTGAAATTAATTTAAACTGATAAGTGCTAAAGGTTGATGATTCTACTTGTCCACCTTAAATCGAACAAGTCTAAAATATAACTTCTGCCTACTAAATATAACTTCTGCCGACTGAAACTCGTAAAAATATTTTTTACATACACCCCGTAGCTCCGGGCCTGGGTGCAAGGCAAGCGTTGAGGAAGAAAGCAACGGTTAACTCACTGGTTGCATCCTCCTGTTCTTATGGTTGTCTTTCTTTTTCATTTCATTTACACAGGACGACATGGGAATGACGTACGCTGAGCTCTCTGTGTTTGGTCGCCTACGTAAAGTCGAGGCTTGTGGTCCGTTCCAAATGTTCTGTAAACTTTGTGACACGTGGAAGATGGAACATTCTCCAAGGGTTATCGCTCATAAAGTGAAACATTTCTTCCGTTCCTATGCTATTAACAGACATAAGATGACTGTTCTTACTCCATCATATCATGCGGAATCTTATTCACCTGACGATAACAGGTTGGTAGGGAGAGATGATAGGAAGGATAGCATAGGATAGGGTAGGATAGCGTCGGATATGATAGAATAGAACAGCGTTGGATAGGATAAGATAGCATAGGATGGGATAGGGTAGGATAACGTAGCATAGCATAGGAAAGGATAGCGTTTGATAGGATAGGATGGCGTAGTATTGGAAAGGGTAAGGTGGGATAGGATATAAAAGGGAAAATTAATGGAAGATAAAAAAGTCGAATAGAAGGATTTGGTATTCTATACATTAAGATTATATTTATATGAAAAGAACTGGATTGTATAAAACTTGTAAAAAGGTGGCAGAAATTGAGCAAAAATATTTGCATTCGTTTAATGTTTGTAGGTTTGACCTCCGACCTTTTCTTTACAATACCTCATGGAGCTGGCAATTTCGATTCATCGACGAACAAGTAAAGAGACTTGAAATGTCGCAGCGCATTGCGCCATCTCATATGCAGGACTTTCTCATCACTCAGACCGAGCGTGGCACGGAGTCTGGATATAACAGCAAACCGCTTGACCAAACCACGGTGACCAATGTCCCTGGTGATGACAACGGAAACGTTCAGGTCAAAATGGAGAAAATGGATGACTCCAGTGCACGCTGTGGTTCGTCGACTTGTGACCGAAAGCGGGCAGAAAAAGAGACTGATACCGAGTTAACAAGTTTGAATGTAGTTTCTTCTTCTGGGTCTCTTCCTTCCAAACGTAGTAGGCTCAACGAAACTAAGGCGCTTTCTCATCCGTCGATCAAGGCTGTTACATAGGAGACTGGACCCGCCTGCGTGCAAGATACTGGAATACATCCCGCGTTGAACACACTGCAGTTTTACTTATTCTAAGATTAATTTTTCTACATTGTAACACAGCATTTCAATTATAGAGACCAAAAATGAGGCAAATATTCGATTCTAGTTAATCCCTTTCCATTCCTAAGAGATAACGACAACTGCAACGAGGACCAACTGACCAAGAAAAAATAAAACTCCTTGTCATGTGATGTTACGACATTTAATGAAATCCACGAGCCGCCCGCGCTGCTACGACAACATAATGACGCTGCCCAACTACGGGAGTCAGACTGTTTAGCGTGGATATAATAGTATTTGCCTGGTTTTCGTATCGACGAAGGAGCGAGGTTTGTGCGATGAAACCGAAGGCAAATACTTTCCACGAGTACAGACCGAGCAACACTAATACACACAACGCGTACTTCTGTTAGTATTTACTAATTGAAAGGGCAATAACTACTTCCAGAGCGCTATAATTTGCACCAAAAACAACTTCCTATAACATTATGGCGCTTTCTGTCCTCATAGGATTATAGTTGAACCTACACACGGAAGGTATAGGTTTCAAAATGGCTGCATTCCTGTCTACGAATTGTATAAATATAATTACAGAAAAGCTATTACAAAATATTTAAGTCTCGATTTGCAAAGCCCAATATTGAATTCTCGACTTAAATATTTTGAAATATTGGGCTCAGAGGAATCCAATAAGTAATAATATTGATCGCCATCTTGGAACCTATGGGTATTCAAACTAGTGATTTGCACTTGCTTCTGGAATTATTCTAAGCAGATAAACTGCATTAAGAAGGAACAGTGTAACGTGATTTTGTATAGTAGTTATATATATATTGTGTATTGGTAAAAACGTACTAGATAGATAGATAGAAGCTTTATTTTTGCACGAGGGTGACTCCATCAGCTAAACTATGCTGTTCTCCCTTCAGGAGGCCCTGACTCAATAAATTAAAATACTTATAATTATGAATTATAATATAAAATGTTATTACAAGTTAAAAAAGTTAAAATTCTAAAATCTAGTATTACAAAGTTATTATAAAATCTACACGAAATATATTTATTTAGCATTAACATTTAGAAATTTAACATACATACATCACATACATTTTATTAAAATATAAAACGTAAGTTAAAGTTTAAAAGACAATTTAACATCGTCCGATAGACTACCGTATATAACTTTGCTCCAGAATAGATAACAGATCGTTTTAAACATTCAGTTTTAGGTTTTGGCAATTTAAAATCGTTTTTGTGCCTGGTATTGTAATTATGCACATCTTTATGGCAAGACAAGCTAATATCTACACCTTCCTCTTATTATTTTGTAACCTAAACCAAAGTTTGGCCTTGTGCAGCTTCCTTCTTTTCTCAAGTTTGTCATTGAGTTGCTTTAGCAGGGCGATCGGAAGATGTCATGAAATGCGCACCATGCATAATTATTCTTGCTGATCGATTCTGTAGTCGTCGTAATTTTTGTGTTGTAGTTACATTACAATTGTCCCAAACTACATCGTAGTATATAGTCTAATAATATAGTAAATAGTATATAGTGAATAGTATATAGTAAATAGTATAGCTCTAATGCAAATATTGCTGCAATATAATAATTGTTGATAGATAGCGAGGAGTGACGTAGTTAGTTGCGTTCAGCTAAATAGCGAGAAAAGCTTTGAAAAGCTGACAGTACAAGACAAACAAAATGAATTTTGAGAAAAGTAGTATAAAGTGTATTCAAATTGTTTTTAATATAGGCGAGGAAACATTTTCGCAAAACGGCCGGGGATCATGGCTAAAATGGATGATTCAAATTGGACGGTCTTAATTCTGTTTTTGTCTGGTCTTTATTTTTCGTTAGGTTAGGGTTAGCTACGGTTAGGGGTAGGTTTAAGGTTAGCATCAAGGTTTGGGTGATTAGAATTGGCGTTAGAATTAGTAGTTCTAGAACATTTGAAGGTCCTTTTGAGTCCTCCGTTTTAGCCTTCATCTCACTAACTGAGCTCTGTTAGCTTAACTGACCAACGGTCCAAATAAGCTTTGATATGATTATCTGTGGCTTCTTTTTTCCGAGTCAAATCGCTTTCAAGGCTGTGCGAGCAATGTTTTGGCCAGGATTACAGGGAAGTATAGGGATTATGAAGGGATTGATCTCTGGCTCGACCAAAAATGGCCAAAACAGCGTTGGAAGCTATTTGACTCGGGAAAAAGAAGCCACAGAGTTGCCTGCGGTGGAGGCTAACCGGTTCAGTATAAATGCCTTGCGCCGTCTCAGGTTGGGTTATCCTACACTGAATCAAATTCCTGGCATTGGTTAGAGGAGAAAGCTCAGCGTTAACGGTGACTGTCGGGCTGTTTACATCTGATTCATTCATTCATGGAAAATGCCATGCCTTTGACATACCCGAGTACGCTTTCCGCATGCTTAGCGTGTCAGCTGCATTCGGCCTGATTGGTTCACACGACATGTGCCACATCAACAATGCCATTGCCTCATCAACAATGCCATTGTCTCATCAACAATGCCATGCATTGTTCAGCACGTGGCAATGACCCACGCCATTGACCTCGTGCCAAATTGCCGTTTGTCTTAACGACCCACTTCTGCAGTTCCACTTTACTCGCCGCCATAGAAAACTCTGAAATTTACGGCGAAAAATTTCGACAGCGAAACCTTTCCCGGGAACTTTCAAAAACAAAAGAAATTTCTCCGACGTGGCGTCCATGACGAACTCGGTCTTCGCTGGTGGCAAGCGAAACTGTGATGTGGAAATGGTGTTAATACGCCGAGTAATATGAAAAAACATAATGCTCATGCGTGGGCATGAGTGTCAAAACGAAATACAAATTAGAATAACGATACGTATAGTAAACTGCCAAACAAGTAAGGAAAGACCGACGTCTCGATCGAAAGCCGTAAGGGAGCGTTCATTATTTATGGAAAGGGGTTGGTATACCGAATAGAAATAAGTTGAAACCAAAAAAAAAGGGTTTTACCCAACCTTTCAAACACTGAATTTTTCTTCTACCCTGCAACCATCACTAGATGATGCAAGTGCAACCATGTATACACAGAGGCGGATACAGGGGGGGTGGGGGTTACTAGTCACCCACCTTCCTTGTGCCAATTGCACGGCGATACATTATAATTGTAGGCTTCGATTCGGAAACTACTATAGTTGACTTTCAATCTGGCCTTCCAGCTCCTCGTTTCCCACCACGATTAGACATCAACTTCTCATTACCCTTTACTTAAAACTCGTCCAAAAATAACCCACCAACATGAAAATAACAAATACTAATCGAATAAATCGTTGAGCTTTCGCTTCGCTTTGATTTTGGATTCCGAATCAAAAATAAAAAAGTACGCTTAGCTGAGTAACCAGGCAGATCGTGACATAGCCCCTTTAAGTTATTTCTACATTCTTCCATTTTCTGATTTCTTGGTTTGAATTGTTTTGAATGATCTATATCTTGGCTTGGGCCTTGTTAATAGTGTATGATTTAACTTAGTGGTTGGCTTATTAAAGGGCTATGTCACGCAAACATCGCTGAAAATGTGATTCTAGATCTTGGAAATATCAAAATGTTCTGGATCTAGATCGTTGCGGTTCGCCCCACGAACGTACACCAGAAGTGTTGCTTGCCTTACAGTTATATAGTTACCATATACCACTGTAAGCATGCAAGGCTTGTCAAAATGCCTCATTCCGTAACTAGAGAATGTGGTGAAGTTTACGAAGTCACCCCCCTTGACAAAATCCTGTATCGGCACCTGATATACATGTTATACTGCATACATGTATATAAATATAGGATAAAAACCGACTGGGAGGTCTTTCGTTGAAATTCAAGACCGAGCGCGTAGCGCGAGGTCTTGAATTTCAATAGTGATATACCTTTAGATTGAGTACGAGTACGAAGACAAACTTTTCTGCGCAGTGGAGAAACAACAATGGAAAAGAACCATGCGCAATGGTAAACTCGTCTTCGTACTCAAATCTAAAGGTCTCTAATGAAAGGCCGACCACGAGGTTTTTATGTTGTTTACAAACGTACCACACCCATTTTCTATTGTTCTCAAGAGGTTTTGGAAAATTTTGTTGTGAATTGACTAAATACTAACGTGTAACTTGTCTATGTTGAGTAAATTTCTTGTTGAGTGAAAATGTTTCTGTATTCATTGCTATTTGATTGAACACTCATTCCAGGTTTTGAATTTGAAATTCAAGACTCGGTATAGGTCTGAATTTAAATTCAAGACCGATACCGAGTCTTGAATTTCTAATGCAAGACCTGTAATGTGTGTAAAGTCAGCCCCAATCTCCCCTGTCGATAATCAAATGCCGCCACCAACTTTTAGAATAAGGTCTTGAGTCAGATATCAAAACCGATTGGGAACAATGGAAAATGGGTGTGGTAGGTTTATAATATATGTATATACACCCTTTGCCTACTTCCTTTTTCATTGATTCTTTCTTCACTGATTGCTTTGTCATTAATTACTTCGTCATTGATTCCTTCGTCTTGATTTCTTCGTCATTGTTTCCTTCGTCATTGATTCCTTTTCATTGATTCCTTTTCATTGATTCCTTCGTCATTGATTCCTTCGTCATTGATTATTTCGTCATTGATTCCTTCGTCATTGATTCCTTCATCATCGACTCCTTATTCATCGATTCCTTGATCATTGATTCATTTTCATTGATTCCTAATTCTTCATTGATTTATTCGTCATTGATTCCTTCGTCAATGATTCCTTCTTCATTGATTCCTTCGTCATTGACCCCTTCTTCATTGATTCATTCGTCATTTTGAGTGATTCGTGGCTAGGTTCGTTTAAAATAAAGATTCTAGAATCTGTTATGAGTTTTCTTAAATCTACATTTTGATCAATATTGCTCATTTATTTTTAAGAAAAATGTTACTATACCTGAAAATTTCATGGCAGTGTTGACTACAGAAAATAAATAAATATTAAAACAAGTTTTGTCTATACATCAGAGAAAATAGGGAAAAGAAGGTTATCTATATATTTGACTTAGTGAAAACACTATATTTCTGACAGATTGTTACAACACTGTTTTCAGTTTAAGGAGTTATATGCTTCGTAAACTAGTTCGGAAAATGTAATAAACACAAATAACGTTGACAGTACTGTCATTTATTTTAGTAAATATTTTAAGAACCAGAAAAGCGAGACGAAATTGATTTTTCAGAAAAGTTAATCTGTTTATAACAAATAAAACCGGTTGATGAAGGAAAATGGTGCCAACCGTATAAGCAGTTGTGATTGGTTTTTAATAAAATGTTGATTAAAGCTCAGCTTTCTTTTATTGATAGAAATTGTTAAAAGGGAATTGGACTTTTGCCATGAGAAAAGATAAGAATGGTATACAAACAGCTGACGCTATTGTTTTTGCTTCCAGTTTTTAGCATGATTGTCTTTTGTGAAAATTTGAGATCACAGCAGAAATGATCGACGAAGAAATATCATGACAATTAAATGAATGACAAATTACAATTGACAAAAAGTACATAAACCTTTCTTGAAAGACTATTAACCGACTTTCGCCAGCCTGCTGTCAGTATATGGAACTTTTAAGATTCGATAAATTATAGGTATAATTATTGCATATAATGCTCGGCATACATCTGGTGAAGAGCAAGCAATTCCATATAATCAAGGGGGATTTGAACGCGCACCTTCGGGATTCCGGTCCGCGCTGCTTTATCAGTTGAGCTACCGCGCCAACTTGGAACAGTGTGTTATTTCATCCATCGAGCGAATATATATATATATATATATATATATATATATATATATATATATATATATATATATTATATATATATACATATATATATATATATATATTATTATATATATACATATATATATATATATATATATATATATATATATATATATATATATATATTATTATATATATATACATATATATACCCAGAATCTTATCCCGGCATTACCACCATATATACAGAACTCGTGATTAGGCTCTCGGCAACGGCTTCCGTAGCTCAGTGGTCAGAGCACTGCACTAGCAATCGCAGGGTCGCGGGTTCAATTCCTACCGGAAGGCCGCTAAGTTGCATTTTTCGCAACTGGTCCCGGTTTGGTCTTAAAATGTATGTATTCCAACACTCGAAATTTTCCTTCACCATAAATCCTTTCAACATGTAGTTTGATCGAGTGAAATGCCAAATATTACCTATATATATATATATATATATATATATATATATATATATATATATATATATATATATATATATATATATATATATATATATATATATATATATATATATATATATATATATATATATATATTATATATATATATATATATATATATATATATATCAGGTGATCTCTGTTTGAATTTACTATTTTCGACACGAGGATGTTGTTACCGTGACATTGTCCAATTTTAGCCGCGCATTGTCCCGCTAATTTTTATGCCACTCTTATCTTTTCAACTTCATAGTGATTATAACAATAAAAAGTGGGTTATAACATGCAGTATTATGTTGTTAGTATCTGCCGCACATCGAGCAGAGATGTCGCAAAGAAAGTTTCAGGCCGAGAAATACTGATCGCGCGTGAGTTGTAGCGGAAAGACATTTCAGACTTCAGTAACCCAAGAAATCCCAACTGATTTGAAATTGTGTATTTTGAGCCGGATTCGGCACAAACTGAGGATAAAGCTTGATCTCATTGAGCACCCTATCGCCAAATTTAGACATATGTTAATGAAACCATGGACAAAGGATCTTCTTTATTGAATAAATCATAAACAAATGCTTCATCTGTTTCTCAAACAAAATGTTTCATTAACCACGTTGTCGCGAAGTACCAAATAATGTGTTCTGAATCCGGTATTAAAATTTTAAAGCAACGACAACGTATACGGCTTAAAAGTCAAGCACTCGGTAACGAATGAAATGGTCGTGCTAAGCTGTGAAAATGTCAAAGAACTATATCGCCATTTAACAAAAAAGAGGTCCTAAAAAAAGAAAACTACGTTCCTCGTTAGCCAGTCGTAATTATTCGTATTAAAGCGAACACGTTCGGCATACGCCGAGCACACAATGCTGGACAGATGTTTTGGCGTTGGGCAATGTTTAGGACTCTCATTATACGATTATTCTCCATCGCAGACAGGTGTACCCGTGCACAACAATTCCCACATTTGAAAGAATAAAAGGCCAAGAGAGCACCACTTTCCAATTATATATAAACCGTCTTTCAATAGAAGAGGATCCTTCGTTATCGCGGCCAGCCAAAGTATAGTATATCCCGCTTCGATTTACCGTGATTCGGAAAGGAAATCTGTTAGCAGGCTTTTGAAGTTTGTCTTATATATTTATCAGTCGAGTTCGTTCAAGACCGACCGTGTGTTTCAAAGAATTATATGGAAGCGGTGATGACGGAAGGACGCCCTCATGTTGGATTATCGCAACGAACCGTTATGCAAGTTGACCAAAGGACCGGCAGACATCAACGATTCTCCAACTCAGTTTATGGAAAAACACGGACAGAAAAAGCGGTCTTCGGTGTGAGCAATGCGTTTGGTAGCAGAACTGTAACTTCAGAGCACGCCTATGATCAAAGGGGAGGTTGTCCAGAATACCAGAGATCATTATTCAACAAGTCGGCTGAAGCCGGCAGTTTAATTATTGAATCGGATTGTCTTGATTCGTTTCACGAATTTGCGATTTATTTGGAGAACTCTAATCCAATTTGTCCCGCGGAACAGCTAGACACACCGGAGAAGTTGATGAAGTTGTTAGTATGGTGAGGCATGGGATAACTGTATCAGTTGTTGGGATGCCGAAGTGTTTATACTGGATACAGTATAAGCAAATGCGTAGGAAGGGAACATATTCTACACAGGCGAGACCCCACTCAAAATGCTTGTCCATTGGAGGATCTTTAAGAAGTCAAAGCCGGAAATAGCTGTCCAAAGAGATGCGACAAGAATATGACGAAACAATATTATTATAGATTGATATGCATGAAATATCATTGAGCTATATAAGACGCATGGCGGGATTTATGCGATATATATATATATATATATATATATATATATATATATATATAAATTGTAGATAAATCCGAGTTTCACGCTTACGCGATCGTCAGACAGACTTTAAAGTCTGTCTGACGATCGCGTATAGCGTGAAACTCGGAGTAACAGCAAAGTGATGTCTTGTCTTTGATTTATCTACAATTTATTACGCTCTGCAAATTAATGCATGAATTGAGCACTCTACCGACAGTATAAAGTCAATTCACCAGATTTATATATATATATATATATATATATATATATATATATATATATATATATATATATATATATATATATATATATATATATATATATATATATATATATATATATATATATATATATATATATATATATATATATATATATATATATATATATATATATATATATATATATAATATATATATATGTACAATCAAAATTTATATTGATTATTGGTATATACTTTGTACCTGAACAGCAACAAGCGAAAACGTTAGTGCAATAAAGTTTTTAAAAATGAGTGGTTAATCTATACTTCTTATTTCGTCTCCAACGTTTGCCAACCAATAAAGTTTGATGATCTATTTTACTTGTGTTTCACTAACACTTCAAACATGTCAGTCATCTGAAGATTATATATTAGATAATTTCAAATATATTATATATTATTATATATATATATATATATATATATATATATATATATATATATATATATATATATATATATATATATATATATATCCCACATTTGTGTGGCATCAAGGGTGACTGTAAATAGCAGTTATCTTCATCCTGCTCATCAGCACTACACTGATGAGGCCCAAAAGGCCGAAACGGTACCGTCTGTAGTTATATATATATATATATATATATATCTTTGGAATTGAGTGACTTCATCTAAAGAGAGTGCGTAGTTTACCGATCTTTTTTATTCGTTATTTGAACTTATTTCTGATATTGTATATATAGTAAATTAGTAATCTGATAATAGTATATAATATATAGTACAATGTAGTATATCGTAAGGTTGGTCATTTCATGAATACTCAGACCTGCATTTTTGAGAATAAATTTGTCTGTTAAATTTACTTGTTACCGAGTTGTGAACATGAATTGTGCAATATACAGCAAAAAGGATATTCATTTGGCAGATACAAAATTAGATATTTTGTGTTTCACCATCTATATATATAAGGGACCGGTCATTATGGTCGCACTGTGGGGGCCGAAGACAGATAGATTTGGTGCTGAAAAAAATATCACCCCGAACCAAATTAAGATCAGAAATTTAACCGTCCCAATAGTACGCGTAAAGAAATTTTTTTTACCCAATCCAAGAAGAAAAAAGTTATAGATAAAGCCCAATTCCCAGCATATCGTCGATACAAGTTTTAATAACAAATGGATACAAGCGCGTAGGAAGCATTTAATAAGTGGGTAGGCCAGGAGCTCGCATCTTCGTCCCTCGCTCCCCGAAAATGTTTTGTTTTTCTAAAGCTCTGAAACGAAATTTCCTGCATTTTCAGAGAAGTAGTAACGATCAGGATCAATAACCCAGGACAAACAGCCAAACTAAAACATCTGTGAGGAACGGTCTATCTTAAACCCGTTGAACAAATGGCGCTTGTGCAAACGCCTAAAGTAAAAAAAACCCAGAAGTTTATAAATGAATTATAAATTTGGTAAATAAAGGCGGAGAATGGTAAAGTCGTGCAAAAAAGTGCCGCTACAGTTACTACGCGCCTGAGATATACAGTCAGATCCTATACTGTAACTTTCAGATTATTATCTCCCTATATAGTACAGAGCAGGAATCCAAGCAGAGGAATACAATAACAAAAGCTAACGTGCAATGAAGACTAAGGAGAATTGATGATGAGAATCCAATTTTAAGTGATGAACTCCTAATTGTTTTAGTAAATTTTTCACCCAACTATAGGTCTTCGAAATTTTCAGTTACCCTGGCCATAAATAATGACCGGCCCCTAACCTTCATCTGGCGTGAATATATTCTTATTTATTATATAGATATCTATGAAATACCATGATTTCTTCTAATCAGAAAAATCTATATCTTCACCGCTTGCAGTGAATCAGTTTCAAATGTAAAAATAAAAATATATAAAATATATTGAGGGCCATTCTGTGTTTAAGTATAGTTGCTATTGCTAATGGTTCCAACAGAAGTCCGAAATTTTTATAAAGTTTTTGACTAATTGAGGACGAACGCCCTGCAAAGGAGGATAAATAGATGAGGAAGAACGCCTATACCATATTAGTGTTTGGTCGATCTAACTCGCAGTGTCAAATGAGGCCATAGTGGCCGTGCTAACCTTTACCGTTGAAGTAATTTAAACCAAGGTAAAGCCGCATATTATACCTGAAAGAGTGGGTGTTTCACAATTCACAAACAACAACCGACAACTCGCTTCAAATTCAAAAAAATATTCCAAAAACGTCGAGTTTACAAATTAAAACTCGTGCATTTATTTATATGCCTTTGGTATTATGTCAATTTCCTATATAAGATGATAAATTTTCATAATTCATTTTTTAGCTTATCACGTTTCGCGATAAATGTGTTTGAACTATATATTATATAAAGGGGTTCTCATTAATGGTTAGAAAACCCCCGGATATATTAATGTGGTTGTGGTTCAATTCCTTAGCGTGGGAGGAGTGCGGCATAGAAAACATGGCTCTGTCTTTTTCGGTGTTAATGGCAGTAGATTCCGCTACCTAACTTGGTAATTTTTTATTTGGATGTCTTTTCTAGTTTATCAGTCCATTTTTAAGCTCTTTGTGCATGGCAAAAACGGCCAGAATCCAGGCATGCATTATTGTATGAAAAAATGAATCATGTCGCCATCTCATGGTTTAAGTTCTCTACAAAATATGACACTTACATGCGAGGCTATATATATATATTATTACAATAAAATAATCTTATATATATAATATATATATATATAAAATAATCTTATGGGTGAAGATGCTGCAGGTTCTGAAATATAATCGAGGCGTTGAAGAAATGAAAGAATCTATGAGTCGTCACGACAATATCTCGTGCCGTATTAAAATGCATGGGTTTAACACGTGCACACTCGATCGTATATCCATGAGTGCAGAGTTGCTCGATAGCTCAACTTGTAGAGCATGAGAGGGACAAGGTTAACGAAGGCGCGAGTTCAAATCCTACTCGAGTCAACAATTTTCAGTTGACTCTTTAGAAGTGTATAGGATACTCGCGAGATTCTATGTTCATGTTACCCTGAGGATGATTCAGAACCAAAAATAGAATCAAGGCTATATAAAGGACTATATAAATGTCCATTGTAGCCCCCTGCCGGAGAGACCCAAAGGCTGCACTATATTTCACTCGGCCATACGTCAGAAAGAAGCCACAGGCACCACATCCACACCGCATGAAACAAGAAAAAGCCTTCAAGGTATATTATATGATGAATTATATAGATCAACTGAATAATAGCACGATAGCACGATATGCTGAAGCAACATGAACCAAATGTGCGTATATGTCATTACGAGTATAGTTCACTGACATGCAGGTAAGGTGCGATCAAAGAGAATGGAATGATTGAAGTGATGTTTGGTTATCTATTAATATTATAATATATAAAGCACAGCTTCTGCCCCCCATGGCACGACCAAAGTTTCATCAATTACTACAGTATATATAGAATGACTACAAGATTCATTGGGAGATGATGATTCTCTCTCAATATACGATTCTTCAAACAAAATATAGTCGGAATATATAAGCGGCATTATCGCCCTTTGAAGCATTTTGCTACCGCATGTTATCAAATTAATTAAATGAATTTGGCAACGGTGCATATACAAACGTACTAATAATAGCAATAATAATGATAGTTTAATAATTTCCTTTTTGCAGTAATATAATTAAATTACAAGGAGGTCAGCATATATTAAATATCATCTAAGATAACAATATTAACTACAATTGACAATGCAATGGTGTACTTCTGTTACAAAAGAGGAATTTTGGATATATACATTTTGGATATCGGATAATGAAAAATCATTTAGTAATTAGCAACATTTACATGCATTTAGTATTAGCAACAATATTTAGTGTTTTACATTGACCAGAGCGTAGATTATAAGGAGAACCGGAGGGATATACAGGGAATAAGGGTTTTTGTAATGGTTTACACAGGAGAGAAAGGCAAAGGGCATCATGGATAAGCCGGACTTTGGACAGATTTAATTATAGGTCAGAGATACTCAGGGGGTGCTGCCCAGACTGGGGAGGTATATGCAACAATAGATCTTATAATAGCATATAATTGGTTCATAGGAAGGGAGCCCACATTTCTTAAGTATACAAATTGCTGCAGTCTTTTATTAGCTTTCTTAACAATATAATTAACTTACAGTGTGTACTCAAGGTCAGATATTTGCAAATATAAACACACCTATAGAGTTCGTAGCTATCTACACTCTCCACCTGCAAACTACCAATCTTATATAATCTACATGTAAACATCGGCCTTATGCGTGGGTATCCGAACATATTTAAAAAATTGTTTTGCGTCTGTACAGTATACTTTTCTTTGGATTCAATAAACGGGGTATTATCAAATATTATCTCTATAAAAACAACTGGTGACATTTATTTATCTATTATTGATCCATGACTTATAAAAGCCGGTTTCGCTCAACGCATGCACGAGCTGTATATATAAAATAAAAACAACGCTATGTTCAACATGTCTTAATTACTTAAAATAAAAAACATTTTCCATGTTATGTGGCATGTTAGACCCCGCCCAATCAAACCACATAATGTAAATGTAACCAATTTATTAGTAATATATATGTATATATACATATACATACATATATATATATATATATATAATGTTCTAAATATGAATAGTCAATGCCTCACACAGAACCATTAAATAATAACTCTAGGTTTTGAAAAGAAACCGTTTTAAAAAGCACGATGCATTTCGATAGACGACCTTCGAGTATACTACGTCTGCTAACCAAATGAAATATGAAAAGAGCCTGTATTTTTAACGAAGTTATAAATAGTTTGTTCAAATTTGTTACAACGACAAAATCGTTATTTTAATAATGAAATCCTCAGAAAAGTTTTATGTCTATACATTAAAATATATCCATTTCAATCATCTGTATTTTTTTATAGGTACCAAATTATAACACCATTTATTCACTCAAATCCCACCAACCTTTTATTAAAAGGGTAGCATTATTATATATATAAATTATTATGCATTTTACACACTATTTTATGTTGATAAATTATTATTGTTTATGCCAGCATCACGTTTTAGCTTATTTACAAAAAAAAATACGATTATAAATAATGTCTGAGTCCACCAGACCTGAATAGAATTTTATTTTTAAAAAATTAATCTATATGTACATAAACAAATAAGTAGAAAACGTTTCGGTCCAGCCGAACTGTGCGTAGAAAGTTAATAGATTTAAATAAATTACAATTAATGACAAGTTCAACAACGGAAGAAGCGTCTGCTGCGTGGATTCCATTTTTTGATATTATAAGTGTGGAATTTCTTGCAGTGCGGTAGAATGTTTCTTTTTGAATAAGTTAAATGTTTTCATGTTCCAATGCATCCGAAATTACTTCAGAAAACCCTCAAGTGGGTGGTTCCTTCTTTGCTCTATAATTGTTCTAAAAATGAACGGAGGCAAAGAAAAACAAAATCATTGTAAGTCCATGGCAGTGGATAATAATATACGATTGCATGCATACAATATAGGAATAGACCGTGATATCTTTAACTATTAAAAAATCATTTACAAGTTATTTCGCTGCTGACAAACCTTTCACCAATTAACACAACGGGTTATCGCCTGCGTCGCCAGTAACGTAGGAAAAAATTACAATACCCCAAAAAGTATATCTCGATTATACAATCATTGCTTTACCTGTCTGCTGTGGATGAGCTAGACTCCTTGCAAACGATCTTTCCATAAGTTTCAACTTATTGTTAATTTTTCGCACCATTCTCAGTTCTTTTCTTAAAAGCCTTTTTATTTTCAAATCATCTTTACTTCGCCAGTTGATTCGTTTATCAGCAACTCTTATGCCGAAACCTTCAGTGCAGTTTATCAGCGTACAAACGAGAAGGAAAAGTACGAACCAACTGAACGGTTTCATACTTACAATGACCACGATGCTTACTCTTGAAGTGTTTAGTGTTAAGTCTCTCTCTGATATTGTCTTGGTTGATTCGCTGCGACTTGTGATCACTCTTCCTGCAATCCCATTGGCTCGTTTCCCCCAATGTTTGTTGTAAACGTGCGAGATACCTGAATATGGAATAAGGCCGGGCTTTTCAGTAGTTCTATAATTAGTATAGCCAGAAGCTAACAAGCCACAGCGTGTGCAACAAACCCTGTCCAAGTTCATGGTGAATAACTTTAACGACAACTATTAATTCTTCAGAACAATAAACGATGAGTTATTTGGGGTAAAAGTTACGACCTACCGTTTGGGTACAACATCGTATGTTTCTCACTTACCGACATATGAGCTAATTTCTAAGAGGGTCAGTTAAACAAAAAGGTTGTGTTCTTCATCTCGTAGCTAGAAAAACGCATTGGGAACATAATAACATTAATGGACAGAAAGCCGCAAAACAAGCTACTGTCACCACAAACATAAAAACATTGCCATGTTTTGTAAATACTCATTATTCTGCCTTCGAAATAAGCTTAAAGTTTTCAGTGGGCGAGTAAACACTACGCACCCCTCTAGAGCAAAATAATTCCTTTGTGGAATATGACGTTCCGCCATATATTCAAGAACTGGATGATCTAAATTCCGAAAAGATATTCTGAAAAATATTCGATTATAGATATAAGAAAAAAATCGTGAACATTTTTTAATGACGAGCACAAGAATTAAATGATTTAACATTGGTTAGAATGGGTTTTTAATAAAATCCTAATTAATACCATTTTTCTCCTACATGCATATAAAATATTTTTGTGTGATAACTTTTGAGTCCGTGTAATCTATAGTGTCGAGGTTAATACCACGGTGTAACTTGGATGCGAGGGACCAAATGCACGTCACAAGCAAATCAGTCCTCAGTTCATGTGAGGAAGGAAAGCGCTTAGACTTCAGTATATTTCGACGATAACAATTAGTTATTTATATAGAAAGTTACTTATATATATATAGTTAGTAGAAATATAGTATTTTCAAATATTGCATACTGGTCATGAATGCTCCTTTATAGAGAAATACATCATTGTAACCTTCGCTCTCCATCTCGGAAGAGAGCATCTAACAGGTTTGATCCCCTGTTCGGGGCTCATAAACATTTTCTTAGGATTTGAGCTCGACGTCTGTCGACTCCACGCGCCTATAACCGTTATAGTAATGTGCGTATACAGGACTTTAGCAACTTAGACGGCAAGACTTTCTTAACGGATCAAGTTTTTAAGACAGCTATTCTACCACACTGCTTTGTTATATCCTATCATTTCTGTTATCACTTGATGATGTATAACCATTTCCTTCCAAAAAACAAACTACCTTTTGTTACAAACCGTGCAGTATTCATTTTATGTCAACGAAAGACAACAAATTACCTTGTATGGCAAATTGTGTATACCGACTAGCATGGAGATCTTCGTATTTGTTCGCCCACACATATATATCATTGGTGCATGTAGAAGCTGCTTATCAGAGGCAAAACCAGAGGTTTCCCTTTAAAAAAACGCCAACTCGCATTCATATTTATCAGAAACAATGAATAGGTTGTACGTTTTGGAATTGTGAAAGGGACCAACGAAAATCTTAAGGGCAAGGAGGTAAACAGATCGAAAACAAGCAGGTGGTTAAATCACACACACCGAGGAATTACAGCGGTTTCACAAGTAATTTTTATATAAATATATGATCGATCAAGTTCTATAAATATTGTCCATCAGTAATAATTGCAATCTTTGCATACATGCGGTGACAAGTCGAGAGGACAAGTCCCTTGCTGAAGTCACACGAAGTCCTTTATTGAGGTCACAAGAGGGACAAGTCGGGGGCACAATAAAACGCGTCCGTTTATTGATCGATTCTATAATTTTGTCGTGGGGACTCGTTTTATTCGACTTGTCGTATGAACTACGAACTAAATATTAGGAGAATCCTACTATACGTTACAACGATATTTTCGGACCGAATACTCGTATATTACATAACACTGAGATATTAATTTGAACTGGAGTTTAAGTTATCGCTATATGGCCTGAGAAGTCCTCTTTATTTACTGCCTCATGCAGTTAATGTTATAAATTAATTGCGATAAAAAGTTACATGTGTGTAGCTATACTAGCAAATAGACATAGTGCAATACCGCGCTTACATCTTTTGATGTATCGCAATTAAACCCTAAGCTTTGTTTCAAACACTACACATCTACAACACATCCATACGAGCAATCGCCAATTTGTTCATAGGTGACATCAATTAACACCCCGCTGACACCACACAAAAGGCGACAATGTCGGAATAAAGATAACCTCTTATTAGCAAATCAACAAAGCTACTTTTGTTTTTGTAATTATATCGGTGTTTTTGCGGTTGCGGAAAATAATCTGTCGGCAACAAAATGACAAATTAGCAGCAACTGCACGGCCAACTGTTGACCCATGTCAGACGCGTTGCCTCTCTAAACCTGTGTAAAACCCAGACGCCTGAACCTGCTGGGTTATAGTAAGCCGAGCCATATAAGCCGGATATTTTCACAGGTGAATATTTACTTTAGCGGGAGATTTCTCAGCTCGCACAGTGGAAAATTGAGTGGGAGAAACACGGAGAATAAGCGGGCATAGGGAGGGACAACAAAAGGGAGGGGGAAGAGCGAATTTAGAAAAGCTGATTTCAATACATTTTAAATAGAAACAGCGTTGTACTTTACGCTTTTTATAACTTTTAAAGTCTTGTTCGTTGGTCGTACTAAAAATACCTGTGTGCATTTTATATTTCTAACTGGTTAACAAACTCATTGACGGTTCAAAACATATACCCAGGCCAAGTTTGTACAACCGACGCCTTTTAGGGCAACTTATGAAAGACTCTCGAGTCCCTTTTGCAGCAGGAAATCAAACACCCCTTGGGAAAATATGTCGGTTCGGTTCTATTGAAATTCCCAACAGTGCCTCGAAATCTCAGCGGTTTTGACCATTAAAACATTTTGCTCAATTCAATGATGTTCCTGTCAAGCCTGCTGTGCATGTGGTGGAGCTTTTCAACA
Source organism: Chrysogorgia sp. JL179-B06 (assembly GCA_035772405.1). NCBI lineage: Eukaryota > Metazoa > Cnidaria > Anthozoa > Scleralcyonacea > Chrysogorgiidae > Chrysogorgia > Chrysogorgia sp. JL179-B06. The sequence continues at coordinate 369,371 of JAYKKM010000477.1, forward strand.
GAAATGCTAAAAATATCCCGAGAGTGCATATGAAAATACCAAAAAAGCTACCAAGGTATAAAAATACCACGAAGTCGCGTTGGCAAGCTAAGAAATGCTGCCAACGAGGCTGACAACTCGACTACATGCAAGCCTTCTTACACTTCAGCTGAAAAGGATATTAGTGGAGTATAAAGAATGCAGTTTCTTACCATTTTGGTGGTGTCCACAGGACTGGGAATATTTCTGGCTAGTTTTCTGGTAAATACGAAACGGGTTAACTGCATTAGATTGGCTCAGAAAAGGATAAACGATATTGGCCAGACAATCCGATGCAAGAGGAGACGAAAGTGGAGGAAGATAAAAAAGGAAGCAAGATTAGCTTCCAGCCTTGGAAAGGCCCTGAAGAAAACAATCCGGGCATTATCAGCGGACTTAGGATGATTTGAAAGCACACAATGCAATAAAACATCCGAAAGAATTGATTACAATAAGGAAGACAAACACTGCAAATGCACAGTCGTCGGAAGACCAAACAACAGTACCCAAAGGAGACTTTAGATTAGCGAAACATATAAACGCAAGGAACACGAAAAACTAAGATGAAGCGAATCTGCCATTAAATCCCTAAAATATCTTCATTGTTGTATAAGTACATGGTGAAGGACTAAAAGCCATGAATACGCAGAATGCTTTATCAGATGACTGATTACATCTAGAAGCACCAAGAAGGAAGATCATTTTTAAGTAACAGACTTATTTATTTAAAAAAGCCTACTCTTAAGTTTTACTGTTAGATTTTGTTGTTTTAATGTTTAGATTTTCTTTTTTTTAATTTCTTAACACTATCATAAATTTCAGGCAGTTTTTATTTATTAATGTATATGAAGCGCTAATTGGACTACAGGAATTGGCGCTATATAAATAAATAAATGCCAATCATTATTACTTCCCTATAAACCACAGGATTTCACAAGAGAATGACGTATGCTCCATGGAATTGTATATAGCATAAACTTCTTCAAATGACTGCGAACTGTATAAATTTTTACCAAATTTAGCGTATTCATGTACTCTTTAATATCACAACTTTATGGGAAGTACTTAAAACGGGAATAAGAGTTCTATACTTTTTAATTTAGTAGATTTATCACTCTTAGGGACCGGTCATAAAGTATCTACAACCCCGGGGCGGAGGGTAAACCTATTTTTTAAAAATAATTTAACACCCCTCTCAAACTTCAAGAAAAAGTTTCGTACCCCATTGAAATATTACTAAAATATTTCGTACCCCTCTTGTCACAGTTATCCCTCCTGTTACACTTAGCAGTTCAAATTTCGGTAGGTCTCATTACAGGAGTCCTAATATTAAGACCTGGCAACATTTGAACTGCAAAAAATGTGTACTTGAAAGGTTGCTCTTTATTGTGGACCTAATTCATGTCTCACAAGAAATGTGAAGCTCGCCAGTTGGTGGTGATTCTACCACTCCTCGTTGTAGTAAATATCTCTTCAACATCCATATTATCACTGTCTGATGACTCACTGTCCGATGAATCACTATCACTTAGTTCATTAGATATTTGGGTATCATTAATAACCAGATCATCACCACTTTCTTCATGACTGGGGTGTGACAAAGCTTGAGCAAGGTGACTTGTAACAAGTCTAAGTCATGCCAGCCAACCTGCGAACAGGCATACATTAGCTACAAAATTGTTATGTTCAAATGGTGGCATCCTTGGCCCTGGACAAAAAAAAAACACATTTCAGACCTTGAAGAAATTTAGGTATTTGTACAATATGATATGTACTAGTTTTTCATAAATATATTTCATGCCCCCTCAATCTGTTGTCAAAATATTTTATGCCCCATCAAATGAGCAGGTAAAATTTTCATACCCCATCGAAATACCCTCCGCCCCGGAGTTGTAGATACTTTATGACCGGTCCCTTAGGTGAACGGAAAAACCCCAACAGGCGCGAGAAGCCCAATTGATAGGGGTTCCGAGGAAGTCTTACCATTTGCTGGTATTATTGCAAAGGCAGCACTTTCTCCTCAATTATTTTTAAGATCCTGAGTGGTGGTTCGACCCAGGATTTGAACCGGTCTCTCCCAGCTCATAATAATAATAATAATAATAAAAGACGTATTAGGAGCATTATACAAGTCTCAATGCTCTTACAACAATATATTCTTAATTTTACTTATAAACTAATTACAGTTTAATTATAAGATAAAGCCTACTACATATATTACCACTATGAACAAAAAACTATTAATTTGTCTTGCTGACTTAAAACTACTTAACATATCAAAGCTTCTAATTTCCTGTGGTAATGAATTCCAATTTTGGTGCTGCAACCGAGAATGTTCTGTCTCCATGAGTCACCGTTTTGGATTTTGGCTCAAGTAGCAGATTTTGGTCAGATGATCTCAAAGCACGAGTAGCTTTATATTTAGTTAGCAAATCAGTAATATCAAACAGGCGCCTGGCCATGCAACGCCTTGAAAGTAATTATTAGTATCTTGAAAACAATCCTTGATCTCACCGGCAACCAGTGAAGATTACGAAGCACAGGGGAGATATGCTCCGATTTTTTAACCCCTGCAACAAGTCTAGCAGCTGTATTTTGAATTCGCTGTAACTTGCTCAATTCAGCTTCTTCAATTCATAGACATGTGCGGTTACCACTAGACCACAACAGCTGCTTCTCAGGATATATCCACACAAAATATAAGTTTTCCAAACAAAAAGGGGATTAAATGAAATTGTCTTCAATTCACCACTTAGTCTTTGTTTGAAAAACGAAATGATTAATCTTAAGAACTTAAATCGTAATCTTAATTGCGACGTTCAGTTCCTCCAAAAGTTTGATCAGATGGCCCCTGAGCACACAGTGTTGTCCACATGGATCGACTTCAGGCATCAAGAGGGAAACGATCCCAATACTTGAAGCTTTATGCCACTCATCACTTCAAACTCCACTGGCTTAATAACATCATAAGCACGAAACTTCACGAGAACAACAACAAATTAATATATACAATGCAGACGTTAAAATCTACGCTTCAATTTTCTTTAATATCTCATATGCTATGAAAATTTAATAAAAAATAGTGATATACACAATATTTACATTTCAAATATACATTTTATTAAAAGTATTATATTATCATAGGAAAGAACACTGTTCGAGAATTAATTACAAATTGCAGACGTTTGGCAAAATATTCATAATACAACGAGTGGTATTTCATTAATTCTTCGAGAACAAGTGTCATTTCACATTTCAATCAATTTGACAATTTTACTGTAAAAGCGAATAGGTCGTCGTTTGTCAAGCAACGTCCCGTATGCGTATTTTTCCTAAATCCCTAGACAATAATTTAATACTGATGGCATTAGCCAATCAGGATTAAGTAAGATCGATTGAAACATTAATTCCAATATTATGCGTTATATATACATTTGATGTGGGATCTTAGAGACGATAAATGGGCGATCATCAAGCTCAAATCCACTGAAAATGTGTTCCAGTCCCAGACTATAGCATACATTAAAATCCCGTGTATAAGAACCTAGTGGTTAAGAACCTACAGCCTGAAATCTGCCATTTAGACACCCATTTTTATAAGAACCAATTCAGCCTGAAATTTGGAAAAGGTTCTTCAGCCTGAAAGTTTGAAAAGGTTCTTATTTGGTAGGCATGTAATAGTTATGGAATGAGAAATAAGACTGAAGGCTTGGCAGTGATTTATACAGTTCCAGATAAATGTGTTTCAGTGTATTAAACTCCTAGACTGCAAAATTTACTTTCATGAAAGTGTTTCAGACTTTATATGAAACAGCACTTATACTTTCAACTTCTACTGGTATAATAAAATTGTCAACAAAACAAATGTCAGTGTTAAGCAGTACAGTACAGCATAGAAATACTCTTTGAAAAAACAAGAACCTATTTAAGAACCTAAACAGGCTTATTTTGTCTTATGCATCAAACATGTAAGAACCTATTCACCCCGGGATTTTACTGTACTTCAAATTTAACAGTACATATTTCAGAATCATCTTCAGGGTAACATGAAAATGTAGTGACATGATTAACCTACACTGCCCAGTCGACGGAAAATTGTTAAAACACCAAACCCTTACAGGTAAGCGTTAAAGTGCCACTACGATGAAAATTCACCCCCGTCTTTTAGATTTTCTTTAGCATAGAATAGTATTTCAGGGTCGAAAGTGATCAATGTAAAAAAAATAATAAAAAAATGGTATTTTGAAGTAAGTATTTTGAGCTCTGAAATCACTATTATTTAGGCCACCATTACTAAAAACGTGTTCCAAGTGAGCCCGCAATTTCAAAAGATAATATTGTTTGTGACGTCAGATTCTCAATGCTACGCCTGAATTTCGGTCGAGGTTATTTGTTTTCTTGTTTTTTTCGAGAAGTAGATGAAATGTCCAGCCTTTCAGACGAAGAATTTGAAAAAACGACCTTGATTTACTTTAATTAGCCAAGTGGAGTCTTCTCGTTGAGAATCTGACGTCACTTCGTTACGCTGGTCAAGAACATGAACGATTAATGGCGGACATAACTCCAGATTCGGAGTAAGAACCGCAAAACGGTTTCGACCGAGTAATATTTAGCAGCTCTGCTTTATAAATACGTAAAAATATCGATAGGTAAAAATTTGATCGTAGTGGCACTTTAAGAACTTAAATCGTAATCTTAATTGCGACGTTCAGTTCCTCTAAGAGTTTGATCAGATGGCCCCTGAGCACACAGTGTTGTCCACATGGATCGACTTCAGGCATCAAGAGGGAAACGATCCCAATACTTGAAGCTTTATGCCACTCATCACTTCAAACTCCACTAGCTTAATAACACCATAAGCACGAAACTTCACGAGAACAACAACAAATTAATATATACAATGCAGACGTTAAAATCTACGCTTCAATTTTCTTTAATATCTCATGCTATGAAAATTTAAAAATAGTGATATACACAATATTTACATTTCAAATATACATTTTCATACATTTTATTAAAAGTATTATATTATCATAGGAAAGAACAATGTTCGAGAATTAATTACAAATTGCAGACGTTTGGCAAAATATTCATAATACGAGTGGTATTTCATTAATTCTTCGAGAACAAGTGTCATTTCACATTTCAATCAATTTGACAATTTTAAGAAATTTTACTGTAAAAGCGAATAGGCCGTCGTTTGTCACGCAACGTCCCGTATGTGTGTACCACGTGGCGTATTTTTCCTAAATTTTTAGATAATAATTGAATATTGATGGCATTAGCCAATCAGGATTAAGTAAAATCGATTGAAACATTAATTCCAATATTATGCGTTATATATACATTTGATGTGTATCAAATACATCAAGCTCAAATCCACTGAAAATGTGTTCCAGTGTACTTCAAATTTAACAGTACATATTTCAGAATCATCTTCAGGGTACACGCCCAGTCGACGGAAAATTGTTAAAACACCAAACCCTCACCGGTAAGCGTTAAGGTTGCGACAAATCGCGGAGATGTTGCAGGGATAAATACCGTCGTATGCACCATGCGAAATCTTGTCGGAAAAAAATTTGTCTCCGCAACATCGCATAAACAGCAACTAGTCGCTGCGATAAAATTAAAATAAACCAATCAAAGAATGTTATTTTATTTTCCTTTTCTGACATGTCCTATCGTGTGTCCTCAAAAGGGGAAATGTCCCGCAACATGTCCCCGCGATTTGTCGCCTCATGTGTCCTAACCTTTAAGTCGTCGCTAAAATATTTCGTGTACTTAAAACGGATTAATTAGTAGTTAGTACATTGTCCCCAGTTGACGCCGTAGCTCAAGTGGTAGAGCAGCGGACCGAAATACCCAAGATGCGAGTTCAAATCCCGTTCGAGTCTACAATTTTCCGTCGACTCAGCAGCTATTGCTTAGCAAATTATTTTTAAGATAGCCATAGTGCAAACATCAAGAGTCGTGGATAAACATAAAAATATCTCAATAAGAACCAGCAACATCATTCGAGTGATAAATCGATAATACACACAACATACTGTCTATGCACAGTATACGTTGGCTGAAATTTATTTTTGTTGGTTTTCCCCAAATTTTCAGCTGTACGTACGTGGGATCCAAATACGATCTGGCAGGATTTCCTGTGAATAATAAAATATCACGAATTAAATGCAAATTTGGAAGATTTACGTGTATATACTATATATATTGCCAGGTAAAAACTGTAACGTCAAGTCATGGCGAATTGCATGTCATGGTGATGGCAAATAGAGCTGGCTGCTCAGTTTTAAAAAGCTCGATTGTAATCAACATGGGGTTGATTCAGAGTAGTTTTCAAAATTTCATCACTGCAGCCAAGAAATTAGTATACACGAGTCTTTCATGCTTGATATTGGTGTATCGGTCCTTCATGCCTAGTTTGTGTGCTAAAGTACGCGGAAACCTAAGACAACTGATTCAAGACATAGTATTTGTCACCTATAGTAAAACTATATAGCGTGGTCCCAAAAAGTGGCTCCGAATGTGGTCTCTTCAATATAGCGGTTGTGAGCTACTTCCGGCTTCAATTTCAGAACAATAGATGCTCTCTCCAGTCTCTTGACCTAGCAAAACCCGATCTTTCTTAGAGATTAGATAACAGTTTTACGATGAACTCTATTCGGAAAATCGAATCGGAATATGTCGGCTTAATTTAAGATCTGTGTTTCTGTTGAAGTCAGTGAGAATATGTAGAACAGTAACCGTATATTCGACAATTATTCGACATATTTGACGAATATCGTACCCCGGGCATTTTCCGTTAGCGAAAATGGCCCTGCAGGATCGGCCGGTCACATGACACCAAACAATTCTTCGTGTTTTGATATCGCTAATTTACGTGGGCTTAGGTTCTTTAAACCATTATCTTTGTGCTTGAAAGTACTAGATGTAAAGAAAGTACTAAAGTATCGCATGTTAGCATATCGAAACCATAAGTTTTTCACGGTCGTCTTTGGGACGATGTTTTTTAGTATAACCATAGCGCTACTTAACCATTGCAAATAACCACAAACCCCAAAACAACTTAGATGCTAACCCAACCCCCACCTAATGAGTTTTCTAACCCCCCGCCTTCCTAACCCCCACTGTATTTTCTATGGTTATACTAAAAAAACATTGTCCCAAAGATGCGGACCAGCTCAATTGATCTAACGCCGACCATTTTTCCACCTAATTCAAGTAGATCTGAAATTTTTAGCATAATTTGATCATTTCTTTTTTCCGGTTTTCGTTTTCCCCCCAAGGACTTACGACTATAAAGCAAAACTACTTGTGTTAACTTATACAGCAACTTATAGCTACCTACAGGGGGCTGGAAGTATGGTAGGTCCAATTTGAACAGGTTTTTTGACATCTTTCTCATCCCAGCAATCAAGGACACCTAATATAAAATATATAATGTTGGTGATTACATTCAAGCAGGCATTAATTTTTCAGGTATAGCCATTTCATAAGGTCACTGCTCAGCGGTTAGCAATCTCTTCAGCTAAATTATCAGGTGAAGTAATTCATTATGAATTAACATCATTGCATGACCTTTTTAAATCGAAAATAAATATTAGAGGTGAGCCGATCATCGGCAGAGCCGATTATCGGCTAGTTTTTCTCACAATCGGCCATCGGCCGATTGTGTTTTACCATCGGCCGATTGTCTTTCGCCATCGGATCAGCTGTCTCGTGACTCTCGTCTTCGTATTTCTGCTCTCTCGTCCTCGCACTACTATTTATAATCTTTTTTAATATCGGTTTTTCAGTATTTTAATGAAAGAAAATTGAAATCTACAGTATTATCGGTATTTTGTTTTCTCTCGCGATTTATTATTAGCCGCGACTTTTGTTGCAAGAAACTTCTTTTACGGAAATTAACAGAAACCGAAGAACGATACTTTGTTTCGATCTCCCTGTGGAATAACATGTTTTGCGAAGCCCTATATTTGTTTTGAATTTGAAACTATTTTCCGGCAAAATTTGTGCCGACATATTGTCATGACTCATTTTGAAGACGGCTAATCACTAATGCATTTACAATTACCAAGGTGCACATTTTACGTGCTAGACTGTCGCAGTCTTTTGAAATTATTTCACCCACGATGAGTCAGAAACTTGAGATGAATAAAACGACAAAACGGGAGCATTGAGCATCAGGTTAGCAAACATCGGTTTTGCCGATTAATCGGCCGATGGTGGGAAAATATCGGCTCTTAACAATCGGTATCGGCAATCGACTTTTTTTTAACATCGGCTCACCTCTAATAAATATAACATACTTAGTACATACCTTGTTCCTCCAAGTGGTAGGACACAACTTCACCCTTCAATCAGTAATAACGGGCACAAAACAGCCACAGGTTACAGAATAGATAGTCATGACTGGTTGCAGAAGAGAATAAGAAATGTTCAGTTGTTCTAACAAAGACTACCAGTAACGAGTTTTACATAATATTTATTATATATAATATTGATGATCGCAAAAGCGTGAAACTGAGTAACTCTGAGTTTATTTTTTACCATTTTATAACTATAATCTTGCTCTACACCAACCAAACAATTGATATTCATTTGTTCATTTACCTATATCTATTTCTATATTATCTATATCTATATTATCTATATCTATATATAACATCTATACAAGGAATAATATTTAGAAATAGTAGTTCTGCTCAGATTTAACTGTCTCATCAAATAAATTCAGGAGAACGAAAGTTTATTAAAAAAATCATCACAGCAGACTAACAAAACAAGAAAACAGAGCTGCATCGCCACAACAGGCAGCAAGAGAATTCCAGCTGTGCCCATTCCCCCAGACCTTCGAAAAATTTTTAATCCTGGGGTAGGGCTATCACCAGTGGCGTAACTGGGGTTGTGTTGTGGGGGGGCAAAATAAAAATTTTCCCGACAAATTTAACGAGATTAATATAACCTTTATATAGGGCAAATATAGAACCTTTTTCTCAAAAAGTAGGTAACGTTGCAAATTTGGTTGTTTTTGAACAATATAGTCTATTTTATAAGATATTGATAATTCACGAATTTGTTTTTTTAACAGGGTTTTCCACGAATATGAGCGTCTAATGGTCTATATACATGCTTTATTGCTTTCCAGCAAATGCTCTGATTTACGATAAAAAGCGATATAAATTTAAAATGTTAATTTTCTGCCGGAAATGTTAATTTAGCATTTTGAAAGAAGGCACTTCGTCACACGAAGGGTTTTTGCTCGAAATATTGCACCTGCTTGGCTGCTACTATCACTGAGCATTCCGACAAAACCTCTTTAATAATTGCCATTTTCAATATTTAAATAGGAGGCGCGGAAGGAAATGAAGAACGGATGTGACGATGTGTGTGTCATGCACACGCAACGCCACGCGCAATATGTAAACTAAATATTAACAATTAAGTTTATGTTATGGTGACAGCCATAATATTCTCGCAACATCTCGATTTTCGATGTTACTTTATTGTGAAACGTCCCATACAGCACAATTTTCCCGTCCGGCGCCGATCAATTTTCCCGACAGACCGAATTTGATCAAATTTTCCCGACATTTTCTGTGGGGGGCCATTCGCCCCCCACCAGTTACGCCACTGGCTATCACCAACATCGTACTGCCCAAGAACATTTGAACTTAGGCCAAAATAAAAAAATACCTTGGTTTCCGGACCCTACCTAGTTTTTGGCCAGTAAAATACCGACCCTAATCTTTTTATTGAAATTTTGAAAAGCTTTGGTACAAGTTGCAGCTTAATTTGCATCCTGGGATAGTAAACATGGCTGTCTATCCAGGCAGCATCCTCAAGAGCAGCGTGGTTTGGTAAAACCTATTGTTCGTCCATGCAATGTTTGGAAAAAAAAGTAAAAGAAAAACCGACCTACCCTACCTAATTTTTTTCAGGATGAAATAGGAAACCCAGGTATTTTTTTTCTTGGCCTTACTATGCAGTGGGAAAATATATTCAATCCACAGTCACATGTTTGGTGCCTTAAAAATATGGACACTACATCTATCCCCAGGGTGGGAATATAGTAATTTCCCCAAAAACATTGTCTAATGCACAGGGGGATGGTCACAAACTAAAAAACACTCATATTTATCACAATAATTCTATAACAGTAACATAACAAAACTAGTGTACCTATTTTTCATGCGATTTCTTGAAATCTGTTAATATGCAAAACAAAACCCATGTTATCGAGAATGAATATCCACATTTTAAGCATCCATATTCTAAGCAACATCATAGCCTGTCAGAGACTTAAATTGCATGGTTCATTCTGCTTCTCAAGCAGTCAACAAAAGGCAGAATGTCTCATCACACAGAATAGAAATACAAATTACAAAATCACAACACAAACATACTTGCCCAGTTTGCTAATAAGACAATGTTTACTTTTAGATTTCTTTCTGATGGAGGGATAGGTATTATTTCACAAGCAAAATTCATTGAAACAGACATGGCAAATAGAATTCAAAACCTGTAAAACAACAACCATAGGAGAGACATTTAGGTCATTATGGGAAGAGTAACAAGAGTAGAATTTTGTCCTGATGAATGTATTCTCGTTCCCAACGAGGCAATGAAATTTCTACAAGAGAAATTCTGCCAAAGGCGACCATTTACTTTGAGTTTAAAATTCATAGCAAATTCCAGAACTTCACATTGCTTAAGTCAAGAACAAAGAAGAACCTATCATCCCTTATTCTTAAATGCTACGAACACAATAATTATACGACATTATTTAATTTTACAATTCACGCATTCATTGTGACGACTGTTCAGACTGAAAATGGCGAATATTTCCCCAAACATGTGTCAGAACTACAACGCGTTTTGAGCTAAAAAACCCCAAAAAAGTCCGTCTTTTCGCCAAAAATTTATAAAGCTACCTCACAGGACACTAAATTCAACTTCAGATTGAAAGATTTACACAAACAACAAGAGAAATAAGACAAAATACGCACTTACCTCACAATATGAAATCACTCTCTGACTACACGTGCTTATGGCTGTAACGTATACCACGAGTCTTTGCGATCCCACTTTGCACCACGCCTCTCGCAGTCTCGCGTCAGGTCACATTGACATTGAGGAACGAACTTTAGATGGACTAAATCCGATCTTTTTTACACTATTACCATCACTCCTAATTCTCGATCTTAGCATTATCTAACAAAGAACAGCCACACGAAAGACAGGGTACAGTTTACAAGATCAAATGCGCCGACTGCCAGGACATTTATATTGGTGAAACCGGCAGAAACCTAAAAATCAGACTATCACATAGCGCTGAACACCACGTACAAATAAAACACGATATTGACTGGGACTCGCCGGCTGAATGTATTACATTAGAAAGTTGGTATACCAACTTGGAACATAAACCACTTAACAGATCACAACAATTACCAACACCATACAACGAACAAAGCCGGACAAACACGCTTTACTCGACTCTGAAGATGACCACCGCCGAGGTCGTCGAAACGTCAGTCACCAACAATAGTTTTTCTCAAGACTACAACAACCTGGACGATGAACTTCACACATTATCTACCTTGTTTGAATATGAAAAATTTCCAATGGTTTGAAACCAAAAAGTAATTAGAGTGGTCAGCCAACTGTAACACGTTGTATTAAGCTGTAAGCAATATTTTTTTTGCTTACAAATTGTCATTACAACGCAATTACTTGTCGCATTACCAAATACGGCATTTGTTGCAGTAAAGCAGCATCCAAAACTGCGTGTAAACTTCCTGAAATTTAACAAGAAATGAGGCGACATAAGGGTTTTTGGTTTAAAAAATTTATTCATACAATTTTAAGGGCTAAATACAATATAATTTTTTTATTCCACTTTTATAGCGATGTACATCTTTGCATGCTTTCGCTTAAGTGGTTTGTTCTGTTCTTAAAGTTCTGTTTTCATTTTCATTCAAGGATTCATTGAGAAGCTATGTTCGTAATTCGTCCTGGATTCTCCATCAAATCACACAAGAGTCAAGGTCATTAACTATCAAAACTTTTATCTTTGTTCCGGAAAGCTTTTTCACCGAGGCTTTTATTTTCTTTTTTTGCTGAAAGAGAACGGTGAGTGGGCGCAAGGGGGGACGGGTAGTGAAGAAGGTAGGTATAGGAAGGAAGGAAGGAAGTGAAAGAAGGAAAGGGTGGAAAGGATGGAAGGGAAGGATGGATGGAAGGAGGAAAGGAAGGAAGGAGGAAAGGAAGGAAGGAGGGAAGAAAGGAAGGAAGGAAAGGAAGGAAAGGGTGGAAGAGAAGGGTGGAAGGATGGATGGAAGAAAGGAAGGAAAGAAGGAAGAAAGGATGGATGGAGAGGAAGGAAAGGAAGCTATAAGGAGCTCTACCAGCCACAACATAGCTGAACACTGACATACAACTAGGATTTAGTTTTAATTCTAGAACTCGCGAAATAACATGCTTAACAAACCAACACTTGGAACATAAAGGAAGGGAGGAAGAGAAGGAAGGAATGAAGGAGAGAAAGGAAAGAAAAGGAAGGAAAGGATGGGAAGGGTGGAAGGAAGAAAGGAAGGATGGAAGGAAAGGGAAGAAAAGAAGAAAGGAAGGTGTAAAGAATTTGTAAGGAGCTCCAACAGCCACAACGTAGCTAAACACTGAACACTGACATTCAACTAGGATTTAGTTTTAACTGCAGAACTCGCGAAATAACATGCTTAACAGACCAACACTTGGAACATAAAAGCTGTCCAAAAGAGGTTTTGCATATTTAAAAATATTATAACATCACAACACAGTAGGAAAACAAAAAAGAAATCGAGCAACAAATCGACCAAGAAAAACCAAATAAAAACACACACTAATAATAGATTTTGAATAAAACAGCATTTTGTTTTCGGTATAGATTATTTCAAATTTATTACAAAATTTATATAAAATATATATATTATATATATATGTGTGAAAATACTATGTTTTGAACATCCAAAATTACCAGGCAAGTATATCAGCGCCCAGATCTTTCAAATCTCCACCATATATATAGAGAATTTCCCCCGATATTGTACGAGGTCCAGTCTTCGATCGATCTTCGCAAGACCTCATAAAGCAGACCGAATACACAGACAACACAAATATCTAACCCGGATTCTCAGGGAGAGATTTCGGGAAGTGAAATGATTACATTTTTTTATCCAAGAGAGTAATCAGGAAACGGCAATACTTACCGAGGGGAGATAGCTGCCATGACAACAACACAAGCCTTTGCCAGCTAGAAACACACTTGTCGCTCTCAAATGAATCCCTATACTGAAACATGAACCATTTTCTCCAAAGGAGCGCCTCTTTCGATGTCGTGTCGTCTTTGAAAATAATTTGAACACGTCTTTTATCAAACATTTCTTTACGATTCAACCACTCCGACAACTGCCTTGTAACGTTCGCTTATTTCGATAGCAAAACTCGCAGGAAATCTTCGAGGTTGATTCCATTTTCTTTGGTAACGGCAAGAATTTTGACGATTGAGTGGGACTTCTCCTCCGTGAACGGGTCGTGAGCAAGTTGGAACAAAGCAAACTATACGTTCATAAGGAAAAGAAAACGACAAAACAGGATAAATCTATTAGTTGAGTGCTGGTTGCTACATGAATATAATAGAAATCATCATCATCAACACATCATGATCACCATAATCATGATCACCATCATCATCACCATGATCACCACCAACACCATCACCAACACCATCATCATCACCATCACTACCATGATGATCTCCATCATCACCACCACCATCATCACCACCATCGTGATCACATCATGACCACCAACACGATTACCATGATGATCACCATCGTGATGATCTCCACCACCATCATGACTACCATCGTGATCACATCATGGTCACAATCATGACCACCATCATTACCACCAACACGATTACCATGATGATCACCACCATCATCCACAACATGATCACCATGGGTCATCACTATCGTGATCACCATCGTCATCACTATCATGATCACCATCACCACCATAACCGTCATCTACCACGAAAAATCGTTTAAAAATGTATCATCAAAAAATAAGAACATAAGATCGTTTACATCTTTCCATAAATTGGCAGCCAAGGGCAAGACTTCGGTGGCATGTTCGTACAATTGTTTCGCCTGAAAGCAATCACAAAAGAGCAAAACCAAAATTTGAAAAGAGAATCAAATGCATTCCTTGTGCATATCAAGTGCATTCCTTGTGTATATCAAGTGCATTTGTTGTGTATATCTAAGACTTGATCATTTAAAAGATGAAAACAACCAATACTGAGACGAACCTGGTCAATATTACGTTCTTTCAATTCAATGGAGATGGCTCTATTTTCAAAATAGGTACATCAAAACAACAAAGAAGAGGCGAAGGAATTAATATACAAGGCAAAGAAGATAAGAAAGACAGAAAGAAAACAAATCAATATCATTTAAATCGTTCATATTTCACATTATAAAAAGGACGAACAATGCAATGTGGCCTGGTGTAGTGAGTGGAATGAAAGGAATGGAGGAATGAAAGGAATGGATGAATGAAAGGAATGGAGGAAGAAAGGAATGGAGGAAGAAAGGAATGGAGGAAGAAAGGAAGGTAAGTAGAAAGGAATGTAGGAAGGAATGTAGGAAGGGAGGAAGTAAGGGAAGATGGAATGGAGGAAAGTAGGAAGGAATGGAGGAAGAAACGAAGGAATGTAGGAAGGGATGTAGGAAGGGAAGGAAGATATGAAGGCAGATATGAAGGCAGATATGAAGGAAGGTAGCAAGTAAGGGAAGGAAGTAAGGGAAGTAAGTAAGGGAAGGGAGTAAGGGAAGGAATGGATGAAGAAAGGAAGGAATGGAGGAAGAAAGGAGGGGATGTAGGAAGGGAGGAACAAAGAGAAGCATGATGAATGGGTGGATAACAGGGAGGGAGGGAGGACAAACAATGTAATGTGGCGTAGTGTACATGTAGTGTGATGTTGTGTCTCCACACACAGCAGTGTGGTGTAGTGTAGTGTGGTATGGTGCAGTAGTGAAAACAGAGCAAGTGAATAGCACTTAAAATTAAAGTGAATAATGCTTAAATTGAATAGTACATTTTCCACAAAGGTATATTGTATGGTGTCTTTAGTAAAGCCGTCGACAGAATCTTTCTTGATTTCTCAACGTGGTTGTCTTTATACGCACACTCGATGGCTCTAAAAAGGAAAAAAAAGAAGAGCAAATGAAGGATTAGGAGAAAACAAATATCAACGTTTAAGTGATGGAATAAAAATAATATTAATAATAAACTTTATTTTATTAACTTTTATAAACTAAAAGGAAACTAGAAAACTTCATAGCTTCCTCCGCAGCCGGCAATTCTGTGTCTTCCTAGCTGCAACGTTTTCAGTCTATAACGTTTTGGCCGAGCCAAAGAAATAAATAATAGCATGGGCCGAGCGCTTTGGCCAAAGCACACAGAGAGTTGCCTGCGGAGGAGGCTCGTTAACAATGCGTGAAGTAAAAACAAAAGAAACCATGATTATGAATGTGTTTATATGTGATAGAAACGCTTGCTGTTGTCGATACTAATTTGGCAATGTTGATTTTCAAAATTACTCAACGCCAATGAACGTATACGGTTTGTTTTGAAGCAGCACTACTATTAAAAAGAATACGATACATCTAATAGTTATACAAAATTTTGAACCAGTTCACTTAATATCAACAACTATAGATAATAAATTGTAAAGTATATTTAGTAGTGGAGTATACGGCGTTACAAAGCCTACAGCAGTGACAGTTTATCACGCTTAAGGTGGCTCGATAGGAAAAACTATAATCAGATTTTTCCCTCTAAAAACGTTTCAGTGTAGATTTGTACTTCATTAATCATTCTAGTTCGTTGCACAGCCCTAGTGTTACTCATGAGTTTTGAAAAGTATTAGACAGTGCACAGTTTTCAGGAGGGGAGAAACCTTTGTTCTAGTGAGTTCAGACATCTAATTTGCATTAAATTTACATATTACAATCAATGTGATTTGTTCAGATACAATTTAATGCTGCAAGTGTAAAACTTTTCAATTATCAGCACTGACACTAGAGCTATGCAAGGAACTAGAATGAGGCAGAAATGTACACTGCGAATAAAGTGCTCAACCTCGAATAAGGAGAAAAACAAAACAAAAGATAGAAGATAACACTAAGGGAAGCAACATAAATAAAACGAACGGATGGGAGAAAGAAAAGAAAGGAAAGAAAGTGAAGTACATAAAAGGTGGGAGAAAAAGGAAGATAGAAGACAAAAAGACAAAGGAAGCAAATGAAAGGAAAATGAAATGAAGAAAAATGAAGACAATAAAGGGACGTTGGAATTAAGTTTAAAGTTTATCTATATTTCTATAATATTACTGTATAGCCATCTGAGAGTTGTCTGGGAACAACTCTAGGTATTTGTCGAAAATGCTCAACGAGAATGAGTCTCCCATGAAAATACGATACAGAGCAAACACCTAAAAAATGGAGGAAAATCATAAAAAAACATAAAAAAAGACATAATCCTGCAACTTTCTGTTAGTTAAATACGTAATGACTCGGATGATAGAGTGACGGTTACATGTGCGTTCAACCTATAACTTACTGGTGACCAATGAGATACTCTAATTTTCAGCTATACCGACCAGATATAGCTAAAGGTTACATATTTATACAACCTGTAATATTTTGATGACTAGTGAGATGCTTGACTGAGATGGTAGAGCACAGGTTACATGTATACAACCAATGAGCTACGTGGACTGAGATGGTAGCACAGGTTACATATCATATTCATGGTAGCACGAATTACATGAAGTGTAGTCTCGTAGCATTACCCATACCATCACTTGTTGTTCTTAATATTAGACTAATCAAATACAGAACGGCTGTGGATCCGGGGGGCGGCAATGGTGTGTTTCTGCGCTTGGCTTTGGTTATCTCGATCCTTACCATCTGATGATGAATTATTGATCATAAATAATCTTGGCGTGGTGTAGAAATGGATTATTGCGGCCCCGCTGAGCTACAGTTGTTGTGTATTATTATTAAATTAACAGTAATTATTTATTATTATTATTTGTAAATATACTTTTAAATTCTGGGTCCGCAGTAATTGGCTCACCCTGCCATTGTTTTATTACTATATAATGTAATCTATGTTAGGTTGTTTTTTTGCACAATGGTGAAGCTAATAAAATAAAATAAAATAAAATATGTGTACAACCAACAACCTGATGACCAACCAGATGCTCTTATCAATGAGCTACATGGATTGAGATGGTAAAGCGAACGCTACATGTACAACCTGCATCCTGCCGACTAGTGAGATGCTCAAACAATTGAGATACACAGATTTGCAAGAAGGGTTAATAAATCCCGTCAGACGCAAAGTCGTTTGTCTATCGCTACAATACGTTAATAATTCATGTGAACTAGTTCACCATTATTACCTCGTTATGAAAGTGATAATCTGACCAGGATTTCGTGGCTACATAAGGCAAAGGAGTCACTGCGGGAACGGTAAGAAGACATCTATGAAAAATATCATTTATTTCGTCTGCTGAACATTGCTTATCATTAAGCCGACGGAGCATGTAGTGTAAGTACTCAGTCCAAAGCAGTTTCACTTGCTTTCGTTGACCAGTACCGTGAATTGCAGCTTCGTAACCCGCCTGCACCAGATGATGACGTTGTTCAGTTCCTAAGCAGGGAAACAATTCGACGAACAAGCTAAAAAGAGAAATAGAAATAGTAACCAAATTTATATATTTTTTACTAACGGTGTTACCCACACCACACCGCAGCAAAAGCACACCACACCAAAAGCACACAACACAGCACCACAAGCACACCATACTATACATACCACGTTATCTCACGATACCATAGCATACCATACCACATTATACTTGAGAGTCACGAACAAAGAATGAATAGACGAGTTTCAGGGTCATGCGCAGTAGCAATTTTATTTCAAATTTTCATGAGGAACAACTGTTTTAGCGAGAAAGATCATATTAAAAATAGTAAAAGTGCAAAGTTTGAAACCAATCGGGCAAATAGTGCGAAAGCTATACACTTTGGAAGTTTTGCTCTTAACTATGGATTTAATAGGGATTTTGGCTTCGCGTGCATTGCAACGCCCGCCCGCCAAGCCAAAATCCTTCTTAAATCACTAAAAAATCCCTTTTGAATTGGCCAACTTTCTGCTTGTGTAACTTCCTCCTTTTTTACACAATTCCTTTCAAACTTTGCACTTCTACTATTTTCAATATGCTCTTTCCAGCTGAAACAGTTGTTTTTACCACGATGAAAATTTGAATATTTGTTGCTACTGCGCATGATCGTGAAAGTCGTCTCATCCATGTAATTCATTAATCCAAAACATAGGCGCAAGAATGGGTGATGTAATCACTTAGCTCACTTACCAATAACAAAGCCACAAATACGTAGATTCTAAGCCAAATTTTGCGGGATCAACCTCAGGTTGAAAAGGTGGTACGGAACTGCCCGGCGGTAGAGGTAAAGAGAGAAGCTTTTGAAAAAGTAGGAGAGGATTCGGTTTGACGATGATGGGTTTTTTGAGGGTTTTTGCTCGAGTTCTTGGTCCTTCGTTTGAACGATCCAGGATAAACTTACTATTAACACAACACGCTAACGCATCGTAGCATTGTTTTAAATCATTCTAGAAAGAAAGAAAGGCACGATGGATGGATGATTAGCAGGAAGGGAGTGACGGAGAAAGAAAGAAAGGCAGAGAGGAAGAAAGGGAGGAAGCAAGGAAGGAATGGAGAAAGAGAGTAAAGGAATGGAAAGGAGAGCAAAGGAGGAAGAAAGGAAGGAGTGGATGAAGAAATGAATGGAGGAAGGAAGGAGTGGATGAAGAAAGGAGTGGAAGAAGGGAAGGGTGGAAGAAGGGAAGGGAAGAAGAAGGGAAGGGAAGAAGAAGGGAAGGAAGAAAGGATGGATGAGAAAGGTTAGGGGCAAAGGAGAAGTACCTTTTCGAAGAAATATTGAGCAGAAGAATAAGCAACATGTGCATGTCCATTGCACTTTTCCATGGCGTTTTTGTAAACCTTCACAACATTAACCTTCACATCACTTAGTCGCTCGAGAGAGGCCAAGCAAAGCCACAGGTCCACCTCTTTAGAGGAGGCTTTCAACAACCGCTGGCAACTCCGTATTGCTGATTCCGTTTTCCCACAGGCCCGTTCGAGAGCAATGAGATTCTTATAAAGAGGTAGACTTGATGGAACCTTATCTTCGGATTCCGACTTCGCAGAGCAAGCTTTCAGGGCACCTAGTAAACAACGAAAGGGACTCTTCCTTGGATCGATAATATTTTCCCTTACGATCATCGTATTGGCGCGTAACACTGCTCTCAAGAAAAGACTGGATCGAGTATCCCGCATTCACAAGCTCGCAGAACAACATGTCCTCCACCCTTATTTTTATGATAATCGTAAATTGGCAATTCGTGTTATTTTTATGGTAATGGTCAAAATAGCATGAACTCTACAGGTATAAATTGTGGTCTGTTCTGCGCATATCCCACAAGCATTACATATGATCTATATCTACATTGATCCGTTAGGATTGGCGTTGTTGGGGATAGCTTCTATTTTAATCGTTATCATCAAAATAACACGAATTACCAATTGACGATTATCATAAAAATAACGGCGAGGACAACCTGCGCAGAACTGCTATACCATGAAAAGAGAAAACGTTTCCAACTCCTCAGCTGCGTACTATGGCTAAAAACTCTTTTGTCATGCATTACGCGCAGAAATATTATAGTATTTAACGGAAAGAGGATTTACATAATTCAGAATAATATTTTTAAAATTTGTGAACGTGTCAGAGCACAGCCTCGTAGCCAAGCGCTTGTTTTGCTTTGCGCGACTAGGCTGTCACGCGGCGGGTAGCAAAATAAGCGACTGGGTACGAGGCTGGTTAGAGCACAGGTGATCCAACATGTCCTCCTACCATTACCAATAATCAGTAAGTGTGCAATGGCCTAGAATTACCAATAATTGGTAATTGTAGGAGCATAAGAATCGCGCATGCGTTTAACAGTCAATTACTAATCCCACATGCTTAGTCGGGGGTTAGAAAACTCGCTAGGCGGGGCGTTAGGGTTAGAAAACTCATTAGGCGGGGAGTTAGGGTAAGGATTGGTGTTGTGTTGGGTTCTAACCCCCCAACCTCGTACCCAGGGCATTTTGCCTTCACTGCGGAAGGTCGGCGAAAATGGCCCTGGGATCGGCTGGTCCATTCTATAATCCGATTGGTTTGTCATAAAACTCAATTAATTCAGCCGAGTATAATTTATTCATCTAAATCTGAATGCTGTATTTTACAGCAAATTAAAAGCGATAGCTTTTGCTAAATTAGATATATGCTTCTTCATACCTTTTGTAAGAGATAACCATGGATGTATGGTGGATTATTAAGCTTGTTAGCTGCTTTTATGCCTACGAATGCTGACATGAACAACTCTGAAGAGCATTGAACATTTCTCAATTATTCAGGTCAACAAAGTAGACAAAGGAAATGGAACAAAGACCACATCTATATTATCATATCTAAACACCCTGGGTGTCATGTGACCAGCCGATGCCAGGGCCATTTTCGCCGACCTTCCACCGTGGAGGCAAAGTGCCCTGGGTACGAGGTCGACCCTCACATTAACCGGCGGGCCGCTGCCATATTGGTAAGCCCCTGTACTTGTGTGGTTTTTGCTAAAAGGCATGCACGAGAGACTTTTCAAGATGGCCGCCGTGGTCTCAACGAAGCAAAGAAAACAGCACTATGCAGTGTTATATCAATCAAACCATAACTTTAACCCGAACTTCGAACATTTAAGACGTGAAAACACGAATGCAGCGGTACCAGAAACAAGTAGATCAAGAGAAAACCTGTAATACCACGCTGCCACTAGCAAGAATCTTGGACCCCTTTATGACACCGCATGCGCCACAGAGCCCACCCGTCTATAGAAGTCTAATAATGACTTACGGTGGAATAATTTTAGAAGTCTTGAAGCGGCGTGTGACGTACCACCATCTGGTTTCCATGGAAACACGAACCCGTCCT
Organism: Chrysogorgia sp. JL179-B06; assembly: GCA_035772405.1. Taxonomy (NCBI): domain Eukaryota; kingdom Metazoa; phylum Cnidaria; class Anthozoa; order Scleralcyonacea; family Chrysogorgiidae; genus Chrysogorgia; species Chrysogorgia sp. JL179-B06. Next base: position 390,562 of record JAYKKM010000477.1, read on the forward strand.
TGCAAACGATCCTCGAGGGCTTGCTGCACGCTGGGTCGAACAAGTCCCGCGGCAAGTGCGAGAACTCCACCAGGTGGATGTAACTCAACCACAAGAGGCAAAGGTCAGCACACGTGAGATGATCCACGAGGGACGCGGCCGTCTTTTGCCAGCCGTCGAAGCCTGGGACGAGTAGTGCGGCATGAAAGCGGTTGGAGGCCAGGGTGTTGTAACCGCAGTATTTGTCAAGTTGGACGAGGTAGAGGAATACTTCAAACAGGCGTCGTGATTTGATTTCCTTCTCGAGGTCCGTCATTAGTAAGTATTCAAGAAGTCTAACACAGATCTTTACTTTCCGCTCATAGCCAGAAGCTATGTTTAAGTAAGACCACCAGACATCGTATGATGGAGCAATAGCAACAGCCTCTTCACAAACTTCGTAAATTTCATCTGTACGGCCTCTGGTGCGGAACAACTCCAGGTACTTTAACCAGAGTTTCTTTTCAGAATTATAGAAAAAGTTTATATTATAAAAATAGTAGAGTAGAGTAGAGTAGAGTAGAGTAGAGTAGAGTAGAGTAGAGTAGAGTAGAGTAGAGTAGAGTAGAGTAGAGTATATAGAGTAGAGTAGAGTAGACTCAGTAGAGTAGAGTAGAGTAGAGTAGAGTAGAGTAGAGTAGAGTAGAGTAGAGTAGAGTAGAGTAGAGTAGAGTAGAGTAGAGTAGAGTAGAGTAGAGTAGACTCAGTAGAGTAGAGTAGAGTAGAGTAGAGTAGAGTAGAGTAGAGTAGAGTCATCAGTAGAATAGAGTAGGGTATAGTGTATATAGAACAGAGCAAGCACAGGAGAGCAGAGAAGAGCAGTATAGTGTAGTGTAGTGTAGTGTGGTGTAGTGTACTGGAAGGTGGACTGGACTAAAGCGAAGTTGACATAAGTGGAGTAAAATTCAATGGGCTTACCTCAGAGTGTCGATTACCCTCTAGCGCCTGCGCTAGAACATTAAGCGCCCTATCCAAATTTTCCTTGTTATCCCCACGTCCCCTACTTGATCCGGCATGAAGCAGAGCAAGTCTGATCCACAACGTCTCGTTTCCAGGGTTCTCCGCGGTTGCCTCCTCCAACGTTTTTATGCTGTCGTAATTTTCAGAAAAATAACGAATCTCTTGGCTGAAACCGAGAAAAGCTCAGGTAAGAAGGAGGATGTATAGATCCCTTGCAAGCCATCGACCATAGCAATGACCATAGCCATGACTATGACCAACACCATGACCACGACAATGATACCATCGACATACACAAAGAAACATGAACATAGACAGCACACACATACGTAATATATAGTAATGACGTCAAGTATAAAACTAAACCAAACTAAACTAACCAATCGTCACTCCCTGCTGAACGTGTGTTTATTTCCGTTTTAATCTTGCGTTTCCAAATTTTCCAACTAAATGTACTTTCAGTGAGAATACTCTCGCTTCCATCCTCTGGTGCAGGACCCTCCCCGGGGTTTTTTCTCCGACACGAACAAGGCCACCAGGGTCTTCGTTCTAGTACTACATTATAAATCCCTTTAGCCTTCTGCTTCTTTAGCTGGTTGACAAACAGGACTCGCAGTTCAGCTTGCGAAACTTTTCCTTCGTACTGTTTGGTCGCAGTCTCCACGGAGCTCCTCACGGCCATCTCAAGGCCTTCTTTGCCGTTGGTCTTATCGTACGCGGGCGGGAAGTAGGCAGCCAGGTCATTGAGGATTTGGTCATCATTGGGAACGACATCGTTCATGTGTTGTAGGGTACACTCGGGATCACTGCAGATCCCGTGGAGCGCAAACGAACAGAAGGATCGACGGGGATCGACGAGGTGAGAGAAGGTGAGCGAGTCGAGCGCAAGACCTTTCTTGGTTCGATAGTAAGGACTGAATCTAAAATAGAGAGAAAATGGAGAATTGGTAAACCTGGTTATTTAGGTGACTGGGATTTGTACTATTACGCTACGGTAAGTCTTTCGTTAAAAAATCACTCCATTTCTTTATTGTGTTTACGAAAACCGCTTAATAAGTCTTTAATAATAATAATAATAATTACAGTTCTTGGCATGTTAGATGATGTGTTAAAATGCTCTTAGAGTATAAATGTTATCATTATTATTATTACCTGTAAGATCGAAAGTGAAGCAACGGGCTTCTATAAGGACCAGCGGCAGGAAGAGACCATTCTTCTCCATCAGTTCTTGTACTCTTCACCTCCGCTGGTGGAGGTACAGTCAAAGCAGAAGCGCAACCTCGAATGGAGCTGAGCTGTTTCGATAACGAAGCGTCTTCAACATCGAGCCAGATACATTGAGTCGAGCTGAACTGCACTGGTAAAGCCACCTTGATTCGCACATCGGGAAACGTTGGTCCTTTTAATTCATTCTCAACCTGAAAGAATATAGAATGGATTGAAGACATAACGACAGAGAACGAGGCTTTAAAGGGGAAAAGTATTTCTCGAATGTAGTTGCCATGCACGGATTCTGGTTACATGCGTAGAAACATTGTAGTTAAGGTAGCAAGATCCCTCTGAATACATTTTTAATACCATACAATATAACAATTAACCCTTACAACCATTTGATAGAACATACAGTATGACAAATAATATTTCCACACAAAAAGTTTGCATAAATTATGCTAATTAGCTGACGAAATGGCCGCCGATTGGTCAAAATCGGGATATACTTCAAACAAATTTGCCATTTTCCAAACACTATTTCTCCCTCATTTTCCCATATATTTCAATAAAATTTTCACCACAGCCTCCTAACAGGAATATCTAGGGAATGGTGGTAGGAATTTTGAATCTGATTCATACTTGTTGAATTATCTGACATAATTAATATAATTTAGGTGGTGGAAATTTAAAAAAAAAGAAAAAAGCATGTCAGAAAATAGCTGAAAGTTTATATTGAAAATGCTACCACCAGAATATGCCTTAGTATATAAGCTATAAACTCAGAAACTTTCAGGACCTTATCTCTAAAACTGCCTGAGAAATCTTGTTTGAAGTATATCCCGATTTTGACCAATCGGCGGCAATTTCGTCAGCTAATTAGCATAATTTATACAAACTTTTTGTGTGGAAATATTATTTGTCATATGTTCTATCAAATGGTTGTAAGGGTTAATTGTTATATTGTATGGTATTAAAAATGTATTCAAAGGGATCTTGCTACCTTAAACTTGAATATTGTTACTTAGCCAACTGGAAGTAGAATGTTAATGGCGATTCTGTTGGTTTTTCGGCCAACTGACTTCATTGAGTACGTCAATAACGTTTAGAAGTACTTAATTTTTAATTGTTATGCGTTTTTACCGTCATTCCTTTTTTGACCATCGTGGTACATAGGAGCGCTAGCTCAGAATTTTACTCACCTAAAATATTCCATAATGAAAATATTCCATAAAAATCCAAAATATTCCATAATACGCACATTTTTTGAGATTCACGATCCGTGTATTAACGTACTCGGAGATATTTATGACATCTAAATATTGATCCAAACCAGGAATATATAGCAGTTTGCATGCTACATTCACACACAATATTATTCATTGGATAGCGAATTTATCCAATAAATATTGCCATCTTATATCACATTTATTCACTGGTTTTCTTGTCCGGAATTTGAACAACTGACCCTTAAAATGGATTTTGGCAAAACATTCGCGTCAACTCAATTCTTACTTGTATTTTCTTAATCTTTTCTAACTCCTCTAAATTCTTGAATATACTCCAGCCAGCATCCGTTTCGTCTGTCGCCCGCGCGTCTCCACTCCTATCCGCAACACCACCAGCGTTGACGGTGACCAGCTCTACAGGAGGGGTCAAACCACGAGGAGCACTTTTCTTTACAAGAAGTTCACTATCAGAACTAGCGCGCTCTTCGTTCTTAAGAAAAGCGGCTGTGTTTCTCGGTAAAGTGTGACGGGCGCTGGATTCTCGCAATCTCTTCGATAGTTCCTCCTCTAGTCGCTTCAGCCGTACTTTTTCCAAGGCGAGTTGGTCTTCTGTTAAACTCGATGGTTTAAACGGCGACAAAACATTGGTTGTAGTCGTTGAACTAGCTCTGTTGCCGATTTCCGTTTTTGTTCTTTTGACATCTAAACTTTGCGATAACTTGCTCATTCTCTCCCGCACTTCATCTGAAGATTTACCACTTGACTGCGAGGTGTCTTGCCCGGGGTCTAACTTCGTTGGTTTAAAAACCCCATGGGGTCTTCCTTCGGAACCTACGAGTTTGGTATTCTGCACTTGGCGCGCCACAAGTGCCCTGCCACGAAGCAAGCTTTCTTCCAGTTCCCGCGCGGTTGACTGTCGTTTGGATATCCGCTGACTGAGGAGATTATCCTAATAGGATGAAATGTTTGCTATTAGCCACTGAACTCGGAACGTGGGCTCTAGTCAATGTGTGGCTCAAAAAGTGAAGCCAAATATGACCATCATGCAACGCGGTCTCCAAGATGGCGACCCAAGTGACCACATGTAATCATTTCAATAAAAGTAATCGTACTTTAAAGAATGGCTTGTAGGGTGGTGTTTTTTATTCAAGCGTCGGGTGAAAGATTAACAACAGTATTGTAACAGAAGCATTTCTACTTAAGAAATGAAAAACGTGTCGCGCGTGTGATTATCGAGTTATAATGGCACGAGAGATGCGTGTAAAACACGAGGCGATAGCCGAGTGTTTTACTCGCTTCTCGAGTGCCATTATAACTCGATAATCACACAAGACAAAGTTTTTTATTTCTTGTATAAAAAAACACCATTATTATTAACAATAAAGCCATGAAAAATGTAGATTTACCTGTTATAAGTAGCGTTGTTATGTGCGTTGCTAGGAAGCCTTTCTTGAAAATACGTTGGCGATTTTAGCGATGAAAATGCACTCAACGTTGCAGTTAAAACATTCCATTGTGTTAGTACCTTGATTAGCCTTGTATCCAGGTATTCTTTGACTTCCTTTTGTGATTTAAACTACTTAAAATCCATCGAAAACGACAAAATCTACGCGAAGAATCACGTCAGCTTATGCTTTATTGAGTTATAATGCACGGTTTTTGAGCTCAGTAACCAATCAGATAGCGTGTACTCACTCATTTACTTCCGGTTATTTTATAAAACAAATTTAGGTTCTCTTAAGGGAATTAAAGCCAGAGAAACGAGCGAAATGAAACTATGGAAGCACTTCTATGGCTTTAAAGGCGCGAGGAAAGAGGATCAATACGGCTTTGCATTCTCACCTGTCTTTGTAATTTCTTCACAAGATCAGTCTGTACAGCCTTCAAGCGCTCTGCACGCTGCAACTGTTGCCTTAAAACGGCAACTCTTGCCTCGTGTTCTTTCAAAGCCTTCGAGCTGTCATTAAACTGACTCTTCGTGTTCTCCAACAGTTTCTCGTCCTGGGATATCAATTTCTTTTGCTCCATCAAGTTTTCACGATGATTTCGGACTTGTTTCCTCAGTTCTTCTTCGCTTTGATTGACGTTCGAGTTACTTTTTTGTCTTTCACTCGCTTTGGACCCCCCTGCGATACAGAAGAAGATGGTATAAGGGATGGTAAGGGCCGATAACAATAATAAACTGAAACATGAAATATGAATATACACAGTTACAAGGTACCTTCATTCTGCAGCACATTCTGTTGTTGTTGTTGTTGTTGTTGTTGTTGTTGTTGTTGTTGCTGCTGTTGCTGTTGCTGTCCTTGTTGTGGTTGTTGTTGTTCTTCTTCTTGTTGTGGTAACTTTTGTTCCTTCGTTTGTTGTAGTTCAACTTGTTGTTTTTGTGGCTGCTTTGATGGCGGGGTTACTTTTTGTTTTTCTTTGTGCAACGATCCTTGCTTCTGTCTCAAATGTCCATGTTTATTCTTGTGCACACTTTGTCCTTGGGTTTGTCCCTTCTTTAGCTGTTGCTGTTCTCTAAGTGCCAACTGTTCTTTTAATCGTTTATATTCCGTGCGTTTTTCCTCGGATAATACCGACAAAGCATCGGGTGTCGTCGGTTCACGATGTTTGACATTTTTCGCTTCGGGCAAATCTGACTTGGGTTTCGAAGCGCGTTGTCTGCAACACACATATAGGAAAGATAATTAAATAGTGTTTAGAGAAATAATTGATGGTATTATAACATACTTTAGTAAAATTTAACCCAGCCATCCATCCATCCACCCAAATCAACCAACACAACTCATCAACTAATCAAACCCAACCAACTAAGACCACTAAAGCCTGCCGCACACGAGAGCTATCTCCTGAGTCAAAAGTTATTCGTGCCTGTTTGCTCAGCACTTAGCTCGCCGTGTGCGCACGAATTTCACTGAGTTTTTGGTCTCGTGCAGCCTTGAGTCAAATATCAAACATGTTTGATATCTTTCGACTCATGAGGCGAAAATCTCGCCGTTTGCGCTGGTCGTGAGCTAAGTGCTGAGCTCAAACAAATCAAATAGCCAATAGCAGTACATTCTTAGATCACATGTCATTATTCAAAGATGGCGGCAACAAGTGAAGTACTCAGTGAATTCTCAGTGAATACATTTTGGAGGAAAAGCTCGTAGATTTATGGCCTAATTTTCCTTGCTTGTTCGACGTTCGGTCGTCTGATTTCAAGAACAGAGACAAACGACAGAAGGCCCACGAAGAATTGGCTAAAGAATTAGACCAAACAGGTAATAAAAACTATCATACATGCATTTACAGCCTTTTTTAGTAAGAGGGAAAAAATGTTTAATATATTAGGCGAATAAGAAATAAATGTTTCTTATCCAGAAATATTGAAAACGTAGGGCAGTTTCTTCTGTTACTCTGTTTTATTTGGTTCTTCCAGGAGCCAAATCAGCGAAAAGACCACTCGGAGTGGCATTTTAATATGTCTATTATTTGGCAACTTTGTTTCCTATTTTGATGGATAAAACAAACAAAATAGTATTGTAAAATACACGAAATTTAATCAAGATCGTACTGGTTACATAAATATTCCTCAAAATGGCGGTAAAAACAGTGGGGTATAATGTATATATTTACGGCTGCTTCACTCGCCAATACTTCCAGTTTATAATGAAATAAGTTTGACGTTTGGGCAGGAAAACTATTTAAAAAAGGAAAACGAAAGCGGCCAAGGAAAACAAAGCGGGCAGGAACGCGAAACATTTTTTCCCTCTTACTAAAAAAAGGCTGTAAATTCATGTATGATAGTTTTTATTACCTGTTTGGTCTAATTCTTTAGCCAATTCTTCGTGGGCCTTCTGTCGTTTGTCTCTGTTCTTGAAATCAGACGACCGAACGTCGAACAAGCAAGGAAAATTAGGCCATAAATCAACGAGCTTTTCCTCCAAAATGTATTCGCTGAGTACTTCACTTGTTGCCGCCATCTTTGAATAATGACATGTGATCTAAGAATGTACTGCTATTGGCTATTTGATTTGTTTGAGCTCAGCACTTAGCTCACGACCAGCGCAAACGGCGAGATTTTCGCCTCATGAGTCGAAAAATATCAAACATGTTTGATATTTGACTCAAGGCTGCACGAGACCAAAAACTCAGTGAAATTCGTGCGCACACGGCGAGCTAAGTGCTGAGCAAACAGGCACGAATAACTTTTGACTCAGGAGATAGCTCTCGTGTGCGGCAGGCTTAAGGCAACCAACTACAAATAAACACATCTTTCATTGACTATAGGTTCAATCAGGGGTGGAATTTCATCGCGGTAATCGCGGCAATTACCGTTGTTGGAGAGGAAAATGCCGTCGATCATTGCTGGCAACAACGGCAATTTTTTGCCGTCGAGTAACTTTTTAAGTTTTTAATAGTTTTTGAGGAAATTTTAGATTTTCTCCTTAATATATTCCATCCTTATAATCTTTAATATAAAATCTTTAATTTTGTGCGAATTATATGAAATCCGATCGGGCAGCCATTTTGAACAGTTTCATAAGGTAGAATTGAGATACTTCATGTAATTCGCAACGTTATGCTACTCTATACACGAGTTATTCTCAATATTGAACTGGGATAAATGAGGTCACGAAGTTGACTTGTGATTGCACTTGACCTGGAAATTTTCGTGCGATAGATCGTGAAATAGTCTCAACAGTTTTATCCAAGATTGTAGCATTGGAAGATCTGGATCCCTGACATTCCCTGCTTTTGATGAAGATATTGTCATGGACATGGATTCTAATTTTTGCAAATCACAACATTATTTAGTTCTGGTCAGCTAAGCCACGTGGCCTAAATTTTGGTTAGCTTGCTTCCTTCTCGAGATATTCAACTTTGTTTAGTAATTAGTATGCAAATACTGGGTAAATAACATCACAGTGCATAATGACGTTTTAAAATATTGAATAAAGTTGAATATCGCGAGAATGACCCAAGCTAAACAAATTCTTCCAAAGAAGTTGTATATATGTTTTGTTTGTATATATAGTCATTTTAAAATGCAAATCAGGATGAATTGCCATCACAGTTTCACTTTAACATGAGATATACAAAGACGCTAGATTTCTATCACGATCTACAATGGTCATGATTAGTGGTTTAGTACATTATTTTAAAAATGCCGTGGATTGGACAGAAATTGCCGTCGAGAGCTGCTGCACTCTACGGCAATTTTTGACGTCATTGCCGTGGAGAGGTTTTAGGGAAATTCCAGGCCTGGGTTCAATTCATTAACTTACCTTGCTTCTTTAATTAAGGAGTCTAATCCTCCAAAAAGACTGGAACCTATTTTCTTACTTGGACTTTCACCAGCTGAGTCAATAAAACTGTCATCAGAATCCTCTCCAAGACGTATTACCACTGGCTCATGTTTCGGCGGTACAATAGTTAGCTAGAAAAAAGCATAAAAACTCTGGATTAGGAATGCATGCAGGTTTGGACAAGTACGTTGTTTTAGATTTTTATCAAATTCTTAATAGTTTCTATCAAATCATTGCCATACAAGCATTCATATACTAACTAAAGTTGGCCGGTATACCGGTATTTTTAGTTATTCACGATATGTAGTTGATAGTAAGATAAACCGGTGTCATGACTATCATCAGTTTATCTTTTTATTTAAACTGCAAGAAAAGTTCACAAATGAGAAACAAACACAATGTGTGTGACAGTGTGTGCACGCGAAATAACACATAGATTAGATTTTAACTTTTAAACGATCGCTAAGATGGATGTTTCTGTCTCGGCGATTGCGACAATTGGGATTGTGGTTTCCGTTTGATCACTGAGTCCATTCGTACTCATTGTAGCGATCATATATCGTTGAAATATGTAATAAAAGTGAAACACTGGTTTATCCATCTAATTTTCGATCATTTAACGAAACAAACTCCCGATAACTCGAACTTTTTTCCATTTTTCCTTGAATGTTTGGGTTAGTGGGTGTCAACTATACTTACTGTAGATCACACATTTTCTAAAAAAAATGTAACGGTACACCGGTATACCATGACACTTTTCGAATATCGACCGGTATTGAAATTCCCATACCGCCCAACTCTAATACTAACGTTTGGTGGAGTCTTTACTGGTGCCTTGTTTACTTTGACCTCTGCAGAACCTCCAGCTTTTTGAGCATCATCAAGTGAGACATCCCTGACGTTTCTCCATGCAACAATGCTTTCGTTATCTATATTTGCACTCTTCGCAGCACGTTTGTTTGCCATAGATTTCAGTAACTGTTCTCTGAGTGCCAACACACTAGCTTCATCATCATCTTCTTGCTCCTTTAGCTTCTTACTGGATGATTTTTGTATGCTCGATTCAGCTACGGCATTATTTTCAACTATGTTCTCATCTCCCATCGCTTGGCTAGGTGAACCTGGTTGATTGAAAGATAGGTATACAAATGGTTGTTAAAAAATATGACAAATCACATGCCTTCTCCCATCCATCCCTTTTCCTTTCTTCAATCTTGCTCCCACTTACTGCTCTCAACCTCTTTCCATCCTTCTACTGTTATCCCCCACTATCCACACCACTTCCATTTATCCCTCTATTATCTCTTTGATCCTGCCTGTTCTTTCCCTCCACTTGCATACCACAACAATCTCTACATCTCCTCCAATGCCCTTCTCTCCTATGCTCTCTCTTTTCTTCTACCCTTCCTTCTTAAGGAATATGAGAATGTCTCACTATACATCGAAGGATTAAAGTGTATATGAATTGGGAATTAAGTTTGTCTTATTTGAGTAAACTCTTGAAAGTAAGGGACAATGTGTAATCCCGTTTATCTTCAACATTATTTTACCAAATCATGTGAACCTTGGCCATTAACTCTTTCCCGACCGGCGCAGTTAAAACGGGTCGTTGAAGACCCGCAAAGTCGTCAATCGAAAAACACGGCACACGGTAACGCAAGATTAAAAATTGAAATTCGACAAGCGCCAGGAACATGAAATCCACGCACACGCCAAGTTTGATTTGATTTCATAAACAACTCTGCGATTGGTGGCATTTTGAGTTTTCAAGATGCTACGCGGGCGTGCAAGATGGCCTTTTCTAGAAAAATGTCAATTTTTCAACCTGATTTATGATAATTAATGCTGATTTATATTAACATAATGTGTTTTGTTCGGGAAATTTAAAAGCACAAGTAAAAGCCGGTTTATTGGGCTTCCAGAAAATGTATAGCTTTCGCAACAGTTATGGTTATTTCAAGAGATATCAATAGAACAACGTGGTGGTTCAATTTTTGATGTTTTTCAGCCTGTCGGGAAAGAGTTAATAGGAATTAGTTAAATATTACCATACTGATACTATGCTCATTCAAGCCCTGGCTCACCTTGATCACCACTTTCTCCACCTATCCAATGGATTGCATAACCTGCATAACCATCATATAGCCTCTGAAATTTAGAAAGTACAACTGCAAAGTTAAGAAATAATAAAAATTTGCACCAGCTTCCCAAATTTTTTGAAAAAGCTTTTGACACTTCATGTTAGAAACAGTTTTAACTGCCCCAAATAGGGTAGACACTGCTCATCTAGTTGTCAGATACTATGTAGTTAGATACGCTCTATGACCTTTAGGTCATATTGAGGGCTCTACAGGATGAACCATTGTCGCTTACGCATTGTGCGCACGCTCACTGCTTGCAGTTGAGCGCTCTGGCATGGTTCTTGATGTCCCACATTTTGTGTGCATCAAGGGTGACTGTATATAGCAGTCATCTTCATCCTGCTCATCAGCACTACACTGATGAGGCCCTACAGGATGAACCATATATATATATATATAATATATATATATATATATATATATATATATTATATATATATATATATATATATATATATATATATATATATATATATATATATATATATATATATATATATATTATATATATATATATATATATATATATATATATATATATATATATATATATATATATATATATATATATATATATATATATATATATATATATATATATATATATATATATATATATATATATATATATATATATATATATATATATATATATATATATATATATATATATATATATATATATATATTTCGCTTACATCAAAACTGGTCTGCTACAACTTGTTTCATCTGTAAAAGAATCTTCAGGCAGTGACAATATCGAAAGGGATGACCGCTTATTTATAGGCTTTCTTCCGGAAAGTGGGGGCGTATGTGGGGGACAAAGCATGAGGTCATGGCTTTGTTTGCGTTGATTACGCGAAATTTATTACGATGACGACACTGAGAAATTATTTCCGCCCTTTCGATATTGTCACTGCCTGAAGATTCTTTTACAGATGAAACAAGTTGTAGCAGACCAGTTTTGAGGTAAGCGAAAATCTATTATTTGCTCTAACTATATGTTGTTGAGCACTCTTTGCATTTCGTAGACCAAAACCTACACGTATATATATATATATATATATATATATATATATATATATATATATATATATATATATATATATATATATATATATATATATATATATATACGTATATATATATATATATATATATATATATATATATATATATATATATATATATATATATATATATATATATATATATATATATATATATATATATATATATATATATATATATATATATATATATATATATATAATATATATATATATATATATATATATATATATATATATATATATATATATATATATATATATATATATATATATATATATATATATATATATATATATATTACCAAATGGTCTTGTGATTATAAATTGGCATATTATCTTTAAAAACAACACAACGCTTTGGAATTTTGCTTTTATTTGCGACATGTTTCGGACGTTACTAACTTCCTTCTTCGGGCAATTACATATTCTGACAGTTTGTAAATCTAATTGCATACGTTTGCGATGGTATGCTGACATCATCGTGATATGACAACATGTCGCAAATAAAAGCACAATTCCAAAGCGTTGTGTTGCTTTTAAAGATATATATATATATATATATATATATATATATATATATATATATATATATATATATATATATATATATATATATATATATATATATATATATATATATATATATATATATATATATATATATATATATATATATATATATGTGTGTGTGTATGTATATACTGTAGATATACTGTGTTTAAATAACTTACAATGTCCATCAGAGGCATTAGGTATGATATAACAGGAGGAAGAGGAGGGGGTGGGACTTCAACCAGAGGTAAAGGTGGATGTGACTCTTCTATTCTACCTTCTAAATAAATAAGTAGAACAAGGTTGGTTAATATAACAGTCTGAGCAAGACAGACAGAGACAAGAAGAATTGGGTATATTACAAGTAATTTGGCATTTCACTCAACTAAACTGCATGTTCTAAGGATTTATGGGTAAGGAAAATTTTGAGTTGGTTACAAAAATGGACAAGACAGGCTATAGACAGGATAATTTAATAATAATGTTCACAGTGTACCCGCAGAATCAGAATCAACTTCCATTGGCTTTTCAAGGTAATCATCCATTGTTGAATTCAATTTCAGTGTAGCTTGTTTTCCATTTGCTAACGCTTGTTGTTTTTGCCAAGCTTTAAGTTGTTGTTTTCTTCTTGTGATCATCTTTCTGGTCTCCCTTGAAAGCAATGGACATAGAAGATTATTGAATCTGAACAAAAATAACTCACATACACAGAGCAAAAAGCATCCAACAAAATGTTAGGATTCAAAAATAATTTAGTGCTTCTGAGAAAAGGATGAAACTAAAATGAGGATGAAACTAAAATGAGGATGAAACTAAAAACTAAAATGAGGATGAAACTAAAAACTATTTGTGATTTTGTTGCAATGATTCACATTTTTGTTTTGTAAAACATTCATATTATTTGCAAATTATTGAAGTAATAAAACACTTGCAAGTGCTTCACGAAATTTGTATTGGGTAATGTGAAAAAGGTATTGGCTTTTTCGATCCGATATCCATGAATGGTTTTGTTTCCAACATCGGCCGATAATATCCGATTCGATATTTTTTGAACACGTGTTTTAACCTTTAAAGTCGCCGCCATTTTGATTTTTGAATTTCGGCATTGTCAGGAAATAACGCATTGACGTCTGGTGACTTTGGAATGCGAGTGAGGTTAATTGAATGCCAGTTTAATTAACTGAACGTGTCAAAAGAAGTACTTGAGACATCAAAGTTGTGTCGAACTTAAGTCATCTAATTAATGCAATAAATTAAATACGACGGAACTAGACGTAGGCTTAACTGTTTTGAAATGTGCAGAACGACGATATTGTGATCAACAACTTTAGTTTAATTTTTCGCTGAAAACATAACTGAATTTTGAATTCGACCGCAAAACTTCAAAATTTGACATCGGTTAAAAAACCGGATTATATTTGTCAAATGTTGCCGATCCGATATTTCTGCCGATGTTGCGAATATCGGCCCGAACCGATGCGCCAATCCGATTATTGCACATTTTTTTGCACACACATTTACTGCACATTTTTTTCTCAAAAAGCTGCTATTATGTGCATGCTCCAATATCGCTGCGGATACAGAGTTCTTACCTGTCATTTTTTCTAGGCCGCATACTGCGGTTGACTGCAACACCCAACTTCTCATGTATTTCGCTTGAAGATCCTCTATAACCAGACTGGTTTCTACCAGATAACTCAGCTCTTCTCTTTAATCTTAAATATTTTGGAAGCCGCCGCTGTCGCTTTTTCTTGGACTTGCCTGTTGAAGCTTGTCTCTCAATTGTTTGAATTATCTTCTCATTTTGTGCATTATTCTTTTCTGACAACCTTGTCATTTCATCGTCAAGGTCTCGGTTGAGCCCTCTAGCAGCCAAGTCCATTTCATTGAGTTCGCTAAGCGTCCGAACCTTCTTTGGTTGGGGTTTGATTTCAAAGGGTGCAAATTTCTTGGCATGATACTCATCTGAAACACTGTCGATTTCTCTTGACCCAGACAAATTCTCAGAGTTAGTCTCTTGAAATTCTAGCTCAAGTTTGATAGCTTCTTCGTGATCCATTTTTTCTTTCTCTTGACCAGCACATTGCATGTCATCCAACGGGATTTCAACAAATGAATCATCTTCCTCCACAAGTGAACGTCTACGCTCTGCTCTAGGACGAAGACGTTCATCCAAATCTTCTTGAATACGTTTGTATCGCTCAAGCATCAACTCAAAATCATCACCATCACCTTGTTCAGGCAAATTTTCATGCTTTGGCAAAGTTGATGGTGGTTTATGGGGTTTTCGTTTCTGAGGAAGATATTTTTCATTGACAGTTGCAGGGTAAACGTTGACTTTGAGAAAAATAGTTATGGAAATAAAATATTAAAATCGTATTTAAGTAAAATATTAAAATCGTATTTAAGTAAAATTTTACATTAGTTGCAGGGAATTTCAATTGCGAAAAATCCATACGGTTTTTCAAGTTCAAAATGTCCAACAATTTTGTGCCACAAGTTCTAATACAGGGGAGAGACTGTTCTGGTTGAGATGCAACAATTCTCTGGAAGTATTATGTTTTTATTATGTTACATAAAATCTTACTTCTTTACGTAATAGACTGTAAAAGCATAGGCTAATGTCGTATATCGATATTTTGGTAATCCTACTGGTATTTTTAAAATACTGAATATTCAATATTCTAATTCTCAGATACCGGAAATATCGAAACTTTCGATATTATCGGTTGTATGTTATTCCATTCTTGCAAGCCCAGTTTCTCGCAGAAAATTAATAATTATAAACGGGATTTTTAGAAAATTAGAAATAAAACATTTTAAATTTATCATGTAGCTTAGACTTTTCAGTCCATGGCCAGCATTGTGTGAATGCACGCGACTGCTATTTATAACTTTTGTGTTGTTTAATGACTTTACGTCACATACTAAAAAACGTTTAATTTTCGCGAAAATTTGATCTGTAAAAATACCGGTATATTCAATATTACTGGTATTTTTTAGGTATCGGCATTCAGTTTTTTATCAATACCACATCAGCCTATAAAAGCATAAACATAACCAAATACTATTGTTTCCTATATTTTAGTAATTGGAACAGTTGACAAGATATTGATTATGCAAGCACAAAAACAAAACAAAAATTGACCACAGCCACTTCATATTAGGGTTTAAGAATTTAAGTTCAAGAGGGGACCATCAGTTAGTGGTTGGCAAAAGTGGGAAATGGTAAGTGAAGGTTGATAATAGTCATAATACAGTATAACACTTATGCACGCTGTGATTGGTCAGTTACCATGTTTATATCAGGCTTTAGTATAAATTGACAAGTTTATATCACAAATCCTCAATTTTCATTGGCTGTTGGAGGAGTTTATATCCGCTAATATAAACCTCTGCGGTAAAAGTCGCGTGATTTCAAAAGAATATTTCCTTTTTTTCATGATCAATTTGAAATAAAAGTTATTTCTTGGGTTAGAAACTTGCAAATTTATACTAAAACAATTAGACAACTCGCCCTTGTTTTCTATGAGCGATAGTCAACTCGGCTCCGCCTCGTTGACTATCTGCTCATAGAAAACGCGGGCTCGTTGTCTAATTGTTAAATATAACATGGATGGATTACGCCATCGTGATACGCCATCAATTAGCCATGATACGCCATCAATTAGCCATCAATTAGCTATCATACGCCATCAATTAGCCATCATACGCAGTAAGGAGAATTTACGTGTTGATAAAAAAGATATTTGTACATTTTATTTGCTTTCTACGGATTATTTTATAAAAGAAATAGAAAACATTTTTATCCGTGTTCCCATACGTTATATAAACACTCGTGGAAGTTTGGGAGAACTCGAAATCGCATGGAAACACTCGCCCTACGGGCTCGTGTTCCCACTATGATTTCTCGTTCTCCCAAACTTCCACTCGTGTTTATATAACTGTATGTAAACACGGAAAATGTTTTCTATTTCTTAACTATAACCTAGACCCAATTGATACACCAGGCAGGAAACACATTCTGGTCTGGTTATATAAAAAGGTACAATTAAACATCTCTTATTAAAATATATTGTTTATTATTTGTTTCTTATTAGGTTACCGTATATCACGGTGTATAAGTCGATTTCCTAGGACCAAAAATTGATGTAAAAAACCGACCTCGACTTATAACGAAGGGTAAACTAGTACCCAGTCCTCTCGATGCGTAAATAGTAAATACAACATCGACATGCCATTAAAACGAAGAAAATATGAAGCAAGTTTCAAATTAAAGGTTATAGACTGCCAAAAACTCAAACAACTCTGCTGCTGGACTTAAGTGAGGAGTTAACAAAAAGCTCGTTCGAGAATGGCGGAAACAACAAAAAAAGTTCAAAATGTGCTGATCGTGGATTGAATTGCCACTGGCCGAAACTTGAAGAACAGCTAGCCAAGTGGATACCATGTATATATCATTTAATCTTTGTCTGTGATAACCATTTCTTTATAAGACTAGAGTAAGTTGTAAATACCGTAGGTTCGATGAAAAGCGTATTTATTTTTTTCCGCAAAATACTTCTGTTTGCTTTTTTAAAGATTTTGCCCAAAAATTAGGGGGTCGACTTATGTGCCAGGTCGACTTGTATGCCGTGATATACGGTATTCAACAATGCCTATTCTGAAAATAGTTTACTGGGCAATAATTTTCCTAACGAAGTATAACCCTCAGGCCAGGCTTTTTTTGTTTGTTGGATTATAGATTTTACTCATCAATATTCAAGTGTGGGAGGGTGAAATAAAAAGTTAAAAAGTAAAGAATTATTGAATGCCACAATGACATGTACATCTAAAGTCATAGAGTGGATGGTTACAAATGTGGAGTTGCATGTAACTTTTTGTCTAGGCCAAAATAAAAAACACCTTGGTTTCCGGTTTCCCGACCCTACCTAGTTTTTGGCCAGTAAAATACTGACCCTAACCTTTTTATTGAAATTTTGAAAAGCCTTGGTACGAGTTGCAGCTTAATTTGCATCCTGGGATAGTAAACATGGCTGTCGATCCAGGCAGCATCCTCAAGATCAGCTGGTTTGGTAAAACCTATTGTTCATCCATGCAATGTTTGGGAAAAATACCTAATTTTTTCAGCATGAAATAGGAAACCCAGGTATATTTTTTTGGGCCCTATATAGAATCAGGCTACAGGAACTTGAAAAATATTGTTTCACTATTCATTGACATTGCATGTCTGTAGACAAGATTAACTGAAGGAGAAACTTTTTCAGGACATCATGAACAAATTAATGCAAGCCACAGACTGCCTCTTTCCTCTTTCCAAAGTAGTACTAGTACTAATAAGTTCAAGAACATTTTATTATACATAATTATATCCACTAAAAGTAACTTTTTAGGGTTTTTTCTGTTTTACCCTATCTATCTATCTACCTACCGTATATCTAGGTGTACAAGTCGACCTGGCACATAAGTTGACCCCCTATTTTTTGGGTAAAAAACTGTGATTTTTAGGATACTCTGTGTATAAGTCGAGTCCCCAAATTAAATAGTTACTTGTAGCAGACACAGAATAATATTCACAGAAATTTTAATAACAATAGTGTAATACAACGAATCTTTAAAAAAGAAAATGGAAGTATTTTAAATAAAAATAAATAAACACGCTTTTAATCGAACCTACAGCTACAACTTACTATATATAATAGTATGCTAATGCTAGTCTTATAAAGAAATGGATATTACAAACAAAGTTCCAGCGAGTGGCAATTCCATCCACGATCAGCACATTTTGTCCTCGGGAACTTCTAAATTTTCTCTTGTTGTCTTCGTATAAGTCGTATAAGTCGAGGTCGGGTTTTTTACACCAATTTTTAGTCCTAGGAAATCGACTTATACACCGAGCTACCTACCTATCTACCTAGCTACCTATCTACCTAGCTACCTACCTACCTACCTACCTAATTACCTACCTACCTACCTACCTACCTACCTACCTACCTACCTACCTACCTACCTACCTACCTACCTACCTACCTATCTATCTATCTATCTATCTATCTATCTATCTATCTATCTATCTATCTATCTATCTATCTATCTATCTATCTATCTATCCATCTATCTTATCTAAATGAGTAATAAAACGTGTTGTGTTGCATAGGCAGTGTAAATATACAAATCAAATATCTAAAAAGGTTGGTGTACTGCCGAAATAGCATGTAGGAGTCTAACGTTTTGAGCAAAGGCCCTTCATCAGAGAGTGAAAGGAACAACCTTTTTAGATATTTGATTTGTATCTACCACACCCTTTAGAAATATCACAAGCCATAAATAATGACTCTGAAGCTCTGAAACATCAGTCCATTGTTAGCCAATTCAGGCAATTTTTGTGTGTTGTTTTATATATTATACCTTCTGAATTTGTTTTTATAAATGCATTTTAATATAAACCTAAGATGAAAGATCTTAGATCCGCAAGCGATAGCGCTTCACTGTATGAAATCCAGGGGGAAATTAAACATGTGTATAAATAATATAATATATAACAGTATGTGAAATTAAAGGATACAGTCTGGATGGGCAGGACGTCTAAACTGATTGGGAGGGAACCTGAAATTCCTGTTTGTGTCATAATCATACCGAGGAATACTTCGCACGTATGGTCCAGCTCCGACTTCCCCTGTTCTTTCCCGATCAAAATTCTCGAAATCTCTGGGAATATTCTCATAATTTCTCGGAAAAGGGGCTCCGGTCCATCGTTCTACATTATGATGAGAGTAACCTGGATTCCTATTAACGGAATTTCTCTCTTGAACTTCCCGATTTAGCCGCTGTGATTGCTGATAACTAGTTTCGATTTTCCACCCTCTTTGGCCGTCATTTTGCGCGGGCGATCGTTCTTCTCTGGCACTAAAATTATACTCCGTTATGCCAGGAACATCGTCTGTTATCTCTCCTTCCTCCGTGTCATCTATTTCACCATCTTCAAGCTCATAATCTTCGTTTAAAATGCCAGAGTTATTTCTAACATCCTCCATTACACGACTGCAAATTGCGTGTAATTCCCATCTCATTCCCAGGGCTTTTCGCCTCAGCATAATTTGAGCCATCTGATTGGCACCCTAAATAACCCTGGCCTTAACGTAACCCCCAGCAGGACCCGAAGGAAAGCCCTGGGAACGATCTACATCTACATTTTATTAAGACAAATATCACACCAACTACAAAAATCTATAAAATAGTAAACTATATACAAATATAAAATAATTATCAATTACTTAAAAAAATAGTTAACTTAATTAGACTTTAAAAGATCTCGTGAATTTACATCAACCACTAGGAAGGCCATTCACTATCTGATTGTTCTTGGAAAAAAAGGGGTAAAAATAAACATTCTTGGTGGCCTTGTCAAGTCTATACTTGGGGTTGAAGTTAAGATCTAGATCAATGTCAATTAGGTGCCTACTCATTTTATAAAGGAGATTCTTGTCCAAAGTTCTTCTGGCCTCTAAGCTACTCCACCCTAGCTCATTGAGCATAGCGGTGACCTAGCTAGGATGGCAATTGTTGGAGCATAAACGGCACGCTTTTCTCTGTGCTCGATCAAGGAAACAATATCCTTTTTAAGATGTGGGTCCCAAGCATCACTGGCGTACTCCAACTTGGGGCGGACTATGGACGTGTATGCAATTTCCTTGATTCTCGTAGGACAGTTCCAAAGATTCCTTTTCATCATTCTTAAAACTTCGAGATGGACTTAATATGCTTTGACCATTTCAAATCGCAAAATTCAGGATAACCCCCAAATATGGAATTGATTCCACTTGCTCCAACTCGACACCGCAAAGGAATTAATATTTCTTTTCCGGTGGAGATTTCTTAGCAGAGATGTAGATTGACTTACATTTGGAGGGGTTAAATAGTAAATACTATGACGCAGGTCATCCTCAGTGGATGAAATTCGCCTTTTTCGGTGGTGGGGCAAAGCCTCTTAAATTTCCGACATGTTTATTCGTTATACGTAACCAATTTTTTTGCACACAAAAATGGACAAATAAAGAAACTAAAAAGGGTTTTGATACACAAAACGTGTTTAACCTTTTTGCGCCTGTAGTCGCTGTTGAATACTCTGTTGCATCTTCACTCTTTTTAGACTTTTCGACGATTTCGATCGCTATTTCAACATTTATTGATTTTGTTTGCAGTCGTACTATCGTAATAAGTTTATTATTATTTAGTTTAGTTTATTAGATTTATCACTCTTATACCAGGTGAACGGAATACTCCAACAGGCTAGAAGCCAAACTGATAGGGGTTCTGAGGGCCTACGATTTAAGGTCGTTATCCGAGAAGACCCGAAAGTCTTGCAAAGGCAGCACTTAATTTCTCCTCAATTATATTTTTAAAACCCTGAGTGGTGGTCCGATACAGTATTTGAACCTGTGTCTACCGTCAAACATCTGCCACGTACGATGATCGCTGTGATATTGCAAACAAGATAACTTGAGATATTTATAAGTATAACATTTTTTCCCATTTTCAATATATTCCTTAAGTATTTCCGAAATTCCGACAAAAAGTGAAAATTTCCGACAAATTAGCGATTTGACGACAGGTGGTGGAGCGGTTGACCCACCACAATTTCCGCCACACTCATGCATCCTGTATTCGATTACACTCCTCATTCCGGCCTCATCAGATGAGCCTATGCCATATAACAATGCTTCAACTGCATCATGTTGAAGGAAATCAGCACCGAGACAGAGAGTTTGGATGTACATGTCGGAGGAAGAAATTACATAAATTAAGCCAACTTTCACCTCGATTTTCTCTTAAAATATATTGATTTATTTGTCTTATTTTATCTCGGAAGAGTGTTTATCCAAATACCTCATTTGTTAAAAAACCTTCGGTTCAGTTAACAAACTTCTCGGTTTTCAACCGAAACTTGTCTGATGAAAAACTCTTCCTCCAACCTCGTACTCCTTGATTAACGATGTGTTATTTCATGTATTATACATATTTATCAATTATTGAATGAGGTTGAATTATCAAGGCCGAAGTTTGTGTTATTTGCCGAAGCCGAAGGCTGAGGCGGATAACACAAACTGAGGCCTTGATAATTATTTTTATCATGCTTCGGCAGATAACACAAACTTCGACCTTGATAATTCTTCTTATAATGCTCAACCTCATTCAATAATTGATAATTATCATGCGAAAACCGAATTCAATAATTGTTTTATTATTTATTTAAAATAATTCATTTAAAAACCGTTCCTCTGAGGAAGCCATTTGTGTTTTACTGAGGCAATCAACTTTCGTCCTGCATCGTTGGAAAATTAACGTGATAGCGTGCAATATTAGTTTTTCATATTGCACCAGGTGACGTCAATCGTGCAATAATCTTTTGTCATATTGCACCATTGATGTCACAACTCCATATTTGGTTTGGCTGTTAGCCAGCGATCACGAATTCTTTTAAATAAATAATAAATAATAATATAGTATAAGACAAGAAACCATTCAAATAAAATAATTTTTATTTATAATGTACCAATCGTTATATCTTCTCGCAAATAGAAACGATTATGAAGGATTAAATTAATGTAAGACATGGACCAGATTCGCATATATGACAAAAGATCGACTGCAACACGATAAAGTAAAGAGATTCATTCATTTATATGTGCCTATATGAGCCCAAATATGATATTATTTACTGATATAACTTCTACACGAAGTGAATATGCCAAAATGTTTTGATCAGGGCTGTAAATTTATATGATTCCGGAATGAGTTTCATTCATCATTTCATTCCTGAATGAAATCTCTTACCAATTTCATTCCGAAGTTAGAACCATAAACATTTTGTCATTTTCAAAAGGCAAAAGTCACTTCACAACTGCGAGTTACAGTACTGCATGTCCACAAGCAAAGAACTGAAAAACTTGATCTATAGTCTCGGTGGCAAATGAATTTGTGGCACAAAACGAAAATCGGAAAAGAAATTTCGGCGTATTCTCCATTTAAAAACACCAGTACTACTTTACTATGAAGTTATAACTTACTGTTATTTCAAATTAATGTTTTTGTAATGTACGACCAGATTAACACCTACATGTTTAAGCTGGATGCTTTGTTGTATGTGATGGAGTACAGGCAAAAGTTGGTCCTTTGATCGCATGCAAGATTCCGGTTTAATTGTTAATTATTACTTACACCCTTCCCATTTCATAACCAATACACCATTATCCGTTTTGACCTAACTTCCAATGGTAAGCGGTTATTTTGAAACTTGTTGCAAATCTTGGGTTGGGGCTCTGTTAAAAGTGATGTTGCACCCTTCAGAATTTTGTAAAATTACTCTCCAAAATGCAGAAAATGCCTTTTCCGAGTCTAGATTTCAAAATTTTCCGGGGGAGCATGCGACTGTACCCCCCTACATAAATGTACACCTCGCGCCTTCGGCGCTCGGTTGTGCCCCCCCCCCCCGCCCACACACACACACTTTTAAAACCTCTCCTTGGTCCCTGAGTTAGCACACGAGGAACGTAAGGTGTCGTCGCTTTTAAACTAATAATTTAATCCTTACATTGATTAATTAACTAAGCAGTGTTCACGCTACCACTTGTTTGGGTTAAAACTTAAAAGTCGTGCGAAAATTTCATCTTCATACCTTTCCCCCCTGCTAAAATGATTTACTATTCACATGAAATGACGTCAAAGCAGGAGTGAAATACAAATAAAGTTTGGGAATCAACGAATGTTGTCAAAACAGGTGTGTTTAAAGTTCAGAGCCAAACTTTCTTTGTATTTCACTGTTGAATTTGTGTGCAATGACTTCGCGTATCCCTATAGTAGGGGAAAAAGGCATGAAGATGAAATATTCGAACGACAAGATATATTACATTTCTTCTAGAACCCAAAGATTACGAATATGTAAAATCCCCAAACCCCGGATAGGCACCTTAAACTTCGTACTTGTTTCCTTATAAGTTTCCACATGTTTTTTTCCAAATATCTACATCGTTCTGGATAAGAAAATTGGTGGAAATTTGCAAGAAAACAAGTATTAAGTTCAACCACGGAATTAATCAGTCTTTCTCGGTTGCTACCCAATCAGGCCTGCGACCGACATTGGTTGAAAATGGGTTTTTCGGCAGCACGCCAACAAGGTTTCCATTTCTCCTCTTTATTAAAGGGATATGGCAATATAAATTAACTTTGTCTCATTTGAAAGAACTCGTAAAATTATATAAGAAGACCTTTTACAATTTTTCTGTATCTTTCTTGGTTTTTGAAATATTTCAGATAATTATGACAAAAGACAGTCAACAATCCGCCATCTTGTTGTAATATTTGACCTAATTAACTAGGAAATTGGTGATGTCACAAGCAGGGTAAACCTGATGAAACTACTCCATAGGTGACCGAATTTCCGCGGAAGGCTTTTTAAAATGTTGTGGGCCAATTGAAAATGGAAATAGTGCAACATAATCGAGTTTCTGGCTCATAATGTCGTATGGTAAAGTGAAATTTTTATCTTGCCAACCTTACTTATGACGTCACATGCATATCGAAAATAATTTCAAGATGGCGGACAGCACGCTGTCTTTCGTCAAATTATTTCGAAAACCAAAAAAGATAAGGGAAAATTGTAAAAGGTCTTGTTATACCATTTCACGAGTTCTTTCAAATGAGACAAAGTTAATTTATATTGCCATATCCCTTTAAGCCTGGTTTCCATATGGTCGCTACGCTGTCTTTACGGTCGTGGAAGTGAAGCAGTGAAGCGTGTTTCTTTTGTCATAACAAAAGAAACACGCTTCACTGCTTCACTTCTGCGACCGTAAAGACAGCGCAGCGACCATATGGAAACCAGGTTTTAGGGGATTTAAGAAAAGAAGAAGGCTGGGGTTGGCTCTCCACTTCAACACAAAGACAACATCTCCGACGACCAGCGAAAACGGAAAACATAAATGTCAAAATGGCTGCCGGGCGAAATGGTAAAATGGCCTTAACTGCAATATAAGCAGTACCTTCGATGACTTGGAAAAACCCATTCACATACAAGCGTGACTGCTTGTGTCCCAAAAATTTCGACACATTCGTATTTTGTGAATATATCACTATAGCTTGAACATTCTCTATTGTTATGAATATACATGTACCATTATTCGTATTAACATTCTACCTTATTCTATAGGGAAACTCCACCCCAAAAACAAGTGTTATACTTAATGGCTATTAGTTTTCATCTAATGCTTTAAGTTTTAGAAAAATTTGGCCTTGTTTATCGTATTTTTAGTAAATTGAAGGACGCCATTTTTGTTCTGCGGTCGAATGTGGTTGCTGCCATTAATTTGTTAAAGTGCCCCTAACCTCAACATTTTTTATTGTCTTATTTGGAAGAACTTTTAAAATGATAAAGTAACTTCTTTTGACGATTTTCACTTCTTCGCTTTCTTTTTGAGATATATCAGTTTGTTTGATATGCAAATATCTGGAATTTCGTCACATATGCATAATGAGTTATCAGAGAATGTTGATATATCTTTGCGTTCATGAAATAAAAACACTAAAGTGTGAATAACACGTGTGTGCGTTTCTCCCACAACACCAAACCTCTTGATTTTAAAGGATTTCGTTCGAGAATGAAAGAGATATACACATTTCTCCAATAAGTCATTATGCATGTGTGACGAAATTCCAGACATTTGCATATCAAACAAACTGATATATCTCAAAAAGAAAGCAAAGAAACGAAAATCTTCAAAAGAAGTTACTTTATCATTTTAAAAGTTCTTCCAAACAAGACAATAAAACATTTTGAGGTTAGGGGCACTTTAACGTCATTGAGTGATAGAAAACTATACAATGAATATGAACTTTTACAATAGAATAGAATAGAATAAGACAATGCTATTGTCATGCTATATGCATGCTTATGTATTCTAATGTGTAGTGTTTCTATCTCTCAATGACCACAGATAGCCCGAGTAATTATTTGACTAGCATGAGTCTAGGTTTCGGCTCTGTTTTGTCAGGCTTTACGAAATTAAGCGTTATAAATATGCTAATCTTCACGCGTGCTTATCTGATCAAGCTGTTGAAGTCAAGTGTTCTTTCTTGAACAAGTTATGTAGTTAACACATTCACAGACATAGTTATTGGTCAGTCGCTGGCAAGTATCGTGGTTTTATATACGCTCACAATGCTTACAATTGCACATGCCGATCGCGGTAGACCTACTGTACACTAAAAGATGACGATCGATTTCGAAACGGGTTGGTCCGCGATATAAACGAATTTACAACGAATCCCAACTTATTTTTGTATGCCAAAAGTATCTATATGAATACCAAACGTAAAATAACGAAATACTGCTTAACTGGAAAGTTCTGACAACAGCCCGGTCATTTTAATAGTACCCCGAGTTAAATGTTCAGAACAAAAAATGGCGGCTTTCAATTGACCAAAAATACGATAAACAATGCTGCAAATTTCTCTAAAACTAAAAATGACTATAGAAAAAATTTAATACTCATTCCGAAGCAATGCGACAAAGAACTTTTATTCCAGTAACACTTGTTTTTTGGGTGGAGTGTCCATTTAAGTCTTGTTAAAACTCATTAAAAACTCATTTATCTAAAATCACAGACCTATTTGATAGACCAGAGGTTAAAAACGTTCAGTAGTTGATGTTTTTCGAGAGATAGCACGTAATTATTTCGTTATTTCGCATTCATATACTCTTACTGCGCTTTTCGGTTGAGCTTGGAAAACGAAAGTTTAATTGGAAAGTTTGATAGTTGAAACATAAACGTTAGCAAGGTTATTTGAAATGTTCTCAGGCTCATATTTGAGAGTTTCAGAAACAAAAAATGAACGCGTTGTCTTTCGCGTGCCTGATAGGCTGAAGGACACGTAGGAGTGTGAACAGTGACGCATTGCACGCTTGGTCGGCCATTTTTTGAAGCACGTAATTGCATCCGTAAATATCTTGTCAATCCTTGATATAAACTATTCATTTTGTCTTTTAATTAAAAGAAGATGTACCTTAGAAAGTAATTATTTCTGCATTTTTCACAAAACTCAACGTTTTCTCGACTTATATTTCGAATTATGTCAGCCTTGACTAACGCGAAGCGTGGAAGACCAAGTGACCAAGTTCAAACAAAAAAATCAGGTTGCGAGTCGCCTGTATTTGTATTGTGGATGAATAAGAAAGCCTCTATAGGGTTTTCTGAGAAGACTCGGCGAATTTCCGAAGTATTTATACCACATCAAGTTGGCAACGAAGCACTTCACTTTTTTTCTCGTAATCCAATAGTCAAAAAACCAATAAAATGCGCAAAGCAGGAAGTTGTTTACGACGAACCTCGTCAAATCACGATCAAACAAATTTGTGAAGTGAAGAATTTGTTCCATTTTATCGGAACTCTTCTATTGCAACAATAATAAACTCTCAAAATGTGTCCATGGTAACATTTAAAAAATACCTTAAAATGCCTATCCGGTGTTTGGGGATTTTACATATTTGTGATCTTTGGAATTTCTTGAGAAAAATTGTAAAATATCTTGGCGTGCGAAAATTTCATCTTCATACCTTTTACCCTTGCTAAAGTGATTTACCATTCACAGGAAATGACGTCAAGCAGGCACACGCAAAAACATTGCACATTGATTCAACAGTGAAATACAATAAAAGTTTGGGAGTTGAGAGATTTTGACTAAACAGGTGTGTTTAAAGTTCAGAGCCAAACTTTCTTTGTATTTCACTGTTAAATTAGTGTGCAATGACTTCGCGTGTCCCTGCTTTGACTCGTCATTTCCTGTGAATAGTAAATTTAGCAGGGAAAAAGGCATGAAGATGAAATTTTCAAACGACAAGATGATATTACATTTCTTCTTGGTAGAACCCAGAGATTACGAATATGTAAAATCCTTAAATCCCCAAACACCAATGGAAATGCCTAAAAGATATTAGCATTAGACTATTTATTGAAAATGAGAGAGCCGAGAGTCCTTTTGAGTGATCTCTTTTAGCCTTGTCCTTTTTGAACGAGTAAACTTTTCCATGTAACTTTTTTTAGTCAAAGCTCAAGCGAAAAGTGTTTGGTGCAAGAATATAAATTTAACGACTTTAACGAAGTGAATTTCACAGCGCAGTTTATGCAAATGTCTGCATGCAGATGGTTATTTGATATAGACAATCCGTACCATTAAAAAACCCCGTTATCTCAATACAAGCACTTTCGCTGCCAGTCTTGTATAGGTTACTCTTGATCATCAACACCACCATATGTATTACCCACACGAAATAATCGTTCGGCTTTCTCAACAGAACTGATTTGGTTAAGAGCCAGCTCTTGTCCCACGCCAGTCAACCCTACGTCTTCTACTGTCTCGGTGTTTGTTTATGATTATGTTTATCATCTTGGGTGGCCGCGAATTCCTGGGATCGGTGGCGCGCTTTTCCGGGGAACACGTGTGGGGGGTGCAGGACCTAGAAGACAAAGAATAGGTGTGGGAAATTATAGACATGTATACACCGCCGGACGTTTCACACCGTGTAAGGTACAACATGTACCGCGTCTTATGCAAGGAGCGTCTAGCATGTAATCCGCGTCTTTTTTCGCTCGCTCCCGCCCTCGCGCTCACTCCCTCTCTCTTTCTCTCTCTTTCGTATAACTGTGGCCCTGTCATCTTGTTATTTCATCAAACAGCGATAAGCTTCTCCTACAAGTCTGTTGCAAACAGCTGTAAATATAGCATTGCATCATGTTGTTGAATCAATCTGCAACAAACTCGTTGACATTTCGTTACCTTTTCGAGCGGATTTTGGAAATTCCGGTGTTGACTTTCCCTGATAAAACAAGCGGAATAAAAACATCAAAAGAGCACAACAAACACATATTATTTATAGACCCGAAGAGCGAGAGAGAGAGGAATTCGACGAAATATCATCCCGAGGGGTAATATTTCGTCGAATTCCCCAAAACGGAGGGTTTTTGAATACTGTCTTGAAACGTCTTCTTGTTCCTCCATTCTTGACAGGCTCGTTTTGATTTACGCTCGTGGTATTTGGTTTTCGCGCGTGGTATTTGGTTTTCGCTAGTGGTATTTGGTTTTCGCGCGTGGTATTCACTAAAATATCCCCGCCACAGCGGGGTATTCGAGCTAGCGTGGTATTCGAGCTTGGATACCACAAAATAAATTTGGACTCGCCCTGCGGGTTCGCAAAATATGGCATACTCGTAAAATATCTAGCAGTATTATACACTAAACTGTCTAATAAGTACATTAACTCTTTCCTGACCGGCCCAGTCAAAATGGGTCGTAGAAGACGCGCAAAGTCGTCAATCGAAAAACACGGCACACGGTAACGCAAGATTAAAAATTGAAATTCAACAAGCGCCAGGAACATGAGATCCACGCACACGCCAAGTTTGATTTGATTTCATAAACAACTCTGCGATTGGTGGCATTTTGAGTTTTCAAGATGCTACGCGGGCGTGCAAGATGGCCTTTTCTAGAAAAATGTAAATTTTTCAACCTGATTTATGATAATTATGCTAATTTATATTAACATAATGTGTTTTGTTCGGGAAATTTAAAAGCACAAGTAAAAGCCGGTTTATTGGGCTTTCAGAAAATGTATAGCTTTCGCAAAAGTTATGCTTATTTCAAGAGATATCAATAGAACAAAGAGGTGGTTCAATTTTGGATGTTTTTCAGCCAGACAGGAAAGAGTTAATTTATATATGTATATTATAAGATATTAGAACATGTGCTTGATAAGTGAATAAAGTTGTTTCAAGAACACAACACTCACTCACTAGCCCACCAGTAAATGATAAATAATAGTATCCATTTCATTCCATTCAATTACTAATAACTGACAAGATGTATTGTCACGAATAATAAATGAACAATTTCAGTATATCGTAGTTCAGAATATCTCGTTTAACATTGAGACAGAATAGTTCGGATAAATGAGCTCACTTTACTTACCGCCGTAACACGGTCAGTTTCCCCACTCTAAAAACAGCACATAAGCAAAGGTTAGCTCACACTATTCAGTGAGAGAAGCAATGGAATATTTAAGGGAGCTACAAACAGTGTATGCATTTGGCATTTGTTCTGGCATTTGGCATTTGTTCTGGCATTTGTTTGCCAAAACCACGTACAAATAGCATGAAAAAGAGTTTCATGTATGATGGTGCATCTATATGGAACTCATTGCCCAAAGAAATTAGGGAGAGCAAGTCTCTGTCTTACTTTGAAAAAAAAATTGCTACTCATGTCATAAAACGATGCTTGTGTCATAAAAAATGTAAATATAGACATTCAATTTTGTATTAGCTTTTTACTATCTATTAACCTTTCTACTTAGTATTGTTACTCTAACTGTTCTATTTGTATTAATTGTTGTACACGCCCTTCGTGGAAACCAGCTTTTGTTGACGTTGTAAGCGTGTTTAAATAAAATGATCTATCTATCTATCTATGTTGTCAGTGCATGCCCGATATAGGCTGAAAATGAGGGGGACTGGCAGCTAAGTAGTCCGACGGACAACCTGAAGAGACAGACAGACAGACAGACAGACACACACACATACACAGACACAGACAGACACACAGACACACAGACAGACACACAGACAGACACACAGACAGACAGACAGACTAATTACGTAATGCCTTGCATTTACTAATTACGTAATGTTTTACACAGTAATTGTAATGCCTTTCATTGTACACGTAGCAAATATTTACTTACTGTATAACCGGAACTGGCCACTGATCCATTGCTGCCTACACTACTCATACCTGGAAAAAGAAAGTAAAAACATCAAACACAAATATTTTCCAATGAGTATACAGTAGAGATTACTTATTAACTGGGAAAATATTTGCCTAAATTTTCGAAATGATGTTTTCGTACTTCATGTAAAAATTATACAATTCGGAAAGAAAAATAATTGCTTACTTGAGCCAGAGCTGGTCGAGCATGTTCTTGGTAAAGATTTTATCTACACAATCGTAAAGATAAGAATTCAAATGCTTGTTTCAACTCGCATATATACCATACGTAAAAATAATACTGCCCCAATCCCTCTTGTCACTTGATTTGAACAAAAACCCTGTCCGAACCTCGTTTTCAATTACTCGCGTTATGTCAAAAATTTATTTTTATCGAGTGTTTTGAATACTTTTTTAGACTCGACCTTCACAAAGCCCTTCCCACCAGCAACTTATAAGTATTTTGAATTGTGCTGGTTAAAGTGGAACTGTAGACAAAAAACAATTTACTTTTAAATAAAAGGCCTTTTAATATAATGTTTAGAATTGTTAATAGTTTTACGGTATCTTCTCTTGTACTCGAGAAATAATATTTTCATTCTGGTATTTTATGCTTCAGGACGCCGCCATTTTAGAGTTTAATACTCGACGGCTCAAACTCGATATTCAGCGGTGTTTTCCTTTCAATTTTGACGTCATTGAGTGCTTGTCTTTTGTTCCTAGGACTCACTGACGAAGCATAAAGAAGAACAATAAGCATAAAATACGAGAATGAGACAATGAAAACGTTATTTCTCGAATACAAGAGCAGAAACCATAAAACTACTAACATTTCTAAACATTAATATGGCATCAGACTTGATAAATAACACACCGTTCTAGGCGTTGTACATTACAAAAACAAGTTTTATTTATTCCTAATTATAAATATCAAAGCCCAGCATATTGTCTTCATAAATGCCATTGAGTCGGACACGAGAGTAAAATCATAATATTTAATAAGATTCTAACGTTTCGTTGTTATTATCACAACATCTTCAGAGAATAATTTACATGATTGCGATGAGACTAAATTTATAATTACAAAGTTGTCATAAAATATGCATGCAATAACCAATCAGAGAGAGTTACTATAATAAAAGTGACAGACAAAAAGTAAGATTATAAAAGAAAGAGTGGCACAGAACCAATATTGCCATTTAGAGAAAGTTTAAGATTGTGAATGAGTAAGCTTTCGCGTAGAAGAAGTTCAGACTCAAAAGAGCAAGAAGAAATTATTTTAAAATCGTTAAATGAGATAGGGTGGCCAGTGTCATGGTGATGAGAAAGAATGTTAGTGGCAGGAGGGTTAGTGCGTTTCTTTCCGGTGAGAGGTGAGATTCCCAAGTGCTCTGAAACACGTGTGTGTAGGTGTCGGATTGTTTATACGAAGCTCCGCAGCTTCGACACGTAAACTGATAAACGACACGTGATCTAAGACGAAGAGGAATCTTGTCTTTGAAAGAAAAGAAATGGAAAAGCCTAACCGAAGGGCGAGCAATATACCTAATGTCAATATGAGGATAAGCCGATGAGAAAAGTTTTTTCATTTGCGTTCGGATTTGAGCGAAATATTGTCCATTTAACACCCTACCTTTTTCGTGAGTTCGCCCATTACTGGACCTAAACAAAAACGAAAGAGAAATTCTCAGTTAATATTTTCAAAGAGCCAACAAGAATTTGTCCCAAGATACATTTAAAATTTGAAATTAAGTTTGTCTTATTTAAACGAACTCCTAAAATGACGAGGAATGGTAATTTAGATCGCTTTCATATCTCACGTCGTTCTTGAGATATTTAGACTTGCAAATAAAGTAGCCTATGGCGTCAAGGTGTTTCTACATTTTTAGAAAATTAAGAAATTATAAATAGTAAATTAATTTGGGATCGCTATTCGGATGTAATGATGTTAGGTTTCACGAAGTATCGTAATGTGCAAAGTTTCAAGTGATTTCGTTGAATAATCTCAAAGATATACTTGATTTTCTAAAAAATGTAGAAACATCTTGACGTCATAGGTTATAATAATAATAATAATAATAATAGATGGTTTATTGAATATAAAATCGCACCAATACAGTGAATTGCTTTATATTTACAACTGTTTAAAAAGGTCTTAAAAAAGGTCATATTGAAAAAGTTTACAAACAAATAATAGAATAGAATACCAGGAGACTGGAACCGGTTTACAATTAGAAACAAAATTTACAAAAGTTTAACATAGAACTTAGTCAAGATGTAATTAAGTCATTTATGCATCTCGTCATGGCGGGAAAGAAGCTGCGGTTATAACGGTCAGTATTGCATTGGTAAAGAGAAAGTCGATCAACACTACCACGTAATTTTCGGCCATGAGCTTCATATCTCGTCGGTGGAATCAAAGTAGCCAAAGGAGAAGATGGTGTCGATTGGATATTTTTAAAAGTTTTGAGGCACAGCTTTTGTCTGTTATCAGAAAGACGTGGACAGCCAGATACAGAAAGCGCTTGTGAATACGACAAATGTGGCCAAATAACTCGAAAAGCCCTCATCTGAATCTGTTCAATTCTATATGAAAGATATTGTGGCAAACCAGTGTGCCACACAGGGCAACAATATCATGCATATCATGACAATAGTGTAAATATCTCAAGAAATACCCGAGATACGAAAGAATTCTAAATAGCGTAGCGCACAGATGACGTCCGTATTCATGTTTGTCTGAGTCTATATAATTTATTCTTGTTTATATTTGCATTCCCAACAATAGAAAATGGCTATTTAGGAATCCCTTGAGATTCAAATTTGGAATAAATAGTAACTGTGCGCTTCGCTATTGCCATTCCTATTCATTTTCGGAGTGCATTTAAAGTGGCACTACGATGATAAATTCACCCCGTTTTTTTAGATTTTCTTTAGCATAGAATAGTATTTCAGGGCCGAAAGTAATCATCGATGTAAAAAAAAACAACTAAAAAATGGTATTTTGAAGTAAGTATTTTGAGCTCTGAGATCACTATTATTTGGGCCACCATTACTAAGAACGTGTTCCAAGTGAGCCTGCAATTTCAAAAGGTAATATTTTTGTTTGTGACGTCAGATTGTTACGCCTGAATTTCAGTCGAGGTTACTTGTTTTCTTGTTTTCTTCGAGAAGTAGATGAAATGTCCAGCCATTCAGATGAAGAATTTGAAAATCGTGAAGAATTAGCCATGTGGAGTCTTCGCATTGAGAGTCTGACGTCACTTCGTTACGCTCGATTAATGGCGGACATAACAACTCCAGATTCGGAGTCAGAAAAATAATACTTGCCATCGTCAAATCGCAAAATGGTTTCGACCGAGTACTATTTAGCAGCTCTGCTTTATAAATACGTAAAAATATCGATAGGTAAAAATTTGATCGTAGTACCACTTTAAATAAGACAAATTTAATTTTCATTTCATAGGCACTTTAAGAATTTCATCAATTTCGCTCACCAGATAACTTTTTTATTATTTTGGGCTTTCTGCGGACCGGAGGTGCGCCAACTTGAGGCTAAAAGGTAAGTATAGTACAATTATCAATTATTGAACGAGGTTGAGCATGATAAGAAGAATTATCAAGGCCAAAGTTTGTGTTATCGCCGTGATCGCTGATTGGCTAACAGCCAACGGTGAAATCGTCATATCAACTCATTGCCCTACCAAATATGGAGTTGTGACATCAATGGTGAAATATGACAAAAGATTATTGCACGATTGACGTCACCTGGTGCAATATGAAAAACTAATATTGCACGCTATCACGTTTTTCCAACGATGCAGTTGTTAAATAGTTGATAAAGTTAATCTTTTAAATAAATAATAAAACAATTATTGAATGAGGTTTTCGCATGATAAGAAGAATGATCAAGGCCTCAGTTTGTGTTATCCGCCTCAGCCTTCGGCTTCGGCAGATAACACAAACTTCGGCCTTGATAATTCTTCTTATCATGCTCAACCTCATTCAATAATTGATAATTATCATGCGAAAACCGAATTCAATAATTGTTTCATTATTTATTTAAAATAATTTATTTAAAAACCAACCGTTCCTTTTAGGAAGCCATTTGGGTTTTACTGAGGCAATCAACTTTCGTCCTGCATCGTTGCAAAAACGTCATAGCGTGCAATATTAGTTTTTCATATTGCACCAGGTGACGTCAATGCAATAATCTTTTGTCATATTGCACCATTGATGTCACAACTCCATATTTGGTAGGGCAATGAGTTGATATGACGATTTCACCGTTGGCTGTTAGCCAATCAGCGATCACGAATTCTTTTAAATAAATAATGTGAGTTTCAGATCTAAAGTGCTGTCGAGTATCGATCAATATAGCACTTGAATCCAATAATTATTTTATTATTCATTCTGTTACACAAACGAATAAATTCTTGGGTTGAAAACGTTGCAAAACGAGCACTAGCCATTGCGAACAATTCAAAACAAAACACAGCTCAACTCAAAATTTTCCCGCGTATTTGTAATTTCACGCAAAATACCGCTGGAATATCTCGGGCTCCGTCCAATAACCTCTACAGATATCTGTTTCCGCTGAAAAATAGCGCGGCCACCTGCAAATACCGAGAATTATGCGTAGGCTTTTAGCCAATGAAAAAACGAGAACACAGTACAATGAATAATAATCCTTAGATTACATGATACATATAATCTAGGACGATACATATCTACAAGACACATATAATCTCAACCTCGTGGCGTGGCGGAGATAAGATTGATATTATATATGTCTTGATATAATCGAAGAAATAGTGATACTGATCTAACACTTCCGAAGCCCAGAACTGAATTTTTAAAGAAATATTTTAAATATAGTGGTGCCATGTTGTGGAATGATCTTTCGCGAAGCTAAATTGACCGATAAGATTGATTGTTTTAAGAGGAAGATATACGCCCGACCGAAATATGATGCTTTGTATGGCCTTCCTTCTCACCTTATTCAGCGATGACAGTACGTGCTCAATTCAGCTGCAAGGCTTATTTCGCTGAAGCGTAAGTGCGATCACATAACGCCTTTGCTTTTTCAGTTACATTGGCTCCCAGTCGAACAGCGAATCGGTTTTAAGACTCTGTTATATACTTATAAGGTTGTAAGTGGAGTTGCGCCTATAATGTATAATCTTATATATATATATTTTCTTAGCAAAGTCCAATTTTTTATAGCGCTCATGGTCAAACCGCTGAGCTTGGGCGGTCCAAACGGTGGCAAGGAAACCCGCGCTGAAAATATGCCGGGGGGGAGTAGCGGCGCGCCTTCAACCGGTTATGGTTAGGGGTTAGGGTACGTACACAGGGTCTTACCTCCGCTCCCCCCTCCGCTCGGAGACAGGCCCTGGGTACGAGGATGGCGCGCCTTCAGGTAGCTATTATCTGAAGCAACCTGTATATACATCGTCTCAACTCCTATGGCGCTAGGGCGTTTTCCGTTTGTGCGCCGAAGTTGTGGAATGGACTGCCTATGGAAATACGAATACGCGGCAAGGGAGATAAACTGCAAATATTTATTTTAATCTCTTGAATTATTATTATTCAACTTTATTTACACACGCTACTGCTTCACCAAATAAGAATTTTAAAAAAGTCATCTTCCAACAGGCCGTGTACCTATACTAAATTAATAAATATTTACAAATTATATACATGCACTTATATTTACAATAGAGAAAATTTAAACTGCATGACGGAGAAAATAGAGCATTTGCAACAGAGAGAGAATGGAGGAATGCGTATCTTTCTAATTTTCGATCTGTTTAGTCTTAGATTTAAACGTAGTAATACTTCTTGGATAAGGAAAAGAAAACAAAGCGAAATAATTTAATAGCTTCTGTAAAATAAATTTCTCACATTATTGTTTCCGGCAAACCTGCACTTAATTCGTTTACGAAGATGCGAATTCAGTTCACTGATCTCGAAAGACGACTGGATCGAACAACTATTGTTCAGAAAATGAAGCCGGACGTCCGCCATTACTAAGGGACCAACTGACGATCCTATGAGGTTATTTGTTGGATTATGTGCTCTTACCATCGACAAAATAAATAATTTTACTATAAAGAGGACCAGAAGACATTTTTCAAATTACGATTCATGGCCTACCTCAGATTTACTGCGACTTTGGTCCCTTAGTAATGGCCGCCGTTGGCTCTAATTGTCCATGCAGTGAGAGAAGCCTAATATGAGACGTCAAATTAGGTTCAAGATTTTATGCATTTAATGTTAACAAAGAAACTATATTGGCCAGACACTAAACCTATTTCGCGAGCGTCACAGTTTGATTTGCTTACAAACTCGGAGCTTCTAATGATCTCTCGTCAATTTACATTATGCAAATATGCAAGCTTCAAAATCAGCTCATCAGATACAATAGAAAGCTCAATCCAGTCCTAGTTTTGAGATCAGTGATTCAGTCGCGAAGATGTTGTCCTGACTTGTATACTTGCAAGTTAAAAAGCTTTTTCCTCAATCTCCAGAAGTTCGAACATTACCTACCTCCAGACGAAGAACTCTTGCCATTTCAAGAGCTTGTTCTTGAGTGATATACTGTTCTTTCACTCTTTTCATTAGAAGGGCAAGTTGTACTTCCTTTTCGGTCATGCGACCATAGACTTTGAATTCATCTATTTGTCTCTGGGTGGCTTGTTGTTCCTCCCATTTGTCATTATTGACCTCGTCGTAAACTTCTTCTTCTTCCCCGAATCTGTCCTCGTCTTCTGGACGGGGGGTGTCATAGTGTTCTTCGGGCTCAGCTATGGATAAATTAGGATGGAAATAAAGTAAGAAAGGGAAGGAAAGGGAGGAGGAAATTCAGAAAATGGGAAGACATGCAGAGAAAGGGGACAGAAGGAGATGGAGTAAGGGAAAAGAATGGCGAGGCATAAAAGGAAGGTAAGAAAAGGAAATGGAATTAGGGAATAGAATGGTAGACGTCAGAGGAAGGGAACATAAGGAGATAGAATAATGGAACAGAATGGCAGACATCAGAGGAAGGGAAGAGAAGGAGATAGAATAAGGGAACAAAATAGTAGACACCAGAGGAAGGGAACAGAAGGAGATAGAATAACGGAACAGAATGGTAGACATCAGAGGAAGGGGACAGAAGAAAATGGAACAAAATGGTAGAGATCAGAGAAAGAAAACATAAAGAGACAAAGGAACAGAATGGTAAGCATCATATGAAAGAATGGAACAGAGGGAGATTGAATAAGGGGACAAATTGGTACACATTAGAGGAAGGGAACATCAAGAGATAAAGGAACAGAATGGTAAGGATCAGATGAAAGAATGGAACAGAAGGAGATGGAATAAGGGAACAAAATGGTAGACATTAGAGGAAGGGAACATCATTAAGAGATAGAGGAACCGAATGGTAAGCATCAGATGAAAGAATGTAATAGAAGGAGATGGAATAAGGGAACAAAATGGTAGACATTAGAGGAAGGGAACATAAAGAGATAGAGGAACAGGATGGTAAGGATCAGATGAAAGAATGGAATAGAATGAGATGGAATAAGGGAACAAAATGGTAGACATTAGAGGAAGGGAACATAAGGAGATAGAGGAACCGAATGGTAAGCATCAGATGAAAGAATGGAACGGAGGGAGATGGAATAAGGGAACAAAATGGTAGACATCAGAGGAAGGGAACATCATTAAGAGATAGAGGAACCGAATGGTAAGCATCAGATGAAAGAATGTAATAGAAGGAGATGGAATAAGGGAACAAAATGGTAGACATTAGAGGAAGGGAACATAAAGAGATAGAGGAACAGAATGGTAAGCATCAGATGAAAGAATGGAACGGAGGGAGATGGAATAAGGGAACAAAATGGTAGACATCAGAGGAAGGGAATATCAAGAGATAGAGGAACAGGATGGTAAGCATCAGATGAAAGAATGGAACAGAAGGAAGGGGGCACAAAAGTGGGGAACTGAAGAAAAGGAAAACTTACAAGTTGCCATATCTTCATAAATTTCGGCATCGTCTGCTGACGAGGTTGATTTCTTTAACTTGGCAGTGACGTATCGTGCACTAGAATCATCATCCATTTTGGTATATCTTTCATACACACTCTCCATTTCCAGGTAAATATCATCATTATCCTTGTTTAGATTTACTGCACTCTGTTAAAAATAAAATAATGTCATTACAACAAAACAAACATTTTCGAAAAACAAACCAAGATAATGTTCGGTCTGTATAAACTTTTTTAACTCTTTCCTGTCCGGCCCAGTCAAAAGGGGTCATAGAAGACCCCGAAGTCGTCAATTGAAAAACACGGCACACGGTAAAGCACAGTAAGCGCCAGGCACATGAGATCCACTCACACGCCAAGTTTGATTTGATTTCATAAACAACTCTGCGATTGGTGGCATTTTGAATTTTCATGATGCTACGCGGGCGTGCAGGATGGCCTTTTCTAGAAAAATGGAAGTTTTTCAACCTGATTTATGATAATTAATGCTAATTTATATTAACATAATGTGTCTTGTTCGGAAAATTCAAAAGCATTGGTAACAGCCGGTATATTGGGCTTTCAGAAAAGGTATAGGTTTCACAACAGTTATGGATATTTCCAGAGATATCAATATAACAAAGAGGTAGTTCAATTTTGGATGTTTTTCAGCCGGACAGGAAAGAGTTAATAATAATAATAATAATAATAATAATAATAATAATAATGTTATAGAGTCAATAATAATAATAAAAATATAATAATAAAAATATATTAATTATATTGCGCATAACGGGGTTCGCCGGTCACCAACTCTGCGACCACTTTGGGGCACTGACACTGATTGGCTTGATGAGCTACCTTACCTACCCTACGTCCCTACTTTACCTACCCTACCTACCTATCTATCTAATACCGTGAAATCCAGCATAATCACAGCCTTTTGTGAGGGACTTTTTAACATCCCAGGATATTATAAATCACCCCAGGGATATTAAAATTACGTCCCCTCCACAACCATCTGGAGAAGGGTGTATGCTGCCCTTTGGCCGTACAATGCTTTAGTACAACCTCATTTTAGCTATTGTAATGTGGTTTGGGGAAACTGTAACAAAGGCCTTTCTCAAAAACTTCAAAAACTCCAAAATCGTGCTTCGCGTATAATTACATTCTCAAGTTACAATACTGGTACAAACGAACTTTTCCATTCGTTGAAATGGAACAAATTAGATCAGCAGCGTAAAGTTGATAAATCAATTTTAATGTATAAAGCTCTGAACGCTCAAACACCAGAATATCCGAGCTCTAGATTTATCAATCGAACGGATATTACATCTTATAACTTGAGAAATGTAGAAAACAAGCTAGCATGAGTTCCTCTTCCGCGTACTGACTACTATAAAATAAGATTCAGTTACAGTGGAGCGGTACTGTGGAATGGCTTACCATCAAACCTAAGACAAGCTCCTTCACTGACAAACTTTAAGACCCAAATAAGTTCCCACAGAGTGCCTAATTCTCATATTGCACGGCGTCTTTGTAAAGCAGGTATTTTTATTTTTTATTTTTTTATTTTTTTAGTTAATTAGTTTATAACTTTGTAATTTTAATTTATAAATAGTATAGTATATTCTTGTAATTCCTATTTTATCCTGAAAGACCTACCGTGGGTAAATAAAGTTATCCTTATCGTTATTTAAGTATACCTAAGCCCCTTTCGTTTCACCCAACCCCCCCTCCACCTGTCCCTTATGCTTGCGATGCGCGTAAAAAACATGCTTTCTGTTAAAGTGCCCCTAACCTCAAAATTTCCAAAAAGTCTTATTTGGAAGAACTTTTAAAATGATAAAGTAACTTATTTTGAAGATTTTCACTCCTTCGCTTTCTTTTTGAGATATAGTTTGTTTGATATGCAAATATCTGGAATTTCGTCACACATGCATAATGAGTTATCAGAGAATGTTATATATCTTTGCGTTCATCAAATAAAAACACTAAAGTATGAATAACACATGTGTACGTGCGTTTCTCCCACAACACCAAACTTCTTGATTTTAAAGGATTTCGTTCGAGAATGAAAGAGATATACACATTTCTCCAATAAGTCATTATGCATGTGTGACGAAATTCCAGACATTTGCATATCAAACAAACTGATATATCTCAAAAAGAAAGCAAAGAAACGAAAATCTTCAAAAGAAGTTACATTATCATTTTAAAAGTTCTTCCAAACAAGACAATACAATTTTTTGAGGTTATGAGCACTTTAATCATTATATATGACTTGGTTCGTGAGCAGTCTTAATGCAGCTTTTCTGCAATCTGATTGGCTCCAGGGTGTTCTTCATAAAAAGGTAAAGACCGGTCATTACAAAACAACTGAAAATGTTTAAAAAATTGCGGGAAAATTGAGAACATTTAAAAGAGCCATATAATAAAAACCTTATTAACCTCGTTTGGTCGGTCTTTACGGCAAAATCATCCTGTCCTTCGTCTTTCATTCTCAAACTCATTAATAATTCATGAGCAAATTATTCAATCAGATCTTCTAAATTGAACCACGTGATGACACTAGAAATGCCAGTAAAGTACTGGGCAGAGGACTAGAAATATTTTTTCCAGTGCAAGGACAAGAAGTAATAGATCAAACACGAGTTTGAGTGTTTCATCAGGGGTTCCAAACACGAGAAAACAAATGAAAACCGAGGGCGTAGCCCGAGGTTTTTATTGTTTTCGAGTGTTTGGACTCCCCTGATGAAACACGACAAACGAGTGTTTGATCTAGCTTCTCAAACGAGTATTCCTTTAGCGATTTGCTCCCATAGCGATTTTATTTTAATATGTAGATTAAGAAATGTGATCCAGTTCACTAGGAAGTTTCCTACAGGTTTTCATTGGGTATCAAAACTCATGCATGTGATGCGGTATACGTTCATGGATTGGCTATGATAATTCATGAATTATTAATGAGTTTGAGAAATAATATTTCCAGTCCGGTGCTGCGAATATGACGTCAAGATCTAATCGAGCATGAATACATACCGAAAGTTTAAGGCCGCAATGAAAACGCTAGCATGCTGTTATTCAAATAACTGAAGACATAAATTTTCTGCACCAAATTAAATCATCCATGTATCATTAATAATCCACTTAGGGATTACATTTATCATTAATAATCCAATTAGGGATTACACTTAGGGATTACACTAATTGATTTTGAGAAGTCATTCAAAGGCCTCGAAATCGGACTAGACTGGGTTTTCAAGTACTCGGACTGGAACAAATCCTCGTACTTGAAAACCCGGTCTAGTCCTCTTTCTCGGCCTTTAAATATTACGTACAGACCTCGCTCCTGCATCGCTCCGTCTGTACTGAAAGACCGCGGGCACGATAATTTGAACATGGAACACTCTACCGTGCGAAATGCGTAGGAAGGGTCTCACCCTTGAAAAGTTCAAGAGCCAGCTCCAAATTTACTACCAAACAGCAGTAGACCAGCAATACGACCCAGAAGAACCATGGACATGGAAATCTATCTGCACCAGATGTAACACAGCGCGTGGTCTCACGAGTGCGACCTGTTGCTGTAGCTGACAATTTTTAGAATTTTGCGCGCGGAGCGGGATTCCTTTGTCTTTTGAGCTCTTAATAAAATTACTCCCGCACGAGAGCTCACAGGTCCGCGCGCGGACCTAATTTATTAATTCCTTTTTCTCTCAACTCACTTCGGAACCGCAGTAATTGGCGATTGCTGTTGCGGCCACCCTGCCACATGTACTATACTTATAATACAACCTTAGCAAATAACTTATTAATTAATCCATAGAATCTTAATCACTACACATTCCAATATTTGTGGCGAAACGAAATAAATAAAAAATAAATAAATTTGGCCGTAAAGACCTCCCTCTCGGTCAATATAAGTGTTTAATTACTTTTAACATTACATGGGATCTGACTTGTAATATGTTAGTCACATATGCTACTTCTCCCCTCAGGGACGGATCAAGGGGGGGAGGGACTTTGGGCAAGTGCCCGCGCTTTTGTGAAGCCCCCGCAGGTTTTTTGTGCCTCGCGTTTATTTAGGGCCTGTGTTTCTAACCAGCCAGTTGCGGTGTCCTGTGGCGTTCGTTAAAAATCTGGCTACATGAAGATGCTTGCTATTGATTCCGAACGAACGAACGAACGAACGAACGAACGAACGAACGAACGAACACACGGAATATAAAACGTTGCTAAAGCACCGCAATTTAGGAACCCCACGTTTTCTGGCTTCTTGTAGGACACCTGTATTGGGGCCCCGCGGCCCCCATCTTTTAATACAACTAATGCATGCATGAATGGCCAAACCGAAGATTACATTACTACGCGCATTATTTTGTTAATTTCCCCAGATTTTTCCAGCGTCTCTATGTTTCTCGGGGTGTGCCAGGGGCCCCGCGCATGCTTCATCCGCACCTATCTCCCCCAATACAACTTTTGTCACCAACCTTGCTGTCGAGTAAGAGTTTTGCTAACTCTTCATTGTTTTTGAATTCTGCCAAAGCATGGGGCACCATTCCATGACAATTCGGCAGCCGCAGAGCTTCTTCAGCTCCAGGGCATCCCAAGAGCGTTTTGGCTAATTTTGATAAGTTATAAAACGCAGCAAAGTGCAACAACGTTGGCGTTTCTTTCGGATGATCTAAGAAAGAAAGAAAGATGCAAGACTTTTTTTACACCATTATCCCCTCGCGAGTGAGGAAACGAAGTGAACGAGCGAAGCGAGTATAATAATCCTGTGTCTTTGCTCGCGGATTTTGGCAGAAACAGTTCTAGAACGGCGATGGTACACTGCGCAATGTTTCGTGCAACGGCGTTGCAAAACAAGTTACACGAACCATTGCATTGTAACATATATTGCAAACGGAGGGAATTGTTGCGACACAAGTAATTGCTGCAATCGTTGTAGAAAGTAGTATAGAATCAAGTTCTATTTTCTGCATGCAATGATTGCAGTAACTTTTTTCAGAGTTGTACAATGTATAACACCGGCCGCATCTGTAACTTGTCTTGCAATTTTCCTCTTTGGCTGCTCGGTGCTCATGCGTACCTTCAGTCACAAATACAAAGATGGCGAAACTGTGCGAGTTAAGTTGCACGAGACGTTGCCTAGGGTGTAACAGTCCCTTTCATACAACTGCCAGTTTGAGCCATTGTGAGACAAATTGCATGAAACGTTGCCTGGTGTAACACTCCCTTTCGTACAACTGCAACGTAACAGATTAAGCTGTTGAGAGTCAAGTTGCACGAAACGTTGCCTGGTGTAACACCCCCTTTCATGCAACTGCAACGTAGCAGATTAAGCATTGCGAGACAAGTTGCATGAAACATTACACAGTGTAACAGCGCCTTAAACGTGTTGTGCAGTGTAGAAATACAAATCGAATATACTCTAAAAGGTTGGTGCAGTACTACCAAAATAATACATATCATATCTATCGTTCTGTAGCTAATATATGCTAATATATTTGGCACCTCGTAACATGAAATTATAACCCCACAGTTCCCAAATGGTTTCATTTTAAATTGTCTTCAAATTGAAGACTCAATGGAGACTCAGTTGAATTGCAAACACAAACCTTCATTTTTAGTTGCGCACTGTCTACTTTTCAATGCGTTAAACCCTTCTGGGATTCTCTTCTCCAGCAATCCAGATAAAATGTGATCAACATTCTGCGTATTTTCGATTTGAAATGACGAGCGAAGAAAGCTGATGGGGTCAACCTCGATCACAAGTAATCTGTGAACTAAGTCAACTCTAGACTCGAACGTGAATTTCACACCTTTGCCAATTGGTGCAGGTGCTTCTCCAGTTTTTTGATGATTAACAATCATCTTAGTTGATTCAGCTGGATGGTACTCTGAAAATAAATGTAAAATTTAAGTGAAACTAAAGTTTCAAATTTATGGCTTTAGTTTTCTTCTAGTCTATTTAGTTTTAGAGAAATTTGGGTTTTTTTATCACATTTTTGGCAAATTGCGAAGGCCGCCATTTTTGTTCTGATTGCGGGCGAATGCGGTCGCTCCCATTAATTTTTGACGTCATTGAGTGATAGAAAAACTATATGAAAAGAAATCCTTCACAATAGCGTGAATATAAATCCTACACAATAGACCAAATTCTCACTATTGTCATGCTATTGTGATGGATTTCTATTGTGAAGGACTTTGTTACAGCATTCTAAGTAGAGCTGCTCCCATCGGTCGATTTTCATAATCGATTAATCGTTGCAAACAATCGATTAATCGTCCTGAAATCTGACGCGTGTATGGCGGTTCAATATGGCCAAACTTTAACACATTTTTACTTGAGAATCCCAAACCCAAAATTCTAACGTTTTAACAGTAATGT
Organism: Chrysogorgia sp. JL179-B06; assembly: GCA_035772405.1. Taxonomy (NCBI): domain Eukaryota; kingdom Metazoa; phylum Cnidaria; class Anthozoa; order Scleralcyonacea; family Chrysogorgiidae; genus Chrysogorgia; species Chrysogorgia sp. JL179-B06. The sequence continues at coordinate 435,252 of JAYKKM010000477.1, forward strand.
TGGTCTCGCGATTGTACACCTCGTGCCGTCGCACTTCACACAAGACGTGAAAAGTCACAAATGAGACGTTAAGTAATAAGTTTAATGTTTTTATTTTTTTAATCATTGCCAATAAATTGTATACGTAATAACGGTAATATCGATATTTCAATCACTCCCCAATAACTTCGCTAATAAATAAAAATAAAATTACAGAACAGTACTAAACAACTAGAATATTAAATATGAATTGTCGTTGCGTAACTGTTTGTCTGGTATCTACATTTTGTTCTTGTTTAAAAATATCAGTGCGTCTACAACGGCTGGTTTGAGTGCGGCACGTTTCTTCGAGACAATCAGTCCAGCCTTGCTGAAGATCTCTTCGCTTGGTACTGACGTCGGCGGCGCTGCTAGTACTCTAGCGGCAAGGTTCCGGACGATAGGATAACGCCTTTCGTTGTCTTTCCACCAGAACAATGGATCTTCAGCCAAAGCGATCGGTGCCTCAGCGCTCAGTTGCCGTATCTCCTCGTCAATTTTTTTCGCCAGAGTTTGTTCCTCGCAGCTAGGTTTCCCCGATTTTCGTTTGCCAAGTAGCTCTTCCATGGCCACCTCAGACTTGGTCTTCTTCTTTGGCGGTGGCAAGATCTCGGGTTCGCCAGCAATAACGTCGCTTCTTTTAGGCAATGATGGCATGGCTTTCGCGGTTCTTGAGGCAAACTCGACTAACGCACTGCGTTCGGTTTCGCTGAGAAATGAGAGGTCACGGAACCTTGGATCCATGAACGACGCTAACAGGAAAAATGGAACTGGGTCGGAAGTGTCTACTTCCTCATTTGTGACATCCAATTCATAGAGAAAAAATCTATCAGTCAACGACTGGACGAGGGTATCTCTAAACTTCTGGCCTGGTGGAGTGGCAGTGGTTGCGCGTCGACGGTCATCAGTAGCTACGTGCTCGAAAGTCAAGCCTTGCAATTGCTCAACTAGACTGGTGATAGCAGGCAGGACCACGCCGGACGTTGCTTTGGATTGCGAACTGAACAATACAGTGGCTAGCTCGACTTTCCTGAGAACTGGAATTATCTCCTCTGCTAGTTTCCAAGACGAAGTTGGCATATCCAGAACTCTCGCGTCTTGTGGTTTGGTCAGAGACTGGTCGGACAACACCGCAACGACAGGCCAACGCAACACCGACAGACGCTCCAACATGTAAAATGTCGAATTCCACCTCGTCGACACGTCCTGGATCACTCCTTTGCCATGATGTTCAGGGGCCAACATCTCTTTCACTTTAGCGCGAAGACCATTTGTTGCCACATTGGACATTTTAAAATGCCCAACTAGCCTCCTAGCGGCAGCAACCATTTTCTCAAAAGGCTGGTCGACTCCTTTCTTCATTGCATCACCGATCGCCAAATTTAGGTTATGCGCCGCACAGCCAATGTTGAAGGCTATCGGTCTCTCTTCCGTGCCATTGATCATCTGACCAGCAAGATTGATATTTGCCGCGTTGTCATGAATGCAAGCAACCACGCGATGTTCAAGGCCAAATTCTTTCATGGTGTCGTTGATCTCAGCAGCCAAATTCACCCCGGTGTGACGATCAGTGCTTGCTCTGGTTGCGAGGACCTTGCATGTCATCTCCCATTCACGAAGGTAGTGTACTGCAGAAGAAAAAAGAAAGAAAAATATAGGAATTAGCAGGAATTAAATCGATATGAATAATGATGACAAGTTACAACTTGCTAAATACAGTAATTATCAATTGTTACTTACCAGTAATTGTGCAGTAATTATCCTGCGCCATACTAGTCCAGCCGTCAGTTGTTATGGAAACATCACATTTCAGTAACTCTAGTTCGCTCTTGAGAGTTTTTATGCCTTCCGAGTGACGAAGCATGATAAGTTGGCGGATCGTTTCTCGTTTTGGGATCTGATAAGATGGCCAAGCGTGCTGAATGAGAGCGCGGAAACCAGTATTTTTAACGATGCTAAATGGGCGCAAATCTTTCACGCAGACGTTGGCAATATGCGCAGTTATTTCTCTCGCTTTGTCTCCCGACGGGTCAATCTTTTTTTGAAAGAAACTCGCCACTGACACATTCCCAGTACTAGTTGATCCACTTGGCTTGACAGACTTGTTGTTGTAGTTGTAAACATTCGAGTGGCGTCTAGTGAGGTGTTCTCTAAGGTTTGTCGTATTGCCATGTCGTCGGATTGTTGCGTCGCAATGTTTACATTTTGCTGTGGTTTGATTTTCTACGATAAAATGGTCCCAGACGTCGCTTCGGCTTCGAGACATCATAGAAAGACAAACGTACGCGTGTCTCTATGACGGCAAAAGTTCAACACATTCGCAGTTCGCATATGCAGCTGGACTAGCGTATGTCGTATGAGTGATTGGGTGACTCACTTTGACATTTGAGCCACCGAAACATTTTTTGAGCGAGCGCATTTCATCACCATTATGGCATTATGTCATATGTGACATGTTATTTAATCCGGAAAAACCCGAGAGTTCACTATAGAATCTTGTCCACAGAGATTTTCACGGCTTTTCATACAACCATATGGTATTGTAATAAGTAAAATTCCTAAATTCTACGCGCGGAGAACACTATTTCGCGGAGGGAGATTCGCGCACATGGCAAACAACGTTCGCCGCATGCAGAGTTTTAGCTCAATAAACATTTGCTGAAGAGAGAAGTTTATAATTGTAAATAATCCGATTGTTGTTAGCCGCAATCGTACAATCGATTACTGAATAATAATCGATTAATCGATTAATCGATTAATCGGGAGCAGCTCTAATTCTAAGTATTATATATAACATGTACTGTTATACTCAGACACTTTACAAAACTCTATAACATAAAAACTGCTGCGAAATTGTTTAACAGGTAATATACACTTCTTTAATTTCCCTATCATAAGACAAGGCAACATATCTAGTCCCTTAGCCCCTATCTTGGATTTTAAGGGACTGTTTACATGAATCCGGATTGAGTTTCATTCCGGATTGAACTCATACCGGTTCTGTTAAAATCCCTTTAGATGTTTACATGAATCCGGAATGAGATGCAGCTCAATCCGGATTGAATTCATTCCGGTTCTCATTCCGGATTGAGTTTCATTGAAATTTCATTCCGGTGGCATGTAAAGGCGGTGCGAGATTTCATTCCGGAATGAAAAATACGACCTATAGAGACTGAAACGAACAACACATGCGTGCTTTTAACATTCATAGACGACAATTTTCAGCCAGAGACAGGAATTGCGCCGACGTCATATTGTTCAATGTAAACAGCTCTTTGTCGACAAGTTATACATTAAAGGTAAATTAAATGCTTGTTTACTTGCGACAGCATCGATTATTGTTGCTACTTGCTAGCAATGCTTTTTCCCTTTTCTTTATGTTTATTCTTCGCCAAATTATCAGTTTAAGGCAGATGTTGAAATGTACAAGCGCTGAAATCGTTGAAAGAAACATACCCGTTATAATGTTATTGATCGCCATCTTGAAATTTCAGATGTTGCGCGATTTTCGATCCTGGTATGTAAACGCGGTTTGAATTCACGTATCAAGTTGTACCTTGAAGTCAGTGCCAATGAATCGAAAATTAAGTTTGTCTTATTTAAAAGAACTCTTAAAACAATGACGAATAACAATTTACAGCTCTTCCATATTTAACTTACTTCTTATTGAGATATCTAGACTTAGGTGATATTCAAATGAGATAATCTATGACGTAGAAAGTTGTACACAACAATGGGAAATCCTGTCAATCTTAAAGATTATTGAACTAAATCACGTGAAGCTTGTCTTTAATGTTTTGTTTCATGAGCTGTAGCAATTACAAAGTTTTGAGTGATTTCTTATAATAATATTGGAAAGATATACACGATTTTCTAATGTTGTGTACAACTTGCTACGTCATAGAATCAGCTCATTTAAATATCACATAAGTCTAAATATCTCAAGAACTGAGTGAAATATGGAAGAGCTGTAAGTTATTCCTCATTGTTTTAATTTTCAAATAAGATAAACTTAATTTTCAATTAATTTGCACTTTAATATTATGAGAGCTCAGAAAGGGAGGTGGTTTTCTCATGCAGGATTCAGAAGCTTTACAAGAACAAAATATATTTATTTTTTATAACAAATTGGTCCAACAACATACTTGGTGAAATTGCTTTGAGGGTGAATTCATTAAATTTTCCCGCATCAACAGCTTTTTCGCAATGTTCTCCTTTGAAGACCACAATAAATTGCCCATCGTCCGGTAACTTTTTTTTAAAAGATATCAATATGGTGGCATTTTCCTAAAAAAAGAACAATATACCAGATATTGGAAAATTTAAGAAACAAATTTTAAACTTTCAATGAAACTACAATCAATGGAGTGTACAGGGGGGGGGGGGATATGCATCGAAATTAGCCTTTTTAGCCTCGTTTCGAAGCAAAGATTCTTTAGAATTACAGACACACAAACGAGGCCAGAAAGGCTAATTTAGATAGACGTAAAAGAATATTTAAATCGGTAGCTATTATGAAAGTGGTCTATGTTTTGTTTGAAAATTTCTACTCCAATACCAAAATATAATCCAATACTAATACTCAATACTCTTTATTATTTCATTTCCTGGAAAGGTATTAGCAGTTGAATTGCAAATTAATTAGAAATACATGAACGCAACAACCCCTCGCCCACTTACGGTTTGAAACTTTTATAGCGTACTAAGTTGCTTACTGTCTTTTACTTGAATTAGGTAATAGCCCATTCATTTGCCAAAATGAATAGATTTTCATATATATATATAGGTAATATTTGGCATTTCACTCGATCAAACTACATGTTGAAAGGATTTATGGTGAAGGAATATATATATATATATATATATATATATATATATATATATATATATATATATATATATATATATATATATATATATATAATATATATATATATATATATATATATATATATACAGTATATATACAAAACACTACTCGCAATACGCCTGGAATTTTGCGTGGGAATCTGCCAGTCCAGATTAGCACCCTCGGCCCAGGGCCTTTGGCGAGGGGATTATATTTGTAGCATCATAAAAACTACTAGAAGTACGAAATAATCTGCAATAATCCCCTCGCTCGCCTTTAGTAGTATAGTAAGTAGGGCTGCGGGCCCAGCAACGTCAAACGTGAATATAAACACCAAAACATCACCAAATTTGTGTCGAGCCACAACTCGGCAATGTTTTGGTACTCACGTTTTATAATCGACGTTGGCGAGCTCACAGCGCCAGTCTCTGTGCTATTATGGTAATCGTTAGTCAATCTAAACACCCCTCCCACGTTTTCTACTCAATTGATGCCAAATATTTAAAAAAATCACAACTTTCGCTAAACTTTACGCTACTTTAGCCATTTTTTAGGTGCGTTTCGACATTTTCACAAATTTGTCGAATCGCATTTAAAAAATAGTCGTTTCAACATTTTCACAAATTTGTCAAACCACATTTAAAAAATAGAAAGCGCCGTTTCAATATTTTCACAAATTACATTTAGGAAAAAATAGAAAGTGTCATTTCAACATTTTCGCGTGTTAAAAAAATAAAATGTGGTACGAGCCCACTCTCACATATTAAAAAATAGAGAGTGTCATTTCAACCGACGCGTTCTGCTGTTGTCTCAATTCACGCGCGAAAAAAAACCACTAGATTTTGATTCTAGTGGTGATGTTTTATCCAAATGGATAGCGAAATGGCGCTCTTTTGATTGGCTAACAACGTTAACTAACAAATAGCCAGTCGTTTCGCGAATTAGTCCGTTTGCTCACTATTTTCAGTGGGTGTGTCTCTCACTACAATGTTTTTGTGACCATATGCGTAGGAGTCAATACCATTTTCTAAAAGGTATCGTTTATCGTCGAAGCAGGATAGCGATACTTTATTAATTTCGTAGCTACCGAGCTGATGTTTGACACTTCTAATGGTCTTCATTGTGTGTCGCAACTGTTTCTGCTTGAGTAACACGCTTTTGTAATCTTCGTGTCTGATTACTTTTTTAATTATATTTTTTCTAATACCTTTAGCGGTTTTCCCACCACCTCCACCCTCTTTCAAATAGCTATACATTTTACTGCGCAACCCAACGAACTCGATAATTGGTGTTCCAGCGCACTCGTCCTTCATCTTGCCAATGACTTTCTTGTTCTCTTTGAAAGCGAATGGGTTGTCTGCAGGGTAATCGCTATTGTCAAACTTTTCGCGCTCCTCCATGAAGTCAGAATAAACGTCGTCAGTTTTGATTGTGTACAACAGACTGTCAGTGTCGGTGAAGTGTAGTCTGCAGGTATCGCTAGAGTACTTTTTCATGATATAGTTGTAGTGGAAGTCATACATCAACGTTTTGCTCAAGTCTAGTATGCACATACCCACGTATGCAGGTCTATTTAATGTCAACGTCTCTTTGACTTTGTGGACAGCGACTAAATTCTCACTAAATATCTTACAAGACACAAACGTAGGCTTTGAGACAAGCTTTTCTAACTTTTTCTCGGTGGTCACTAATCTTACATCCACACGCTTCCTCAAATTCTCCATTGTTTTTCCAAACACACTGTTGTTCATCAACTTGAAGAAATCCTTCTCAAAAGCGTTCTTAGCCGCAGTTCTTTTGACTGTGTTAAAGTCGATGTACTTGCCTAGCCACTTGGACTGGTCAAACTGCAGAACCCTGTGAATCTTATTGATTTTTAATCCAAGATCCATGTACAACTGCAGATTTCCATAGTGACACACGTACTTTTTTTTGTCCATCAAATTAGTCACCAGCTTCTTCACACCACCAACACTCACGTTAAACTTATTTTTGATTTTCGTGCAGTACTCCGACAACATGTCAACGGTTATCTCCATCTTCTCGGGAGCCAACGGGTAATCGTTGTGTAGGTCATGCAAATGGGCTGGGTACTCCAAGTCGACCTCGAGCAGTAAACCTTTTTTACTATTGTTGTGATAGTCGTGCAGATTAACTTTTTCTATTTCTTTCTCAGTCAACCACTTGAAGCCGCCCGTGGGTAGACTTCGACTCATTGCCCATCCATACAAGTTGTTGGCGTCAAGGTACATCAAATACTTCGACTCTTGCTCTTTATCATACCCCTTCATGTACTTATTATTCGCCACACCATGTCTGTTGCATATGTAGCTCACACCACCACGCATACCTAATTCTACGAACTGGAACATGTCGATGTCGGACAATAACTCAAGCTCTACTCCAGTCATCTTTAACATGGCATCCCAAGCCAATCCAGGCGATGTGAAATAATGGCAAGGGTCTAATTTATACTCGCGATGGCATGTCTTTCTAAAGTTCTCAAAAACGTCGGCAAGCAAGAGCACGTCACTTTTCAAATACAGGTCGTGATACTCACCCATACTTTCAACGTCGAAGTAGTCCCACACATCGATGGCGCGCTCGTGCATTTCTTCCGTGATGTGCTCATCGTTCAGAACGCTGTAGAAATCTTTTTTGGAGGGTAGCTCGCGCTCGTCGAATTTTCCAAAGGAGTCCATATAATCATAGGGGTAGACTCCCTTTCTTGTCATAAGTGCCAACCCCTCATCACGAAACACTTCTGACGTGTATTTGAAAGCGTCCCTTGGTAGGTTCTTCACCAAGTTGTCTAGACCACTACTCATGAACTGAAAGCTGTCCAAAAATACTAAGTTTTTTCCAAGCATGAACGCCATGTACTTCTCCATGTTGTTCGGTATCACATTTATGTCTTGACCAAACTTGCCAATCTCCTGCATGATGAAATGGCTATCGTAGCCGCGTAAGTTATGAAAGATCACAGGGATTTTGTCAGTCAACTTAAAGTTCACATTACACTGACGATGCGCAGACCCTCTGTACTCACCTGAGACATGACAGTGGTCTCTCACTCTAACGTCAGCGTCAGTGTACTCAACACTGCAAATATGACAACTCTTAGCCTCATCAAAGTTCTTCTTATCGTCGTCAGTCAGTGTCATCTCTCTGTTAAAGTGACTCTCAGATGTCTTTTTACAATATTCGACAATTTCTAACATTTCCCCAATAAACTTGTTAACTGCATTTTCACCGCGATACACTTTCACTGGCTTACTGTACTCGTTATCGTAGCAACAAACTAATTTATACCCATAACCGCAGTCAACATGCCTCTGGTAAGCATTTGTGTAGCTACACTCGCTTGATGGCGTCGCTGTGTGCACCTTCTGTGTGATAGCCTCGAAGTCTGCGTACACCACAAATGGTACATTTAATTGTCTGCTAAAATTCTCATATTTTACTTTCGCGCCTTTTTGTGGCATTTTAATAGCTTGCTTCCCATTAATAACCAAACACACTTCAATATGACTTTCAAGCACGTCCGCGCGGGTGAAACACTGCAAACAATACCTACAAAAGTGCTTTCTCGCCTTATACTTTGTTTGACGGTACATGAATTTGTTAAAATCGCGAATGTACACATAATGCTTGTTGCCCACGTCATTAGTTATCAACAGTAGGTCCATATGGTCAGGATACGTCTCCTTAGAAACGTACACAGGGAATGGCTGCTTATTTTCATACCCAAAAACATTAATACTAATTTCGTTAGCCTTTTCGATCTTGTTGTAATCTTTGACTGATACTGGGAAGTCAATCCCATCATAATTCAACTCGCCGACATGCTTAGCGTACTTCGACGTTCTATCGGAGTGTTTTCCAACAGGAAACTTATGCGCTAGGTGACACCATCTAAAGCATTTGTTGTCATCATCGTTATTTACGTTTATCAGACCCTTCATACTGTTGCGCAGCTCCTTTGGCAGCGCAATGTAGCTACTCCCATGCAAAGGTCTGTAAATAGCGACGTTGACGTAGTGCGCATCTATTTTGTCGATAGTCCATCCAGACCCCTCAGACAACCACCCAGCTATCCGCGTCAAAATCTGCTCCGACCCACGATTGGCGACACCCTCGATGTCATGCTCATTAATGACGACGAACGTTTCGCTGTTAAAGTAGGCAGTTTTGTATGTGGTCTTATCAAGCTCTAAAACTTTCTCAAAAGTGACCTTGACTGTCTCCACCACTTTCATTCCGTTGGTCTCACCTAACTCACGTCTCAAAAGGTTAGTGACAGCACTTCTACTACCATTCACCTGGTTTATGTCTCTGTCGTCAATTACCTCGACTCCATAAGACCTTGTGAACCCTCTCAGCGCTCGATCCAACAGATGCGTCGACGGTGTGTGGTCCTCGACTGTAGGTTGTGTTTTCTTGGTCTCTAAAAAAGCCGTGAACGTTGGTCGCTTCATCTGTTAGTGAATTGACAACGGCTGCACTCGTCTTATGCGCCCGTCTTTTTTTCAGCGGGTTTTTCACAGTCCAACTCATTGGCTTCTATATATACTACACTTGTTTTTTTTCCTAAACCACTCGTCGTAATAATTGTCACCACTTTCGCACCATCCCAGCTTTGGGTACACCACCCCAAACAAATTATCGTCGAACAAGTCTTTCACCTTCCCGTCTTTGAGGTCTGACACCTTCTTGAGTGTCTCTAATTGTCTTCTATGACACAACCTAATAATGTAGTATCCGTATCTGCTGACATTTCTACCCTTTATCAAATTGCATGAGTACAACGCATTGACAACTTTCAAGAAGTCCTCTTTTATCAACTCAAGGTGCTCACCCTTCACAACGTTCCGCAGTCTCCTCCCCATCCACCAAGACCGTTTGTGAACGCTTTTTAGTCGTGTGAGTCTCATATCACTATAGCTCTGAACGTAACCCCATTCGATGTCGCCACACTTTGGACACACGTACCCACCGCACTCAGTCATGTTTTTCACAACGTCACAATCCGAGCAGTAGTAGAGCCTGGGGGTGTCTCCACACTCAATTTGCGTCTCACTCACGATTTCGTCAATTGTGTAGCCGTAGCTCATCTGCCTCATAAGTTTGTCCATCACTCTTATACTACTCCAACATTTTTTTACCGAGTTAGCACCCACACCGCTACTCCACTACCCAAACCTAGCGCGCTAACAAACAACAATTGGTATTCCTTCATTTCCGCGCTCGGTTGGTAGTAATCCGCAACCCTTGGGGAGTCAGTGAACACTCGTCCGCTGTACTGTATGGTCATTACGCTTCTAAGTTCCTCCAACGCGTGGTTTGTGTCATTGATGTCAGCGTTAGCATCTGAGAGCATTTGCCGTAAACGTTGAATCTTATCTTTCTTGGCGACCTCATTCTCGTACCACGCTTCTTTCGCGCTGGCTAACTGCTCCAACGCATGGTTGTGTCTTTCCATCTCAGCTTCATAACCTGAGTGATTAAACTTCGAAAACATAAAGCCAGCGCCTGCAAAAGCCACTGCATTAAATATCCCTCCAGCCACAACACTCGCCATTAACTTACGTTGATTTGAATGGATCTGTCGGTATCCACTTTTTCGATTGCGCCCATTTTACTAACAGCGTTCCTGCACCAACAGCTGCAGCAAGTTTCACTGTGCCTTTCACTGTCTCTGGTGTTCCCAATGGTTCTCCCAAAGCCTTTTTAGAGATCATACTCACTGCCACAGCGCCAGTCGTAACAAGTAGCGCGTCGTACAGTTCGTTCATAAGTTCTTTTCGATCGATCGCAGACATATATACATTGTCGTGTGTTTTGTTCAAGAATCAAATGTGTCAAGTGTTGGACGACGAGTTCTACAACTTTCTGACACAGCTGGTGCAGTACTCACAGGCTCTAGTCGTGTCTCTTTTTCACTGCTAATTGTGTACCATAACGAAGCACCAGCGATGATTACACCAAGTGTTCCGACAACATATCCATAACCCCACTCACTACCCTGTTCTTCGTTGACTATCATTTCACGCATTTTCTTTTCTTTCGCAGCTTTCGATATCTCAGCCAACTTTTTACCAGCGGCGACACGCTTTGGGTCCTTCACCTTAACACTTTTCACATCAGCCGTAATCTTCGCTTCAACAGCCGTCTGTGAGTCCTCAACCATCTAATACATTATCACGTGTTATCTTACTCACAGATGACCTCACAGGTGTCTCACAGTTGACCTCACAGGTATCTCACAGTTCCAGACCAAACGCACTAAAAATTAGGATTTTTTCTGGGAGTATAACATAATGACTCAAGCCCGAGAAATCAGCGAAGAAGATATTGCCAACATGCTGAGAACAGCCTTTATCAGTGTGCCCACCCTACAAGACGCCTCTGGACCTATCGTCTTAAACGAGTACTTCTCAACATACACAATGTTCGACCCCGACCCTGAAGGGCCACCAAAACGGCTTGGCTCTCAGATCCGCCATACGAGGTATCTTCTCGACGCTTGGATCGATCTTCGAGAAGACAGAGCCAACGAGCTTGCTGATACATTAGCTAGCATAATCCCTGTGTGGTGTTACTCATCATTCAAGTACCTCATGTTAGCAAGTGGTGTCTACTTGAACAACCCTTGTGAGTCCACAGCTACATTACTCGGTAGTTTCCTCCAAGTGTTCTTAGCGACCCTCGTGTGGAAACCATGCCCAACCAAAGCCAAAGCGTGGCTAGAGCTCGCCGCAAACCGCGACGTTCACGTTTGCAAGGTGGGGTGCAATGAGATACTAGGTGTGGACGATATCAGGGACCACATACTCTCGCCTGCCCACAGACACTTTGCGAGAGACGAAAACGTGTACACCTGTCACCCATGCGGTGTGGTCACCAACGACCCACTGCATCGCTTAAGACATGAGAGCTCGAGGTCTCATCTTAAAAACTTAGAGCTTCAGCGGATATTCAACATGGAACGACGGTTCCCACCACAATAAAAAATATTTATCCGAAGGTATAGTAACCATGAGGAAAGTTGGTAAACTAGAAATCGTGATTGGTCCCATGTTTGCAGGAAAAACAACAGAGACTCTCCGCAGGTTAGTCGCGTTAAGTAAATCAGGGCTCAAAGTCCTCTACATGAATAACACAGGTGACACTAGGCGAACTGACCACGCGTTCTCCACACATCGTCAGACCATTGTTGTTGGATCAGACAGTTTACCCGCGAAGTTAATCACCAACCTCCCGAGTTCTTCCGAGATAGCTGATTACGACGTCATCGGAATTGACGAGGGCCATTGGTACTCTGGGTTACTCCCAATTATTCACGAGTACATCAAAGCTGGCATTCATGTCATTATTTGTGGTCTCATAACAACGGAGCACTTAAAAAGACTTGGTGAACTCGACACACTCTTCCCAATGGCAGACGACATCACATTTCTAAAAGCGTATTGCGCCGTTTGTCGCGACACTTACGGAACAACTGTTGAAGCGCCATTCAATTGGAGATACAACCCAGGACCATCATTCGTTGGTGGTGCTGAGCAATATCGCGCAGTGTGCAGACGTCATCATCCTTCCACACAAAATTAAGGGTGTTCTCGGATACCCCACTTTTTTAAATTTAGACATTGGTCACATGAAGCGTCCAATGTACCGTAGAAACATTTTTTCACACAGTGGTCAGAAGGTTTGTGAAATAAAGAGAGAAAGTTTCGCAGATATTTTTTACTGAGTTAAAAACGTCTTTAAAAAATGCTAGAGCAGTTGTCACTTCAGACGTCGTCTCAACAACGAGAACGAGCGCTAATTCGACTCATTACTCGCTGTCTAAAAAGTCTCTTTACAATAGCGTCTCTCGTGGTTACTCAACGCTGATTTATTTTTAAATTTGCGAAGGCAGTGAGAGCATTGAAACCCAACGTCAAAGAGATATTTTATCACTGTGGTAATAGCGTCGTCATATGAGTCGCACAAGAGTGTTAGATAACCAGCGGATTTATATCTGAGCAACAGAGACTCCTGCTCTTTGGACGTCTTGCCTGTGCCACCTGGATTCTTGAACTCAATCACGAGTCCGCTATGCTGTCGGTTTGCATTGGCAATAACTAAGTCAGGTGTCCCACGTTGGTAACCTTTTTTCCACGAATTTATTCTCTTCGCAGAAGTGTCTTGGTTCTCACCACAAGCGGCTATCAAAATAGCTTCTGGATAATATCTCCTAAGAAAACCAACAACTTTCGTATGAAGGTCGAACTCAGTGATCATTACGAATTGATTGTGTTTGAGACCAACGCTAGCTAAACTTTTTTTAACGCTTGGTAAGACTTCTGAGTGCACCCACCTTCCAAAGTGTTTCGCACGTTCCATTTTACTCGAGAACACCAATGAGTAGACCCCAAGTTCGTTGATAAACGAGGCTTGTTCCATCTTCATTTTGCAATCGGGTTCGACGTGGTCATTAACTGCGTCTTTTGGTCGAGCGTAACCTAGAGCACTTGCGACTTCTCTTGCTTTGAACCATATTTCACCGTTGCCCATGACCGTTGTGATTTGGTGGCCATCGAAGTCGAATAATCGAAGCGCTGTGGAGGTCATCACTATATTATAGTCTCCTACAAAAAAACTACTCGACATAGGTGTCAGGTTTTTTATAGATCTGGTTTGTTGTGTACCAATGCAGCAGGTGTGTTTTATTAGCCCTCAGTTTTCTACGTCGTCTGAAAAAGTTTCTAATGTTACGAACCAGTTTTCTAAGCCAACCCATTACATAACTTAAGTCACGTCTCCTACCACTCCTACTTTGTCTGACTCTGGTAACGCGATAGGTTTGCCGTAAGTCTTTTTAGACCTCATACCAATCTCAGCGTGGAGCTCGAGAGTCACGTCGCCGCGGCCAAACGATCCACCAGCTTTGAACATGTGATCAGTCGTTTTATTTATTTTATATATTTCACGTTCTTTTGAAACACATGCTCCCATTTACTTTATACCATATTCCTTCATCATTTTTCCACCCATGATTATGATGTCTCGGTTTGCCATGTAGCCACTCACAATTTTCATGCCGTAGAATTCTATTAATGATGGGTATGCATAAGGTGCGAGTGGTATTCTTGGTCGGTGTATTCCAAAAATTGTTCCATAGGGTGTGCCTATCTTTTTCATATTTGCTATAAAGTCTGAATCGGCTGACTTGGTGTTGTTGACCCTGACATGTGAATTATCCATTTGCCAGTGTATCGATATCATATGCGTTTTTGTGAGGTCAACACCACTCGGAATAGTGCATATGCTCTCCATCGCTGGGACGCTACCACCATACGCGAGTCCATTAGTCATACCAGTCTTGTACCCTATGAACTTGTCCCAACTACCATCGTCGTTTGATATAATTGTCTCCCAATTTGATCCAGCGGTTCTCATTGGTAACCTCACCACAACAAAAATAGAGAGGTCGCACCATTGCATACTTGGGCAATTAAAATGGAGACCTGACTCAAGTGGGATTGGTGTTAACACAGGGGACAGAAAACTTTGGCTTACACTTCTGATGCCGATAATAGGACCATAAGCTAGGTTGTTCTGCACTAATTTACTTGTTCCACCAATGGCTTTCACATTGTTTGAACCATTGGCGTGAAATTCCACATTTTTCAAGGCGTGTGTGCTAACGTTGAAGTCGAGCACAATGTTGTAGGACTGACTCTTGAGGAAACCTGATAGTAGTTGCTCTAGAGCTCTTTTATTGATAGCGTCTGAGTCATCGACTGGGTCTGCTACGTTTTTTATCGTTGAGCCTTGCATGTCTATTATTCCAGACATCCTTCCACCAGTCGCGCTTAATTTAGGATCTTCGTCCAGATGCCTTTTCGTTCTCTTTAGTATTTTATCGTGAGGGTCGTCAGACTCGTACCCATAGTTTAGACTCATTACTACTTCAAGGTGTATTTGGTTACTAAATAGCCAGAGACCGCTGAGAACCCTAAGATTATCGCTAATGTTGTCGTGTCTGACTTACTTGTGGTGGTCGTAGTTATTTGATTGGTGGTGGCCACTGTTTTCTTCGCAGGTGGTGTAACTAGAGTTTCCAAGTGAAGTCCTACCGCTTGGTGGACTTTTCTATGCTTCGCTTTTGACGCTCGAAAGTTCAACCCGTCATTATACCCAAACGTCATCCCAGTTTCAGACGAAGTTCTTAGCACGTTATTGTAACCGACAATGGGGTCCTTTAACATGACCATGCTTTTGGGGATAAGCCAAGTATTAGGTGTCACAGCTGTGTCTAGCTTAACGTTGGTGGTACTAATCGCTTTATTCATAAGGTTGATCCAAACACTTGGCGAATACTGAACCACAGCGTTTTCAACGATGTCTCTAAAGATTTGTTGGGTTTCTCGAGCACTGGCTCTAGTTCCCACAATGCTTTGCTTTGACCTCGCTTGGGCTCCAAGAATGGCATACATGTAAACTTCAATCGATTGGTTTAGTAGTTCTTGTCCTAGTGGTGTGAACCCGTCAGAGTGTATTGGGCAATACCGACGATAATCACCTTGGATGTCTTTGATGTATCTATTGTCAACATCAGTCAATGGTACGTGACCTTTCAAAAGTCGCCAGTCAGGGAGGTACAGTCTTAAGATGTTGTTAATGTCAACTTGACTCTTACTCAAACGAAACATCACGCGACGAATGGTGAAGTACACATGAAACCTCATGAGACCTACGACTTGCTTCGGAACGTCGACTTGATAACTTAAGTTCTGTAGAGACACCCCTGAGCGGTACGTAGCGATGTACATACCTGCGATCGCTTGATAGTAACTCTCCGTTAGAGTCCAAACTGTGTTAACGTTACCACCAATTGCCTTGTCGTCGTGACGTCTTTTGGTGTCGATGAATATTTTCGGTAGATTTGATTTGAAGGAATTACTGTCGTCAACAAAGACGTCAAAATTGTGGGTTGGGTAATTTAGGACATATGGTGGAAACGTTTCGACTTCTCTGTAGCTCTTGTGGGTCTCTGTCAGTAGTAACTTTGAGACACGCCCATCGCTCGACCATACTCTTGGGAATCTTGGTGTGTTGCTAAGGAATTTTGTGAAGCCCTCATTCTTCGTGAACTTCGACGACTTTATGTTTATCATGTCAGAATACTTTGAACCCGACTTGAAGTAAATGTCGACGGTCTTGACTGTTTTATTGTCGTCTGCGAGGTTGTACCCAAACTCAAACTTATCTAGTTGCGCATTTGGAAATTCACCAAGAAGAATTAGCTCACCTTGCTTTCTTTTTGTTAGCATCTACATAACACACACTATATTATATGGTCAGGGTTGTAGTGTTGATTAGAGGTCCAACGGAAACTGTGGTTCTACCAGAGGCACTTTTAACGTTTGGCTCAGATCCTCCATCTTGCGAAATATTTGGGTTGAACTCGAATTTGCTTAAAGTGGTGTGAGGGTACTTTTTGATGAGGTCTGCCTTCGATGTGTTAGCCATCGCGCGTTTGTAGTGCTTTCCATAGTACTCACGAAGGGCTTTCTGCATATAATATACCATATGTTATACATAATGCGAAAGTTGACGGTATTCATTGAAGGCTTAGAAAAAGTTGTGTCCTTTGACAACAGCGTGATGGTTACGCACGATAACCCATGCATTATGGTCAAGACAGCCACTGTGTTTTGGGACTACAATAACATATTAGATGGCGACGCCCCTCATCTCTCCGAGTTTAGTTACCCTTCGAGTGATCTTAAAAGTACAATAACGAGTGGAGGGTACACTAACTTCGACACACTAGTCAGACTATTAAAAAAAGACTTTAAAGAAAGGAGGGGTGCGGACCTTGAGATAGAAAAAAGAATGTTCACAGGTAGATGCGGGATTAGGGTTAGCGCCCCACTTAAGCTTGGCGAACTTGGGCCTCTATTTGGTTTCGCGAGGGATAGGGTGATTAAGGGTGACTCACTGTGGTACATTAGTCCAAACGAGGTCGACATGCTTAGAGGTCTGAAGTACATAGAAATCTTATGTGATATTGTTGACCCTGAAAGCAATGTGGGTATTGATGGGAAGCGAAGCAGTGTGATCACAACGTTGCCAATACCCACTAAACAGTCTTTGAATGGGTCAGTGCAACGTCATGTAGACATCGAGTCCAAGGTGAGAATTAAAAAAGGTGTTTACTCAAGTATAACGTTTCGCATCAAACCAAGTAACGGCGCTATTAAAATTGGTGCGGTGCTATTGGAACTGTATATTGTGTGAGTTATATGGAACTTGGTGTGGAAACAGAGCAAGGGTTGAGAGACATTTATTACAATCCTAAGACAGGGTACAGTGGTGCGGAGAGGTTGTATCAAAGTGCATTGGGAGACGGATTGAAAGTAACTAGAAAAACAGTGAAAGAATGGTTGACAGCGCAGGACACCTACACTAGGTACAAACCCATTGTGAGAAGACATAAGTTCCGTGCGACTTTTGTTGGATTTCTTGGTGAGGAGCTCCAAATGGATTTAGTGGACATGAGTAAGTATTCAAAACAGAACAAAGGGTATTATTGGATATTGACAGGCATTGAAATATTGAGTAGATATGCTTTTGGAATTGCAGTTTATAGAAAAGACACTAAGAACATGACTAAGGCTGTTGGAAAATTGTTGAGTGACTTTAAAGATCGGTTTGGAGCCATGCCTAAGTTAGCGCAATTTGACGATGGACTTGAGTTCTACAATGTTGGGGTGAAAAATTTGCTGAAAAAACATGGTGTTGAGTATTTCAGCACTAAGAGCGATAAAAAGGCTGCTGTTGTCGAGCGTTTTAACAGAAGTCTCAAGAGCATTATGTGGAAGTACTTTTACACCCATGGAACATACAAATGGATTGACGCTTTGGACCAGTTTGTAAGCAATTACAATAGCAATGTGAACCGCAGTATTATGATGAAGCCGAAGGATGTCAATAAGTCAAACGAAGGCGAAGTGTGGACCACTTTGTTCGGTCACCAATTTGCAGACAACCCATTACCAAAGTTTAGAGTTGGTCAATCGGTGAGAATTAGTAAATACAAGAGCGTGTTCACAAAGGGCTACGAAGCCAACTTCACTGAGGAGCTGTTTAAAGTGGTAAAGGTTATTCGTGGTGATCCGAATGTGTACGAAATTGAGGATCACACCGGTGAACAGATTATTGGTAAATTTTATGAACAGGAATTATCGCTGGTCAATAAGAAACGTGGTGGTGACGATGTGTACAGAGTTGAAAAGGTGTTGAAAAGAAAGAAAGTCGGAGGGAAGAAGATGGCGCTGGTCAAGTGGTTGGGTTATGAGAGCAAACATAATTCGTGGATACCAGAAAGCAACATTCAAAATGTGAGCTAATGTAATATGGTTGAAGGTGGAGAAGTTTTCGACGAGGTCGAGATGGAAACCCTCAATAAGTACGAAGACATGAGTGACGAGCAATTAGAAAAGACGCTCGCCGATATCGAAGATGCTATTCAAGGCGTGTACGGCAAGTACACTGAAGACAACATGCCGGAAGACGTTCGTGTTAATTACGACGACTATCAAGACCACGCGAAAAAGATAATGAGTGAGCTAGACGCGAGGCGAGGTGGGCAAAAAGAGACGTCATTTATTGATACTGATGATGGTAAGACGGTGACAATAAAGGGGACCAACACAGTAGTCCCCGCAGTGGAGTTTGTCGAGCAGGAGTCATATGGTGACGTCAATGACGAGAGTTTTAGTATAGCTTTTGAAGAGGAGGAGGAAATTGAGAGAAGGCTGGGCGAGCTAAAAGAATCCAACAAAAAGCTGGCAGAAAAACACATAAAAAGAATCAAGCTAATAAATAAGAAAATACGTAAATTGAGTGGAAAAACACTCGGCAAGGACCACGCGTCAAGGGAGATAGTCAACAGGTCGCAGGTCACGGACTCAGAGGCTATTTTTTTCAAACCGATAAAGAAAGATGGTAAACCTGGGAAACCCAAACTAATTCTAAAACCTGGGAAAAATAAAAAAAACTTGGTCTACAGTAAAGACGATAATAGTAAAAACGCGATTGAGCAGTTCAAACAGTTAGTTAGTCAAATCCCTGAGAGCGCAGAAACAACAGCTGTCACAACAGAAGTAGCCCTAGATGATCCCCCAGTGATTGAGACAAAAGTGGACTACGACGACATACTTGGGTTATCGTCAAACGAAAACCGTGATCTGAATGGTGTGCTTAATCCAAGCGAAAGCGTGTTGCGTGAGTCAAGAATAGGTGACACTGGCTCGTTGCAAATACAAGCAGACTATTTTCAAAAGGCGTTAGACGAAGAGCTTGGAAGATTGGTGGAGCTCGAAAAAAAAAAAGCTAGCCAAAGTGGTCTCACGAGTGACGAAGAGCGAGAGTACGCTGATTTGCTTGAAAGAGTGAGAGGACTTGAGAAAGCCAGAGACAGAACCCTAAGACAGCGCGAACTCGAAGAGGTTAGAGAGCGACAAGAAGTCGACATTGACAGATTTCAGAAATTTAAGGAATGGGCCAAAGAAAATATGGTTGGGTTGAGCGCTGTGGCAATTTCAATGGCTGGGATTATAACAACTATTATTATCGCTGGGAGGTCCGCTGTTATGAAAGGCGCTATGGCCACGAGGTCATTTGCGCAGGCTGTTAAGAACGCGATAACGAAGATGGGTCCATGGGCTGTTGGATTGGCTAATTTAGTTTACAATATGTTGACGTTGGGTGCGAGGGGTCTTGCTTGGTTGGCCCAAAATCTCTGGGTACTCGCAGTGGTACTTGCGTGGTTCGCTTATGACTATTACAAGCTAAAACGGTAGCGATAAAACATATGTAAAGGTATATGAACGCCACGTCAGCAGAGTTGAGCCCTGGTTTTAGACGAGCGACCATGGGTGTCATAAAAGGGGTGAGAACGCAACACGTAATCACGTTGAACCCTAATAAAGTCAGTCCTGGTGAGGAACTTTACATTGACATACCGAAGCTTAAGGTTAGTAGCTGTTTGGTGCCTGGATCGTTGGGTCTAGTGTTCGACTTTAAGAATGCAAACGCCAAAAGCTGGTTCTTGAACAATGTTAGCAAGTTGTTGGTTGAGAAACTTGTTGTGAGACTAGCTGGAGAAACTGTGTATGACAACAGTGGGGAAAATTACACTGGTGTCTATCGCGACCTTTGGGAAAGTGTTTACTGCGCGAGACCAAATGATTGACTATGGTATTGGTGGTGAGAACTTGAGAAAGTTAATTTCTAAGGACGACAGTGGCGCGGCGAGTGGGAACGTCGCTAAAGTTAGTGACGCGTTGATGTTTGGTGTGATTGGAACAAAGCAGCGGATTAAGCTTGGCAAGATCATGAATGACCATGGGTTGTACGCTCCTTTTAGCATGAACAACAACTTGCAGTATGTGATCACACTTCCGAAGGCCACAGACATCATGGTGGCGCAATCCGGTAGCGCTGTGGGCGGATACACTCTGGAGAACCTCGAGCTTGAGTACGAAACGATTGATAACCAGGAGCTTGCTGACGAAATAGCGTCGGGCTATGCAAGTGGTCGTAGTTTGTCGTATGAGCACGTCACGTTGATGAAAACCACCGAATGGGACAAAGGCACGACCATTGTGAATGAAAACATTAATCTTCCAAGAAAAAGCATGAAGGCGATTGTGTTGCTATTCATGAATAAGGTGCGAACAGACAGCGAGGAGTTTCTTTACCCAAATATTGATAGTGTTAGAGTCACAATTGAAGGCGTGCCAAATAGTGTGTACTCACAAGGCATCCCAAAGTCGAAGTTCTACGCAGAGGCAAAACGGTTGTTTGGTTTGGGTGAGGAACACGCTCAGTTTATGACCATACAGAAATTCTATAAAGATGGCTTTGCGTTAGTCATTGACTTGAGGAGCGTTCAAGATAATTACAACGTCGCCACTGGTAAAAAAATTGTAAACACACAATCCGGCGTACTTCTTGAGATCACAAAGAAAGCGACGACTGCAAATGTCATGTGCAGGGTGTTTGTGATAAGTGATGGACTGGTCAACTTCATGAACAATGGGTTGCAATCAATCCAGTATTAAATCAAACGTGAGTTAATGGAGACTCCGTTTAATATGCTAATTGTTGGTATGACAGCTTGTGGTAAGACGCACTATTTGTTGGAAACATTGGAATCTGAGTACTTTAGCAAATTTGACTACATTGTGTTGATTTGCCCTACTTTCGAGTGGAACAAAGCGTACCAAGATTGGAAATATGTGCACGACCCCGACGTGTTAGCGATAGACTGCACACAGGACAATGTCGACGCTGTTCTCAAGTGTGTAACAAATGTTTTTAAAGGCACTAACACTCTGATCGTGTTGGATGACTGTGCGAGTTCTCAAGATGTTAAGAATAGGACTAGTCAATTGGTCAACTTGGCTTTTAGCGCGCGACATTTTATGCTGAGCGTTATTGTCATCACACAACAACTGACGTCGATCGCAAAACCGTACAGAGAAAATATTAGTAAGCTCGTTTGCTTCTACTGCCCGAGTAGGAGTGATATGAAGGTCGTTATCGACGATTACCTTGGAAACATTAGCAGAGAAAAATCGTCGGCGATTGCGACTGCATTAAAAAATAATAAGTACGCTAGACTAGAAATCTCACTGCGCTATCCATACAGTCACGAAGTTGTTATTCCGCAATAAAATATGGGTATAAGTAATAGCGTGATGGTAAAACGCAAAAGTGAGGAAAATCCTACGATTGAGGAATTAGTTGAGGAGACTGATGACACCTCAACTGTGGAAGACAACATCGACGTTAGGAGATCCGAACTTATTAGACTGTCCGGTGACGGTGTGGTAAGTCAGTCTGAAGCGTACATTAAAAAAGCGTCCGCAAAAGTTATTGATAAGATATGGCGCCAATACGAGTTGAAGAGAATGGAGATCGCAAACGCTTTTCTCACCGACTTGCTAATCAGCAAATTCGCCAGCTTACTAGATGGGTTGAACGCTATCGAGAACCCTGACGAACTAAATGACGAGTTGCAAAAAGACCCGCTATTAAAAAAAGACGTTGAGAGCATTGTCGCGATTGTGACGCCGTACGTGCCTTTCTTGGGCTTGCTGTCGGGAGGAATCACAACGTCGAAGTATGTGTACGATCACCATTTTAGAAAAGAGGCAACAAACACTGAGAACAGTGAGCAAACAGACTAATTCGCAAAACGACTGGCTATTTGTTAGTCAATGTTGTTAGCCTATCAAAAGAGCGCCATTTCGCTATCCACTAGAGTCAAAATCTGGTGGTTTTTTTTCGCGCGTGAATTGAGAGCAGCAGAACGCGTCGGTTGAAATGACACTCTCTATTTTTTTAATATGTGGGAGTGAGCTCGTACCACATTTTATTTTTTTAACACACGAAAATGTTGAAATGACACTTTCTATTTTTTCCTAAATGTAATTTGTGAAAATATTGAAACGGCGCTTTCTATTTTTTAAATGTGGTTTGACAAATTTGTGAAAATGTTGAAACGACTATTTTTTAAATGCGATTCGACAAATTTGTGAAAATGTCGAAACGCACCTAAAAAATGGCTAAAGTAGCGTAAAGTTTAGCGAAAGTTGTGATTTTTTTAAATATTTGGCATCAATTGAGTAGAAAACGTGGGAGGGGTGTTTAGATTGACTAACGATTACCATAATAGCACAGAGACTGGCGCTGTGAGCTCGCCAACGTCGATTATAAAACGTGAGTACCAAAACATTGCCGAGTTGTGGCTCGACACAAATTTGGTGATGTTTTGGTGTTTATATTCACGTTTGACGTTGCTGGGCCCGCAGCCCTACTTACTATACTACTGCCTTTTCTACCACTACCCCATCCATGGTCCCCAGTGCCCAGACCGCGTATTTGTATTTGTAATCGGTCGATAGCAAATCCCAAAAGGCCGGTTCGTCGTACGTAGATTTTGAACGTTATGTCGGCCAATATTTACTTGCTTTCAATTCTGAAAACAGATTTGGAATTACCGAGTCTAAATACATAACATACAGTACGTGTCTATTATATTACGAGAACGTGCATACCCTTCGTAAAAACGGTTTATGTACTTAGAAATTAGTTGGCAATCAGCCAGCCCAGCCCAGCCGCTGTTCGTCGCATACTTTGAATGTTATCTCGATCAATATTTAACCGTTTTCAATTCTGAAAACAGATTTGGAATTAGCGAGTCTAAACACACGTAGTACCTATTATATTACGCAAACGTGTATACCCTTCGTAAAAACCTCTTTATGTAGTTCGTCATATCACCACCACTGATCTCTAAATAAAGACTGGATTGAGCTTTCTATTGTATCTGATGAGCTGATTTTGAAGCCTGCATATTTGTATAATGTAAATTAACGAGAGATCATTAGAAACTCCGACTTTGCAAGCAAATCAAACTGTGACGCTAGCAAAATAGGTTTAGTGTCTGGCCAATATAGTTTCTTTGTTAACATTAAATGCATAAAATCTTCAACCTAATTTGACGTCTCATATCAGGCTTCTCTCACTGGATAATTAGAGCCAACGGTGGCCATTGCTAAGGGACCAAAGTCGCAGTAAATCTGTAGGTAGGCGATGAATCGTTTTACCCAGTAATTTGAAAAATGTTTTCTGCTCCTCTTTATAGTAATATTATTTTATTTTGTCGATGGTAAGAGCACATAAACCATCAAAAAACTCATAGGATTCTCAGTTGGTCCCTTAGTAATGGCGGACTTCCGGCTTCATTTTCTGAACAATAGTTGCTCGATCCAGTCTTTATTTAGAGATCAGTGATCACCGCTCAAATATTGTACGATTCGAACGGATCGCCCAAAACGACTTTTTACTTCCTTATAAGGAGTTGATCCTACCATTCTCCGCTCATTACAAACCTTTAGTGAGAAATGGATCCCTGCCGCGGCGAGATTATCACCCTCCCTTGTGAGGGGACAATTTTCGAGTGTCGACTTATACCCCACAAAATATGATACGTATTAAAAACAGAAAATTACTTTCATGTACACCACATACCTCACAATGTGCCTTGTCAGGAGCCACTGCCAGAAATAAAAATAAATTATAGTAATTCAAAATGATCTGAAAGTAAACTTAAATGAATTCAAAATAAATTACATAATTTATTCAAAATAAATTACATAATTTATTATACAAAAAGTGACACGTACCTTCAAAAGGCTGCTTTATTTTTGGCTTTGTAGTCGACGTTTTCTAAAATTTATAAACTGACAAGTTGGAAAATGCATAATAATAATAATAATAATAATAATAATAATAATGTAAACTTTATTTATTCATAATTGATATATACTACAATGATAAACCTCTCTTTTACAGGTAGTTCACCAATGTCTACTTGAATTAACGATATATATGATATATAATATTAGTTTTGCATTAGTGTTGGGTTGTCCCAGGTTTTGTTACGTTTACAGAAAATATAGTACGAGGTTCTTATACAAATGTTAATTATTCTTTTCATGAAGTACTTTCGGCAATAATAATAATAATAATAATAATAATAATAATAATAATAATGAAGTATTAGGAGCATTATACAATAGTCTCGATGCTCTTACAACAATATATTCTTAATGTTACTTATAAAACTAAATAAATTACAGTTTCATTATAAGATAAAGCCTGCTACATATATTACCACTATGAACAAAAAACTATTAATTTAAAAAAAGAAAAGTCTTAAGTGCTGACTTAAAACTACTTAAAATATCAATGCTTCTAATTTCCTGTGGTAATGAATTCCACAGTTTCGGTGCGGCAACTGAGAATGTTCTGTCTCCATGAGTCACCGTTTTGGCTCAAGTAGCAGATTTCGGTTAGATGATCTTAAAGTACGAGTAGGGTTATATTTAGTCAGTAAATCAGTAATATCAATAGGTGCCTGGCCATGCAAAGCTTCGAAAGTAACTATCAGTATCTTAAAAACAATCCTTTATCTCACTGGCAACCAGTGAAGATTACTAAGCACAGGGAGATGTGATCTGATTTTTTAACTCTTGCAGCAAGTCTGGCAACTGTATTTTGAATTCGCTGTAACTTGCTCAATTCAGCTTCTGGTAAGCCATAAAGGATGCTATTACAGCTGTAAAGTTTTGATGTTATGAATGCATGCACCAACTTCTCACAGTCCTTTTTACTAAAATATTTCCTGATCTTGCCGATATTTCTGATAGCCAAAGTGGCTGATTTACAAATGTTATTTACATGAGTATTTAGCTTTAGTATAGCCTTCCTACCTTTCATTTCCCAGAAAGGTATTCAATTGGAAATTAATTAGATTTGTAGCACCCCATTATAACACTATTCAAACATTAGCTAGCTTTATCCAGGTGAATTATTACTCTTCACACAGTATGTAACAGAGGTGATCTGAGTATCTAACAGCTGGATGTGTAAAACTAAATGGGGCAGTAACGTAATTGCGTTACCACCAGATTTCGTTGGTGGAAACAAAATATCGTTTTTAGGAAAACTTTGAATTTGTAAATCAATATTGAATACTCTATTTCCAATTGGCTTAGTAAAATCTTATTGGTTAACAAGACAATGCACAACCAACACCCCAACATTTCAAATGCAAAACAAACTGAAAATTTTGAAATCTAGAAGCTCGGAAAGACAATTTGCAGCAATTTGAGCAAACTTTTTCATCTAATTCTACAGCGAGCATAGTTCAAATGAATCCAAGAGTTGCCTGCTGTCTCTTACCAGGTGTCGCTACTTTTTGCGCCTAGTACTGACAGAAGGATCTGGGAACCAATCTAACACTCGCGTGGCAAAGGTTTAGGGGTTGGCTAACGCTTCAGGTTACAGCCTACACACGTTTGTAAAATCTCGTGTAGATGAAGCCCGTGGTAAAATATTGGGGGGGGGGGCTCCCCCGGTTCCTACGCCTATGGTATTTAGTCCCTGTCCAAAGCTTACTTGATAGCGCGTATAACAGAAATTAGAACGTTCTGGCAAAACAAGAATAATTGAAATAATTACAAAAATGTCTGGAGGAAAGACATCACAAAAATGCGTTTGTTTTATTATTTCACATTTTTTGGTACAGTGTACTTGGGTAACGATATTATCTCTGGGGTAACGCGATATTGTTACCGTAAAACTATAACACGGTAACGAGGAAGTAACGTGCGTTTCGTTGCTGCAATTTTGGACAGCTAGTTGCCTAACCTCCTAATAATATTATGAATAGTTATAACCAGGGGCGTAGGAAGCTTTGTAAAATTGGGGGGGCCGGCCAAAGCAACATTTTCGTTGTACCTATCAGTGGCGAAGCTAGTCCCAAATGGGTGGTCATGATAACTAATAATCCGAGGCTCTCTAGGAGGGTCCGTGTATACCCCCCGAAAAATTTTGAAATCTAGATTCCCGCAACTTGCATTTCCTGCATTCTGAGCGGTGATTTTTCAGTTCAGAAGTTTATAAAATTTCATATTTTGGACTGTTTCGCTCTATATCAGAGCTCATCAGCATGCCTAGGAACCACTAGGGGCGGCCGCCCCTGGGAACCACTGACAACATATTAATGCAATGGTCAGCGAGTCCGACATGGACGTTTTTTTCAACCGGGGCTACCTTTTAGTCTCAATCATTCCGCGATTTCCGCCCTTCTGCTTAGTTAAAAAAGAAAGCCTACTAGAGTAGGGCCGTGTAAACTAGAGAAATATTTGTACTTTAGTTTAGTAAAATACTCGGGTTAACATGCAAAGATATTGTGATTATTATTTTTAATTACTACTATGACAGTTTAACATTCATAGGAAGATGTTGTTTTCCAACTTGTCGGTAATATCAATAACATTCATACTATTCGATTAATATACGATTTAAAACACTTGGCTTTCGAATTCAATTTTTTGCTGCAATTTTTCTTTCAAATTATTCAAGCTATTCCGGCCCCCCTTTATATAATATTGGGGGAGTCGCCCCCCCCCCCGCTTCCTACGCCCTTGGTTATAACCAAGCAGAGGTAATGAGAATAGAGGACTACAAACAATAAATTGACATATCAGACATAGTTTGACGCTACTCTGGCTTTAAAAAGTTTTTTCAACGTAACTTTAAAAGTTACTGAACATGACCCAACGTTTCTACACTCCAATCTAGTGTCTTCATCAAGGGTGATCGTTGTAAAGTTAGCTGGATCCCTATTTATACCCTCATAGAACCGATGATGATGTTATCTATCAACAAGATGCAAATAAGCTTCTGGTAATGAACATGAAGAAAACATGGCAAATAACTGACTAAAGGCAAATAACTGACCTAATGATTTTCTAAAAAGCTGTTTAAAACCTGCAGTTACTCCACCGCGTACAAACTCTAAGAACGAATGTTCGGTGATGAGTTTTGGTACAGTAGTTTCCACGTAAAAGTTGCTCAAAAATCTTTTTTGACGTTGGGTCACATTTTTGCAAAACCTAAGAATCGTATTGCAAAGGAACAGAGGAAAGTTTCATCTGAAGACGCTATTTATTCCATTCCGTACAATGATGACCAGGAGTACATCGATCAGACTAAACGCCAGTTTCGTACGCGTTTAAAAGAACACCGAAGGGTTGTTTTCTTTTCAAAAAAGGAAAATTCTGCTTTGTCGGAGCACGCGTCGCGCACCATGAGATTGTACCTACCATGAGATTGCGTGGGAAAATTCCAAAATTATTACCACTAATCCGCGGTACCATCAGACGTTGTCTGGAGGCTTGGCATATCAATAGCGCCCACGTCCCATTGAATCGCGATGACGGCGATTTATTACCAGAAGCTTATTAATAGATATTAGATAACGTTATCTCGTTTGTATGAGGGTATAAATAGGGACCCTAACTTTACAACGATCATCACCCCCGATGAAGACAGTAGACTGGAGTGTTGAAACGTTGGGTCATGGACAGTAACTTTTAAGTTACGTTCAAAAAACCTTTTCAAGCCAGAGTAGCCTCAAACTATGTCTGATTTATCACCTGGTTGCGTTGGGAAATTATTTATTAAGAAACACATTTCAACAAAACATATCAAACACATCATACTGAAATAAAATGAGATTTCACAAAATTATGATGCATGGGATGCATTGTCCAAGAGCACCAAGACCACACAAGATATGACAAGATGAAGTTGAAACACATTGGGGCTGATGATCAGACCTGAAGGGACTGCGGGCAGAATTAGGTGCCCGTCTGCTCCTTTTACATATAGCCCTGTCCTGGGAATAAAGGATGTCAAACTCAGTGGCGTAGCTGGAGGGGGGCAGGGGGGTGCTCGCCCGCCAAACGACTTTGCATGGACGTTTGTCGGAAAATCCTTGTCTTCTGTCGGAAAATTTGGGTGGTTGGAAAGTTGTTGATTGTAACAGGATTAACGTAAACTAGCATAAAAATGTCGGATCTTGTAACTTGAATCTTGTGAATCAAGTTTAGAACAACAGAACATTTTGTGCCAATTTTACTCTGACGACCTTTCTTCGAGTGAAATGGTGGTGCTTGAGTACAAGAACGTGCATGCTCTTCTCAATGCGTGGGAGTTTGTGGAAGGCGAAGCTGGTTCAAGGGATGTTGAAGATCTTTTATTATTTTTAATGAAGCACAACTTGACGGCTCAATTTGAGAACATTGTAACGCTTTTGAAACTCTGCCTCAATTTATCCATTTCATCAGCATATGATGAAAGAGCGTTCAGCTTCTTGAAGCGTGTTAAGACATACTTGAGAAGCACGATGTCCGAAAAGCGACTTTCAAAAACCTTACATTCATCTCAATAAATGGAGAAGTTGTTTCATCAATTTCTATTAGAGAACTTCAAAAACCATTTTTAAATTCGAAAACCAGAAGAATATTTCAATGACTTATGTGGACAAATTGTATCTCTCTAGTACTCAACAGTCATGTATACATGTACCACAGATACAATTCTAGATACAATTCTACATGATTGTAGAAATTAAAACAGAAAATTTGTACATATGTTTGCTAATTCAGTTACAACTAATTTTAATGAATGGATGAATGAAACATGTTTATGGCAATACCTCTATTCCATTTTGACCACGCCCACTTTTCTGGAAAATTTGGATGCCTGACAACCCCCCCCCCCCCCCCCCCCCCCATATGCATGCCCCCCACTAAAAAGTCCTAGTTATGCCACTGATCAATCTATTAAATGTTAAACACCTCTACAGTACTGCTAATTGGTTTTCGAATGACCAGCACAGTGATTTATACCTACCCTAGCTTGAATAACACGGATTTTCTCTTGTGGGATGTATCCTGTCATCCCTGAAAACCCTACGAACCACCAATAGTCGTCACTATTTTCAATTATTGCCACTTGACAATCGCGTTTCACAGTGACTTCTGCATCAGTGTTTGCCTCATAGTCTTCTTTGATCTTCCCTCGTGAGAGCACTTTCATGTCTTCTGTGATAGGAGCAGCAATGAACTCAACTGGCACAAGGCCTGATTTGCCATAAATATTCTTGACTTCCCACCAACCATCATGCTTCTCAATGACATCCAGGATGTCATTCTTTTTTATTGAAAGCTCGTTCGTTTCGCCACTTTTCGCATCAAAGTTATAAATGGCAATTGCTTTCAGGTCCATCTACAGAATAGACAAATTAATAAGCAGACAATCATATTAATTTTCAGGCGTACTGTAAGTAATTGAGATATATTAGATAAAAGTTGGCCACTACATTATAATAATTGCATTATTGTACATATAGTACGCAATAGTATATGCTACGATGATACGATCAATACTGAGAATGATATATCTGAAAATTCCATAAATACACATGACATGGGGTGGGGGCGCAACCCCCTGTCGTCCAATAGCTAATTTGTCGGAAATGTTCACTTTTTGTCGGAATTTCGGAAAATATATATTGAAAATGGGAAAAAATGTTACAGAAGCAACTTATAAATACTTATAAATATCTCAAGTTATCTTGTAAAACACATGTAAAATGAGGAGCCATCTTTAAACCAGATGTTGTGGTCTAGTGTTCAAATCCAGAAAAATTTCGGAAACCCAATGCGTACGTATGGCAAAAAGATGGCGGATACGAAAATATAATTTACGAACTTGTACTAAACGTAAAAGCTCATACGATATATTAAATCAAAGATCGTTTGATGGTCTACAACATACGTAAACCATGTTAAGCTTTATGTTGTATTAATCCTGACAAGATGGCAGTAACAAACAAATATTAGTCCGAGCTTTTCGTCAACTTTAGAAACGTTTCCTAGAAATAATGTTGATGGTTTAAGGGCTTGGCGCTAATAAGGCTATTTATTATGTGCTCTGAAAATTCGGTCGCTTATGATGAAAGTAAGCAAAACAATGCTTGAAAAGCAACAACTGCGTCTTCTTGTTCCCTGTATTCGCACGTGGTCAAAATTCTTGCTTGTTGATTGTAACATATTTCGTTACATAGTGGCAGTTTTAAATTTAAAAAGTCGCTCAAATTTCGCGTTTGGGATGCTAAAAAGTGGTCGCTGATGTGCTGTCTAAAAAAGACGAACGCTTATATCGTAAAAAGTCGCTCATGACAGGTTAAATTTCGTGTTTGGGACGCTAAAAATAATAATAATAATAAAATATTTTTCTTAAACGCATTAAACTAACGTCTCAATGCGTTTTACAAGACAGATAAAAAGGTATAGTTCATGAATAAAATGGTTCATTTAGGAAATAAAAATGTTTTGAGTTTTCTCTTAAAATCAGCAATATTAATAGATTGTTTAAAAAGTGGTCGCAGGTCGCGTTTGGCAGGTGGTCGCTAATTGGAGGGACATTTTAATTACAAATCGTCCGTGCCAGAAAAAGTGGTTGTAAACGGCAGGTGGTCGTAAAAGACGGGGTCGTAAAACTCGGGTGCTACGTGTATTTGATTTGTATTTCTACACTGCTTTAATTATGCAGCACAACACAGGGCCCGCGCAGTGAGTTTTAAAGTGTGTGTGTGTGGGGGGGGGGGGGGGGAGGGCTTTTAAAGTGAGGAAAAGAAACCTCTTGGGGGATATGGGGGCATGACCATGGAAAATTTTAAATTCTAAGGCCATTGATTTTTTAACAGAAAAATTAAAGTACCTAATGATTTAACATATTTGTAATCTATGGATTCTCCTGTACGGTGGCCCACAAGGGTCACGGCAAAACCACGCTAACTTAATTAGCGCGGTTTTGCCGTGACACTTGTGGACCACTGGTAGTGGCCCACAAGTGTCACGGCAAAACCGCCCTAAATTCTCACGGCAAAACCACGCTAATTCTTACGGCAAATTTGCTATTATCACGGCAAAACCACGCTAATTCTTACGGCAAATTTGCTATTCTCACGGCAAAACCACGCTAATTCTTACGGCAAATTTGCTATTCTCACGGCAAAACCACGCTAATTCTTACGGCAAAACCACGCTAAAAACCACGGCGGAAGTGGAACCCACGGCGGAAGTGCAGCATAATCAATGTCGTTTACCCGCTGACCAGTTTCTACGGTGGGCCACCGTACAAATCGGTACGGGAGTAAGTACGGGAGTCGCACGGCGGTCTGTTGATGATTCGCACAGGTTGTAGGGGTGTCATGTGTAATTCGGACGGGTCGCATGCCCGTGCGAGTTTTTTCAAATGTTGAAAATTTCCATACGGCTGTCGCACGGTTCGCATAGGTCGCATGGGGGTCGCACGGCAGTCTGATAGGTCGCACGGGAGTCTGAAGGGACTCCCAGCAGACCCGTGCGACTTCCGTGCGACATCCATCGGATTGCCGTGCAACCTGTGCGAATCTCATGCGAGCGTATGCGAGCCCGGTGCGACTGCCATGCAAGTGCGATGCGTCCCTATGCGAGTGCGGCAGGGATTATTTTAACGTGCAGTGATAACCAATTTGTGCAGTGATAAATGAGATTTGTGCAGTGATAAACGCAATTTTGTGCAGTGATAAATTTTTCTTTAATAATTAAGAATGGGTGTTATTTGTGAAAGGTTGCATTAGAAATTACGTTCAAAGGCACAGTGCATACTACATTGCAACATATACTATTTAATATCAAAATTTAAATTAGCAAATAAACAAATAAGACGATACTTTAAAGGACCCCTGGTCCACTATCTTCTGGTAACGTTAAAGTGCCCATAACCTCAAAATGTTTTATTGTCTTGTTTTGAAGAACTTTTAAAATGATAAAGTAACTTCTTTTGAAGATTTTCGTTTCTTTGCTTTCTTTTTGAGATATATCAGTTTATTTGATATGCAAATGTCTGGAATTTCGTCACACATGCATAATGACTTATTGGAGAAATGTGTATGTCTCTTTCATTCTCGAACGAAATCCTTTAAAATCAAGAAGTTTGGTGTTGTGGGAGAAACGCACACACGTGTTATTCACACTTTAGTGTTTTTATTTCATGAATGCAAAGATATATAACATTCTCTGACAACTCATTATGCATGTATGATGAAATTCCAGACATTTGCATATCAAACAAACTGATATATCTCAAAAAGAAAGCGAAGAAGTGAAAATCTTCAAAAGAAGTTAAATCTTCAAAAGAAGTTACTTTATCATTTTAAAAGTTCTTCCAAATAAGACAATAAAAACATTTGAGGTTAGGGGCACTTTAAGCGTACCTAACAGCCTTGTGCCCTTACAGACCAGAAGCTAACTAAAACTAGTTTCTACCATTTCTGGCATTTCAACTTTCAAGATACATGAGTATAGCTACTATATAGCAGCCCTACCGCCCAAATATACAAAACGCTAGTTTTCTTACAATTTAGCCAGACTACCTAACATGCTTGAGGCTTCTCTCAAGTCGATTAGTCTGTGGTTCTGTGCCCGTGTGCTACTGTTTGACCATTGTTATTTTGAAAATGCGAATGTATACTGTACAGTAGGGCCGCTTAATAATGTATACTATGACAGTATGACTAGTTGATTACTGACGAGCTGCCGATCTTCTCAGTGCTCCATCGCTGCTTAACGTGCTACTGAAGTTAGATTTTATGCCCTTTTCAGCTCTTTGTGCAGTGATAAAAATTCCTTAAAATAATCCCTGGAGTGCGGTGCTACTGCCGTACAACCTGGGCGGATCTCATTCGCTACCTGATGTTCAAGCTGTCCACATCAAGATGAAAGACAACCAGAGAAGACTTAGAAGACTGAGGCTGCTGGTGCTCCTTGCAGCACTGCAAGCAGATGATGCGCGCAACAACCTACTGATGGCCCTGATCAGCTTGTGATCAGCTTGTGCAGAGAGCCTTCTTCGCCAGCGCCTCCAGCTCCAGGTCGGCGGCTGCGTGCTTCTCGCCCTCTTCTTCGGCTGGCTCGGTGGCTCTGCTAGGGTGTCGTCGTGCATCAGGTCAGAGAACTCTGGCTGGCTCGACTGCTGGCTCAACTTCTACTGAGATGAGGCACTGGACAGCTTCAGCTTGGACGTCCTTGGCTGCTTGCGGATAATATGCCTGCTCAAGAAGTCGAGGGCGTTCAGGGTCCACTTCTCCCACCACGCCCACGCTTTACATCGGCAGCGGACATGCGTCACAGTGTGTTGCTTGGCGCCGGACGGAGCCCCCTCCTTCAGCGGCATATCGTGTCCGCATACCCAGGTACCAGGTGTAGAATGCCGCGGGATCGACGTTCATCTCGCGTGCCCTGTCCTCCCACAGCCTTGTCTTTGTACTCGCGGAGGCTCCTGTCGTACAGCAGCTCGTTCTGTGCCATCCACTCAGCGAAGTCCTTCTCCTCCTCTGTGTTCAGGTTGAGCTTGGGGGGCTTGACCTTCTTCGTCGCAGGGACGTCGTCGATGGAGTGGGTTGACGGTGCCACTGACTTCTCCGAGCCGTCCGAGTAGCCGTGGGCCTCCTCCTCGGCGGGGGGAGGAGTGGCAGCGGCGGTTTCTTAGGAGTGGCAGCGGCGGTTTCTTCAGACTGATCGCTTGCTCTGCCTCTTCTCCTGGGTGCCTCGGCTGGATGCTTGGCGTCGGTCTTGCCCTTCTTGCTGCCTGCCTGCTTAAAGGCCCTGCTTTTATGCGATTCGTGCGGATCGAACGGCTCTTGTACGGCGGTCGCACGGCGCTCTGATTGGTTGTACGGCGGTTGTACCGCACGCGCACAGGTCGCACGCGAGTTGAACAAAAATCGCACGGCGCTTGCGCGGACTCGTACAGGTTGTACGGCATGCAGTGGCGCACGGAACTTGGACCGTTATCGGATGTTTCGGGAAGAAACGTCGCACGCGAGTTGAACGGCAGTTGTACAAGTGAGACTGCGCAGGAAAAAAACAGGGAAATTCGTACGGGTGTACGATCTTTTAGTCGCACCGCAGTTGTACATGCAAAAAATCGTTCAATTGGCCTTTAGCTATGCTTAGGCCTGCTTAGACCTGCTTAGACCGGGCTAAGCAGGTCTAAGTATAGCTTATCAGGTCTAAGCATAGCTGAGCAGGTCTAAGCATAGCTAAAGGCCAATTGAACGATTTTTTGTACAACTGCGGTGCGACTAAAAAATCGTACAGCCGTGCGATTCCCGTACGAATATCCTTTTTTTTCACTTGTACAACTGC
Organism: Chrysogorgia sp. JL179-B06; assembly: GCA_035772405.1. Classification (NCBI taxonomy): domain Eukaryota; kingdom Metazoa; phylum Cnidaria; class Anthozoa; order Scleralcyonacea; family Chrysogorgiidae; genus Chrysogorgia; species Chrysogorgia sp. JL179-B06. The sequence goes on from JAYKKM010000477.1 coordinate 469,800, forward strand.
CGTTCAACTCGCGTGCGATGTTTCTTCCCGAAACATGCGATAACGGTCCAAGTTCCGTGCGACTGCATGCCGTACAACCTGTACGAGTCCGCGCAAGCGCCGTGTGATTTTTGTTCAACTCGCGTGCGACCTGTGCGCGTGCGGTACAACCGCCGTACAACCAATCAGAGCGCCGTGCGACCGTCGTACAAGAGCCGTTCGATCCGCCCGAATCGCATAAAAGCAGGGCCTTTAGGCGTCGATCTTCATAACCGTACTTGATGTTCGACAGTCAACAAGTATTCAACACTACACAACAATGCCACCGAAGAAGAGTGATGACAAGCAGGCAGGCAGCAAAGAAATGCCCAGGAGAAGAGGCAGAGCAAGCAATCAGTCTGAAGACACCGCCGCTGCCACTCACTACCCCCGCCGAGGAGGAGGCCCACGGCTACTCGGACGGCCTGGAGAAGTCAGTGGCGGCGTTAACCCACTCCACCGACGACGTCCCTGCGACGAAGACGGCCAAGCCCCCCAAGCTCAACCTGAACACAGAGGAGGAGAAGGACTTCGCTGAGTGGATGGCACAGAACGAGCTGCTGTACGACAGGAGCCTCCGCGAGTACAAAGACAAGGCTGTGGGAGGACAGGGCACGCGAGATGAACGTCGATCCCGCGGCATTCTACACCTGGTACCTGGGTATGCGGACACGATATGCCGCTGAAGGAGGGGGCTCCGTCCGGCGCCAAGCAACACACTGTGACGCACGTCCGCTGCCGATGTAAAGCGTGGGCGTGGTGGGAGAAGTGGACCCTGAACGCCCTCGACTTCTTGAGCAGGCATATTATCCGCAAGCAGCCAAGGACGTCCAAGCTGAAGCTGTCCAGTGCCTCATCTCAGTAGAAGTTGAGCCAGCAGTCGAGCCAGCCAGAGTTCTCTGACCTGATGCACGACGACACCCTAGCAGAGCCACCGAGCCAGCCGAAGAAGAGGGCGAGAAGCACGCAGCCGCCGACCTGGAGCTGGAGGCGCTGGCGAAGAAGGCTCTCTGCACAAGCTGATCACAAGCTGATCAGGGCCATCAGTAGGTTGTTGCGCGCATCATCTGCTTGCAGTGCTGCAAGGAGCACCAGCAGCCTCAGTCTTCTAAGTCTTCTCTGGTTGTCTTTCATCTTGATGTGGACAGCTTGAACATCAGGTAGCGAATGAGATCCGCCCAGGTTGTACGGCAGTAGCACCGCACTCGCATAGGGACGCATCGCACTTGCATGGCAGTCGCACCGGGCTCGCATACGCTCGCATGAGATTCGCACAGGTTGCACGGCAGTCCGATGGATGTCGCACGGAAGTCGCACGGGTCTGCTGGGAGTCCCTTCAGACTCCCGTGCGACCTATCAGACTGCCGTGCGACCCCCATGCGACCAATGCGAACTATGCGAACCGTGCGACAGCCGTATGGAAATTTTCAACATTTGAAAAAACTCGCACGGGCATGCGACCCGTCCGAATTACACATGACACCCCTACAACCTGTGCGAATCATCAACAGACTGCCGTGCGACTCCCGTACTTACTCCCGTACCGATTTGTACGGTGGCCCACCGTAGAAACTGGTCAGCGGGTAAACGACATTGATTATGCTGCACTTCCGCCGTGGGTTCCACTTCCGCCGTGGTTTTTAGCGTGGTTTTGCCGTAAGAATTAGCGTGGTTTTGCCGTGAGAATAGCAAATTTGCCGTAAGAATTAGCGTGGTTTTGCCGTGAGAATAGCAAATTTGCCGTAAGAATTAGCGTGGTTTTGCCGTGATAATAGCAAATTTGCCGTAAGAATTAGCGTGGTTTTGCCGTGAGAATTTAGGGCGGTTTTGCCGTGACACTTGTGGGCCACTACCAGTGGTCCACAAGTGTCACGGCAAAACCGCGCTAATTAAGTTAGCGTGGTTTTGCCGTGACCCTTGTGGGCCACCGTACTCCTGAGATAAATTGAAACATAACTTGTCAGCCAGAAATTTCATCTTCATAGATGTTTTTGTTGTTAAAGTTGACGGAAATAACATCTTAGGGCATCTGTAAAGAGGTTTTCATGTTTACAGCTGCTTGCTATGACATCACTTGCACCAACTTTAACAGCAAAAAAGTCTATGAAGATGAAATTTTCAGCTGACAAGTTATATTTCAATTTATCTCAGGAGCATACATAGATTACAAATATGTTAAATCCCCACAGACGTTATAGGCACTTTAGATCATAAACCTGCCTCGTACCCAGGCGTCTCAATCCTTGTACGCGTTTAAGTCCAATGATCTTGTCATTGAATTTAATATTAACCAAACCTCTACGGCATTACCTCGTACCCAGGGACCTCACCCCGCGGCCGTGGGCGGCATGGTTCAAGCGTAAATCGACAGCCCAACGTAAACAATTCAAAAGCTAAACACATCAATTGGTTTTTTCTTAACAGATTCTAACTTAACAATGCTTTCACAAACAATTTTTTTTAACAACTTTAATTGGGAATGTCAAGCATAAAAACACGGAACAGAAAATGACATAAATACAGTAGCTGTAAATAACCCAAAAAGGCAGAACACGTACGGGATGTATTACCCATGCAAGGTGTCCGCCCGATAAAATAGAAAAAACATGAAACTAAAAATCAACAAATAAATTAAATGATTAAAATGTATGACATGAGCAACTGGGTGCCATGGTTCAGGTGCATATCTAGTTGGCATTGAAATCAGAAATTAAGAGCAAACAATATCTATTAATTAAAAAAGTTTTAAAAGAATAAACAGAATTGAAAGTACTTGGCGAAGTTACATTACAAACACGATTCCAAAGTTTAACAATTCGATTAAAATAAGAACCCTGAAAATTAGTTGTTTTGCATTTTGGGACCCTCCAGTAATCCTGCAATGTAGATGAGCGGCTGTGAATCCATACATAGATTTGTACAAGAACACAAGATCCTTATTTCTCTGTCGTACGCTAATGTCAGCAGATTCAGTTGTTTTAATCTATCTTTATATCTGACTTCCCCTCGTCTGTACATTAATATCCATCTAGTTGCTCTGCGCTGCACACTTTCCAACTTTCTTTTGAAGTCCATTTCATTAGGAGACCATATTTCACAACCATAACTTAGGTTGCGATTTAACCAAATTTGATAGGTAAAGAGTTCTCCTGAAGAAGAGGACAGGTTCGTTTGAGCAAACCCAGCATCTTATTTGACTTCGAAATAATAACGTCAATATGTGATCTCCAGGATAAATTATTAGTCATCACTATGCCAAGGTCTTTTTCTTGGCGAACATGTTGTAATTGAGTGGAATTCAAATAATAATCGTACTTAATTGGATTCTTCTTCCGTGTGACAGTACTGATAACTGTAATAACTAAGCCCATGAAATATGAAAGTCAGATTAGGGGGGTGGGCTGAATTAGCACCCCCAGCCCCTCCCGGTGCACGATCCCAACATGTTTATATACTACATATTATAGAAGTGGCAGTTTTTCTATAATTTTTCACCCAATTTTTTTTTCATCAATTTTTCATGTGTAGTCTGCTACACATTTGTATATTTGTATATTATTTTTATATATTATTCCTCAGCTTTAACGATACAATGTAATATTGAGCAATACCACAGAGAATAGTGAATACCTAAATAATCTCACATTACAAGGCATATTATATATCATAAATTAATTAGTATCATAAATTACAACCATCTGGATTCACAAAATAATCGAACAGAATGCTTGATAAGAAATGGTCTTCGGTGTAACGAGGAGAGGTGTAACGATGCTGGCAAATAGCGCCTGGAAAAAAACCTTCACATATGTAAACTATAAATTTCGATACATATGCGTAACTTAATTTATTGCTCGATTTCGATGGTATGCAGTAAACACTAGATTTTTACGTTGAAAACAAGAGCTTATTATGTAGTTAAATGAATGTGTATTCACTAGTCTGAACTTGTTTTAAAATAAAGAGCTAAAGATCTGTTTTATCTTAAAACTACTGATGCCCTCATTGCCCTGTGATCTAAACACGATGACTAAGTACTTTGACTTCCGGGTTTTGCTTTGAAATTATATTACAACACACCTTGTAAAATCTATTCTTTAAACCGCACAGTTTAAGATCAAACTTCGAACAGCAAGACGAGCTAAAACACACTCCATGCAAAAGAAGAGCAAATACGGAAATACGTCAAATACCACGCTATGTGTTCAGGTGCTTTGACCTTTTACACAGCCATATATGTTCTTGGTTTAAACCGAAATGTCAGACTACCAATAATTGAACATTTGACTGGCTTGCGAAACCAATGCGTATCTCTTGTCAACCACTATCAAGTATTACAGAAGTCCTGAGTTAGACTATAGCTTGGTTTCAAATAGCTTTTGGACAAAGAAGACAATGTCCCTTTGCAACATTTTGAAAGCGCTTGCGCAAGGGAATGCTTTATACGATACCTTGGTCTTCGTTCGAGACGATATTTCTAAGAATCGACCATTAATTTGTGAGTTCGTTATTCCGAATCCCGATGGCTGTTAGACACTCTTGCGTAGCATGAAAGCAAGATAGTTCACTTCAGACCGGACGTTAAAGAGATACAGTGTAATAGTTGCTCTGTTGGGGTGTCCCCTTAAAAACCCTTTGCTCTGGAATGCGGAAGCTCAACGCGCTGAAACCTGTGCTGTAAGCAGATTTCCAAAAATCAACAACGAGAAACTAAGAATAGATATGAATAAACAGGGCACGCAGGCCAATCATTTAGGTAGAATTGGGCATCTTTTCGAGCAAAATATATTAATTTTGTGTCTTGTCGGGCAAATATTTAGTATAACGATAGCGCTAGTTCAACTAATCCCAAAACAACTTCTAACCCTAACCCTAACCCCCGCCTAATGAGTTTTCTAACCTCTTAACGCCGACCAAGACTGAGCGCCGTGAGCGGCGTATAGTAGAAAACCTGCGAAAAGATCACATCAAGAAAAGTAGCAACCTCATATCCAGGGTCTTATCTCCGGGGATGCGGGAGTGTATCACGTGAGGCAGGCTATGAGGATGAGGTTGTTTAAGTGAAAGTTTTGGTGCATGTTAATTTATTGGTTTAATATTTTGGTTCATGTTAATTTATTAGGATGCACTGGTTTTTTTGTGACGTAGTTTGTGTTGTGGTACACGAAGAAATAACCCATACAATATTGAAACGTTTCGGCAAAAAATAATGCCGTAAGCAACAAGGGGGGCTGCAGCCAGCAAGTATAATATTGGCACCGCACCACTTTTTCTTTTGTAAGCTAATTCCTTCTTTGTCATTGTATACACTAGTGTCGTCTCATCCTGTAATATGTATTTTTAGTTTCCTCTCTATTTGTTAATTATTCATAATTTATGACAACTTTGTAACTATATATTTAGGCTTTTGCACGTATGTAATTATTATTCTCTGAAGATGTTGTGTTAACAACGAAACGTTAGAACTTTATTAAATATTATGATTTCACTCGTGATTTGCTCAATATAATGGTTTTTGTCAAAATATTATGCTGGGCTTTGATATTTATCCTAAGATTACGAATCCCGCCTGGTCAATTGATAGCCGATATATTTATATAAAATATATTGCCATACGAAACAAATTTGTAGTGAATAAATGTTTAAATGAAGTGACTCAAGTTTGTCTTCTTTGTTATATATATATATATATATATATTATATATGGCTAACATTTACATGCATACAGTCCATTCCAAATTTTCCGGGGTGTGTTCCCCGCGACCGCATATAATGGCGCAGCAATCCAATTGTGTTTTAGGGATCAAAGGGTTTTTGCCCGAAACATGATGCCAAACGAACAAAATCAACTCTATATTTTTATGATTTTGCTTAAAATTGCCCGAAAACGGCCGAAATTGGCTGCATGGAAAAGTACCCGAATGTTCAGAAATATTTCAGTTAGGGGCAATATATTTGCCCGCAGCCTAACCCTCTCCTCCTACGCCTGTGAAAATCGTTCCGCAAGTAATATATATCAGCTTTACCGAGAAATCATTAATGACTTTGCATATCCGTTATACGTGTCGGACCGTGGTTCCGTATAGCCGCCAGATCGATTCCTGTTTTTATGTTCGCTGTTTTCCAACATGCTCCGACTGCCGCAGTATTTGAGTATGATATTGTAAGAGTTCATAAGAGAGCTTTGTCCATCATTTCGTTAGGCTTAGGCCCGGTTCAGACGCCGAACTTTCATGAGCTGTACCTACTGTAAATTAGCATTTAAATAGTTCAAGTCATTTACATTACTCAAATATCTAAAAAGTTGGGTGAAGTTTCAAGTTTCAATATTATAAACTAAAATCAGTTATTATTTCTAAAAGAAAACATTATCGTAAAAGTTAGGATCAGTATTAGGTTCAGGGTTAGGGTTAGGATTAAGGTTAGACCACTAACACATTATTTCGTCAGTACACCAACCTCTCTAGATATTTGATTTGTATTCAGTACACTGCCTACGCAGCACAACACGTATAGTTTTATGAGGGTCCTGAAGGGGGTCTAGATCCCATTCCGCAACGTACAAAATTTAGCAAATCCCACTCCCATTAACAACACATCACGTGCTCTCTTTATTAAAGTTTTCCCATTCCCAGTGACATTTAATCCCAATCCCAGTGAGGAAAATCCCTAAGAATCCCAGTTCCCAGTGCTAAAAATGGGTTGCTTCCTCGGGTAGCAGACACAAAATATCGTTGCGTTGAATTATAAGGTTTAGGAGTTCTAGAGTTTTTATTTGGGTTATGATTTTTGTTCTTGTAAAGTTTCTGAATCCTGGGAAAATAACCTTGATATGTCTATGACGTATTCTGTGTCTATTGTCTCTCCCATACACGAGGAATTAACCTAAAAATGGACAAATCCCAGTTCCCATTTAATAATAATAATAATAATACATATGTTTTTCTATATGCGCATTTAAAAATCGCAATGCGCTTACAAGTGTTAATAAAATATACAATGTTAGATTACATAATGATAATGATATAATGGTAATAAATGACCAATAATACATATTAAGAACTAATAAAAAACTAGATATATCATTCATAGACTTCTTTAAAAAAATACGTTTTTAAAAAGGTTTTAAAAATTTACCCTTCAGGACCCTCTTTTATGACTGATTTTCATTAGGTTCGGTTCATGAAAAGTTCAGCGTTTGAACCGGGCCTCAGAGCTACCGTATGAAGCTAATCTATATATAGATATAGGTCGTTTTTGGTTTCATAAAATTATGGTATACTAGGCGCCAAGAACTCTATACTATAAACTGTTTATGTAATACAGTAAACACCCACTATGAAGAACCTACATTTTTCCAAACCAGCCTGGGATAGGTTCTTATATATTTGATATCTAACAAAAAATCAGGGTGTTAGGTTCTCATAAATTAGGTTCTTATAAATATACTGTAGTACTTTATCTCTTTGATGGTTTGTTTAATCCTTATAAGAAAATAGTAAGCATCTGCAAACTGAACAGACTATAATTTATTGTGATCTGAAATACTGGATGTAGCGAACTAGAATTTTGAGATCTACGTCAACATGTAAATGCATTGTACATTATTGTATAAAAGATAAGGAACTGCAACCAGATGTTGGTGTCATCCTCATTTGGGACTTTGCTACAGTGGAATTATAAATTGATTTTGTGACATAAGAACCTCAAACAGGTTCTTATTGAGAGGGGCACAAAATCCCTAATTTCAGCTTATAGGTGTTCAAACACGAGACGGAAGACTTTACTAGGATTTCAAAGTCCGAGTGCCTATTGAAAATGCGAGCCGTTTTAATGCACGACGTCGAGTGTTTGAACTGACTTCTCAAACATAGTAATTTACATATTTTCAATCAAAATCCTAGGATCTTGAAATATTTCAAAATGTCATCAAGTGATCAGCTAGATGGATCTTCCTGCGGTTTCAAAACACTAATTAAACCTTAATTTATTTTGTTTTTGGTTCATGAATTATTAATGAGTTTGAGAAGTAATAGATCAAACATGAGAACGAGTGTTTCATCCGATATCCAGTCACCGAGAAGTAGGTTGAAAACAGGCCGAGTTTTTTAACCGAATTCGAGGTGACTGGATAGAGGATGGAACACTCGTTCGAGTGTTTGATCTATCATCTCAATCGAATCAGTATTTTAAGAGAAAATCGAGGTGAAAGTTGGCTTAATTTTATGCAAGTTCTTTACCACATATCCAAACACGTCTCGGTTATGATTTTCCTTTGTGTTTTCGTCATGAATTATTAATGAGTTTGAGATTAAGATATCTAGCCCAAGACTAGACTCTCTAGTCCTCTTCCAGCTAAGCATCGGTGACTGACCACTTACAAAGTAGTGACTAAGTACTTTAAACAATGCCGCCGATATAGTCTCCCAAATATACCCTTTGATCATTTCAGGCGATCTTTTACCCCAGCAATGTGTAAAAACGTATATGTTTTATTTAAAGCCTGTTTCTACAATAGCGTATTAATAGCTCAAAATGCGGACGAACAAAGCAAATTTGACTCATCCATGTGAACCTTGCCTTGTCAATTAGTTTTGCTCAAATCACATTCTTGGCTGGAATTGATGAAACACAAAACAAGGTAATTTAAAAGAGAAAGACAAGGATGGTCACATGATTAGTCAACAAAGTTAACAAAGCTCTTTATATAGAGGGCGCCAAAATAGTTGATATGTTCTTCGTTGATTTTGTCCATTCGTTTGCGATATACAGTAAACACCCGCTATGAAGAACCTTCCACCTATAAGAACCTCAGGCTGAAATTAGGGATTTTGTGCCCCTCTCAATAAGAACCTGTTTGAGCCTGATATTTGAAATAGGTTCTTATGTCACAAAATCAATTTATAATTCCACTGTAGCAAAGTCCTAAATTTTTTTTGATATAATCTACACTGTGGAAGTGGGAACACCGGGCCAACAGCATGTCAGTCATAAAGTCATTCAATCCAGTCTATATAAGCTGATTAGATTTGCGAGGAATAGTAATGTTGTTTATTTATCTCAGGAGCATATTAACATAGATTACAAATATGTTAAATCCCCACAGACATTATAGGCACTTTAGATCATAAACAATGACAAAACATATTTTTAAGTCCAATGATCTTTTCATTGAATTTAATATTAACCAAACCTCTGAATTTAATAACTATACAGTATAACTTCAAATGTATGCTAAGATTTTTTCTTTAAGATTTAATTTACTATTTACATACAAGATAGTTAATGGCTAATTAGCACCTTCGTATCTGAGCGACTTGCTCGTCCCATATACTCAAAGCAGATCTCTAAAATCAGCAGACAAGCTTCTTCTTTGTCAACTGACATATCGACTTAAGTCGTATGGGTTTAGAGCCTTCTCGGTTTGTGCCCCCCGTCTATGGAACGAACTGCCAATGGACATTAAGTTTAGCACTAAGTGTTCCAATTTTTAAGCGTAAACTAAAGACTTTTAGATTAGCTTATTATTAATAATTGTTTATCTTTTTTAGATTAGATAAATTTTATTTTGTAATATATATTCTAGATATACACCGTTTATTAAGATAATGTAAAGCGCATTTGGGCATTATGGAGAATGCACTATATCATTCAAGTAATAAATTATTATTATTATTATTATGCACAGCAATCGCTTACTCTACAGCATGGTTCAAGTGTAAATCGACAGCCCAACGTAAACAATTCAAAAGCTAAACACATCAATTGGTTTTTGATGTACTTTAATATTGTTATATACTAGTCTTATTATCATCCATATCATCTCATTGACATAAGTGTTTATCAGTTACTGAATTGTGGCTTTATGGTTTATTGAGTTGTCTTTCTCCAGTTTTTTGCATGGTAAAATAATTACAAACTAATTTATAAGAACCTAACTCCCTGATTTTTTGTTATATATCAAATATATAAGAACCTATATAAGATACCACGTCATCGAAGTGTACAAATATTGCAAATGAGCATTTTCTTTTGTTATAGCCGCAATAATTATGGGTAAAAGCGGACAAACATGGTACTGACGTCTCTCGACGGAGTGCTATTATAGAGGAGTTAATTTATTTGTATTAATTATCGTTTGTAAATTATACAATTCAGAGGTGGTTCTTGATTTAACTCTATATCTATCTCATGATGCTATCGCTCGGAAAAATTTGCCTTGTTTTCAAAATCCCCGCGAAAATGCAGAACAATGCAATTCGGCGATAATGAAACTTTTCGCCTTTGTTATTTTAGTTCAGTAAAACTGCATTATTTGGATAAGGAAAGGAAAACAAACCAAAATACTTCAGTTTTTGTGTAATAAAGTTATTTCTATATCTAAATAATACTACGCAGTCCATGGCTTGCGTGCATGCTGTTTACCAGCTGTTGTGGTCTAGTGGTTACCATACATGTCTATGAGCTGGGAGATCCGTGTTCAAATCCTGGGTCGAACCAGGTGCTGCCTTTGCAATAAGACCAGCAAATGGTAAGACTTTCGGGTCTTATCGGAAAACGACCTTAAATCGTAGCCCCTCGGAATTCCTTATCAGTTGCGTTTTCCGTTCACTTAAAGTGCCACTACGATGAAAATGCACCCCCGTCTTTTAGATTTTCTTTAGCATAGAATAGTATTTCAGGGTCGAAAGTGATCGATGTAAAAAAAACTAAAAAATGGTATTTTGAAGTAAGTATTTTGAGCTCTGAAATCACTATTATTTAGGCTACCATTACTAAGAACGTGTTCCAAGTGAGCCCACAATTTCAAAAGGTAATATTGTTTGACGTGAAATGTCCAGCCTTTCAGACGAAGAATTTGAAAAAACGACCTTGATTTACTTGAAGAATTAGCCACGTGGAGTCTTCGCGTTGAGAATCTGACGTCTCTTCGTTACGCTGGTCAAGAACATGAACGATTAATGGCGGACATAACAACTCCAGATTCGGAGTAAGAAAAATAATACTTGCCATCGTCGAATCGCAAAACGGTTTCGACCAAGTAATATTTAGCAGCTCTGCTTTATAAATACGTAAAAATATCGATAGGTAAAAATTTGATCGAAATTTGATCGAGTGGTAAACTGAATAGTCGAGCGCTTAAAACATGAGCCTCTGGCTCGGATAAAATAGGGTAACCTTATCCTGCCTGATCGACTCTAAATAAATCATACAATCATAAATCATTAATCATACAATCAATATCAAGAGTTGTCCAGATTGAGGTATCAAGCTGCAACTGCTCAACTGAAAAACGCTGATTTTCACAACTTGCATATTTAAACACCACACTACATTGCCTTGTCTCAATCATATATATATTGTCAAAAATCAATTATTCATTCCACAACAGTGAATTACAGTATTACATTGTGTGAAATATACATTGAGGATTTGTCGAAAATGATTTGGACTACAGGTTTTTTAAGACACCTTTACAAGCTTCATTTACCAACGATAGATCAGTGCAAATTACATAAATTACAGTGGCTAGAACATCTGACCCACTGATCTCAAAAATAGGACTGGATCGAGCTTCTGTTGTTACAAAAATGAAGCCAACAGCGGCCATATTGGAGTGACCACCTAAGGAGTACTGTGGCATCACAGACATGTTGGGGAGGATTCTGACATTTGCTATTTAACTTTAGCAAAGGAAACATACTCGCTGGACAGTTATTAAATGTCAGAATTCTGCCTTTCCTCTCCGATTCACCACTGTATTCGTAATGAGGTCACTCCAATATGGCCGCCGTTTGCTCTAATTATCCAGTAAGAGAAGCCTAATATGAGACGTCAAATTAGGTTTAAGATTTTATGCATTTAATGTCAACAAAGAAAATATATTGGCCAGACACTAAACCTATTTTGCGAGCGTCGCATTTCGATTTGCTTGCAAACTCGGAGCTTTTGATGATCTCTCGTCAATTTGCATTATGCAAATATACAGGCTTCAAAATAAGCTCGTCAGATACAATAGAAAGCTCAATCCAGTCCTATTTTTGAGATCAGTGATCTGACCTTCCCTAGACGGTCGCCAGGTTCAAGGGAACGCCAAATCTTCTGGTTAAACACAGAGACAGACAAAGCGAAACGCGTCGAGACATACCAAAGTCAAAGCGACATATCTGCGCGGTTCAATTGTCAAAACGGTTTTACTGAACGAAATAAAATTAGAGAAAAAGATGGAATCGGCCATGAATTAGGACCTGAAGATCCACCCGGAGCCGAAGGACCTTTTTCATAAAGATAGCGGCTAGAACGCAAGCGAGGCTCGTGGGTAAAAACAAAGAGTGGTGGAAATCGAGGTGGGAGGGTTAGGAAGACACTTAAGGCGGGGGGTTAGGGTTAGAAAACTCATTAGGTGGGGGGTTAGGGTTAGGATCTAAGTTGTTTTCGGGTTAGCGGTTATTTCATGACGATTATATACCTCGATTCATTTGGTGATGGAGTAACATCGTGCTACGATATGAGTAATTCAGTACATTCTCTCATTTCGTATGATGATATGCGTGTATAATGTAGAGGTGTAACGATATACCGTTACACGATATATCGCGATACTTTGGCTCACGATACGATACGGTACACGCAGAACTGTATCGCGATACGAATATACGATACGCATGTTTTTAGTAGTCGTCAAACTCAAAAATTCAAAATAACAACGTTAAACATGAAACCGGAAGCACAATTTACCCTTGGCCACGTGCCGCCCACGCACTGCCCGTGTCATAAAACGGATTTATAAAACATCAATTTAATTTTCAACGGAATTTTTTCATAAAAAATTAAAAATAAATTTTCACATTTAGAGTTACGGAATTAGACAACGAAGATTAAAAACGTTAACAACTACATTACTACAATAACAATAAAGATATTAATTTCAATCTACAGTTACAGTATGTATTTCACTTGTTATTTTGTATTGCCACTGTATCGAGATACGAATCGTATCGTGGCTATTGTTAGTATTGTATCGAGATTCGTATCGTATCGCGGACTGCATCGTTACACCTCTAGTATAATGATATTCATCATAGAACTACTAATTCCAAAACAACTTAGACCAGCCTAATGAGTTTTCTAACTATAACCCCCACGCTTTAAGTGTCTTACTCCCTAATCCACTCATCGACTCCCCTATTTGAAATGCTTAATTAGTAGACTCATGAGAGAGACTAAGCTTGTGCGACTTGTAATTGAGTGTTACACGCATGCGTTACAACACTAGAATTGGGCTGTCATACTTGGCTATGACCATGCTGATGGCATGTTCATCCTCGATCCACCACCGACATTTTACGTGTATGTTTGTTTTGATCGACGAGCCTGCTGACCGCCATCATTATAAACAAGGTCTATATAGCCAAGTTTGTCTGAAGCGAGTTTATTCGTTTAAAAAATGAAAAATTACGTCACTACATTGCCGACACGTTGCCGTGTTAATAATTCTAGGTTGTTCAAGTGTAGAAATCGGTGCGAACTCAGTTGCCTTGCTTTGCGTTGTCCTCACTTTGTTGGTGCTTTTTCGACTGACTTAACAATTGCGGATCAAGAAAAATACTTGGGATGTCTGGACCAAAGTAAATCTTCAGATTGTTCGCAATTGCTTTATACCGTTGCAGTTCCAGAAAGTCTTTGGATAACTTGAGCTGAAATAAACAACGGGTGATCGAGAACGTGTTATGGTTGGTGTGTTTTTAAAATCAGGGTTTCTTTCAGAGGTGTGGTAGTTTGACGCTGCCTAGCAACATACCTTGTTTGCCTCGGATGCCTTAACGGCCGCGTAGAACTCTGCGTCAGCACTAGTTCGTGCCCTGGCAAGATTGGTCGTATCTGGCAAATTTAAATAAAGTTTATATAACTTAGGTTGAATGTATTGTCGCTACTCCGAGTTTCACGCTATATATATATATATATATATATATATATATGAATGAACAACAGACACACACACAGACACACACACAGACAGACAGACAGACAGACAGACAGACAGACAGACAGACACAGACAGACAGACAGACAGACAGACATGGGTGAATGAGTGGATAAGTTGACAGATGGAAGAATGAATCAATGGAATTCATAAATTATGAAAGTAAATTTTTTTAGAAATTACCCTCAATTTCCGACATTTTCCGCAAGCTTTCTCTCTCCATAATTTTCTGTTGAAATTGAATCTTGGACACCGAGGCAACTTTCTCCGCCTCTGGAAACACACAAATGTCAAAGGTTTTTTCAATTTCCTTCATCCAACAATGGTCGAACGAGTCAAGGATATGGGGAGATCTGTATTTCAATATTCAAACATTTGGTATAAAAAACAGTCCACGAAAAAATCGATTTGACACAACTAATGTTCCTCAAATATTTTTCGTGTTTATATATGTTGAAGGACAAGTGCGCAGCAATTTTGGTGACGAGCTTGTATACAGTGCATACTTATTCATCAAGAAGTGTACATTTTCTAGTACAGCTTGGGACAGATGAAATTATTTCGTTTTGAGTACTTGCGGAGCCCTTTAGCAGCGCTTTATATTCTGTGTGATTTCGTTCGTTCGTTCGTTCGTTCGTTCGTCCGTCCGTTCGTTCGTGAGGAATCAATAGTAAGCGACATTTTTGATGCAACATTTTTGACTCGACATTTTTGACGCGAAATTTTTGACGCCACAGGGCACCACACTATAGCACTGTACTGAAAATATCACAAAAAAAGTGAGAGTGGGAGGAGGCAATTGTCTCGGTCCCTGGCCTAAGGTGATTGATATGATTGACATGCATATTTCATACCAATAACGGCCCTTTTCCTGTCCGTTTCAGCTTCCTTCTCGACGACTTTTTGTCTTTGTTGAGCAATTAACAGCTTTGTCTTCTCTCCTTCCCTTCAATCAAAAGAATGCAACAATAATTTCAATTTAATACGGGTTGTGAGTAATTTCAGAATCAAATTAATACACTTGGTAGTTGGTACATTATTTAATCAATAGTTTCTATATACACGTTAGAATACGAAATATTTAACAATTACACCATGAGCTGGAGTCGTATATGAGCTCATTGCTAACGAGGCGCGAAGCGCCGAGTTGGCTAATAGTTCATATACGACGAGAGCGAATGGTATAATTGTTTTATTATAATGGCCAAACACATAGTCAGTTCGGGGTTTCTTTATAAAACCCCATCGATTTCTGCTTTTTTGGCCAAAAAAATGCCGCCATCTTGCTTTTCTCTACTGCTAGGGATATGAGGTGATAGCCTAGTAGAGGAGCCAATCAAATCCTACTAGTATCTTTATATCCTCATATCCTACTAGTAGCTTTACAATAATCCTCATATCCTACTAGTAGCTTTACAATAATTGATAAATATCTAGATTCTAGCACAAGTATATACACTTACATTAACTCGTAGTTTTTTCGTATGGATTCAGGAATCTTGGGCTTGGTTACACGCACAGCCTAACAAACAGATGCAAGCATAGATAAGGAGGTTGAAAATAACAGAAAAGGATCTATTTGCGTGAGTTTTTTACCACTCTTGAATGCCAAATAAGATTGTGAAAGTTTCTCTTTTCATTTGGTGACTAAATACATGTAGTTCGCTGAAGTTGATCAACGACCAATTAAATAGAATAAGATATGAAATAAATCAACAGATGATATACCCCTCAAGCTTTCAATCTCAGAAAAATCCCTCACGGGAATCGAACCGGGAAACTTCTGATTGCCGGTGAGACATCAAACCAAACCATTGACCTACACAGACTAGATATTTTACATATAATATTAAAGATACATATAAGACCTACAATAAGATTTTTCTGAGATTGAAGGCTTCTGATGACCAGTGAGATGCTCTAACCATTGAGCTACCGTACATACAGTACATTCAGATGGTAGAGTGAAGGTTACTAATGTGTACAACCTGTAACCTTCTCATGACCAGTGAGATGCTCTAACCACTACATAGATGCTCTAACAGCTACATGGACTCAGATGGTAGAGTGAAGGTTACAACTTGTGTGTACAACCTGTAATCTTCTCATAACTAGTGAGACACTCGAATGTTAAACCTCATACACACGCTATTTTGACAGTGCACCAACCTTTTAGAGTATTCAATTTTGTATTTCTACACTGCCTACGCAGTACAACAATCTTACACATGAAACAGTCATCACCTGCACTAGTAAACCAGGAGCCATTATATTGAGGTCTTTTTGCAAAGCGGTCCTCAGATTCTCGTCAATTTGATCTGGAATCCAAAAAAAGAACAGTGAAAATTTGAAAGTTTGCATGGTGATCAAAATCGTTTTGAATTTTGTGGGACCACGCGAAGCTTTCTAATTCTTTTTTCGTGCTTTCCCAACTTGCTGTGTGCAGCCAAAACTCGACAGAACACACCAAACAATAAACCATTTCATAAATTGTAAAGTAGCGAAAAAAACATAGAGTATTAGAATTTCCTTCCTACCAAAGAGATCAATGTAGACTTCTTGCAAGGTGTGGGCACTGCAGAACTGAAACACAACAGTGAGAAAAAATATTGAACACAGAACAGTAAGCACATAAAATGCATTGAAGTTTGAGAACGTGGGTAACTAATTATCAGAAAACAAAGCTCAAACTATATACAGCATTGATCCAAAGTTTTGTTTCTTTTGGGGACACATACACCAAAGGTCGATTTAGGAGTTATAGAAAAGGAATTAT
This sequence comes from Chrysogorgia sp. JL179-B06, assembly GCA_035772405.1. Taxonomy (NCBI): domain Eukaryota; kingdom Metazoa; phylum Cnidaria; class Anthozoa; order Scleralcyonacea; family Chrysogorgiidae; genus Chrysogorgia; species Chrysogorgia sp. JL179-B06. The sequence continues at coordinate 486,578 of JAYKKM010000477.1, forward strand.
TGAACATATTCCTCGAGTTAAAATAATTATAAAGTCAACTTTGTAAAGAAATTATAAAGTCAACTTTGTAAAGAAATTCAAATTAAACAGACTGTGTACAGTGTGTAAACTAGATATAATTCATAGCAGGAAATGCGAATTAATGAGTGCAGGATATTAATGGACATTGAAGCATGGCGAGCAATAAATAAATATATGTGCAGGACATTGAAGCATGGCGAGCAATAAATAAAGTATTATTTTTAGGATAAAAACTTCTATAATAATTAAGGTTTCAGAGTATCATCTAAGGCAATGATACTTAACAAGCCATAATACCCTGTAATTTTTATGTTCTAGCAGAAATCTCTAAAATGCTGTAAGGCCAAAAAACAAAACAACCTGGGTTTCCTATTTCTTGTTGCTAAAACTTAGGTAGGGTAGGTAAGTTGGATTCTTTTTTTAATATTTTAATATATAGTGCTGGTTTTTTGTTTTATTTTAGTGCCTATACATGACAATGATATTAATGATGTAAAAATGACGATGTAAAAATATCACACTTATTGTTTTCCAAAGGGACATGCAAATGCAAATGCAAATAGGAAGGACAGTCTTGTATTTCTTCATCAATTCCTGATCAGTTTCTGCTTCCTCTGCTGCATAGTGGGCACAGAAATCCTTTCTTCCTAGTTCTGAACCATAGTATGGTATTTCTACTTGCATTAAAGGAAGGCTCTAACCATAAACTTGCTGTGTAGGGTATTGGTTGGAGGAAGCACGCATAGACAACAATAGAAATAACTTAATATAATTAATCCAGTGTAGTTATGCACCAGTCAATATAAACCCCCGCACCCCCCTGGCCGGGACATAGCAAGGCATTCGTTGAGAATTTTCTGCGATTTGACAGGAAAAAACGGCTGCGCATACCGGGGTATTTTATAACTTTTGCACTGCATACAAAAATTACCGCGGGACATGACCGGGGCATTTTACCCTACCGGAGAATAAACTGGTATGGAAATTTCTGTGTTTACAAGACCTCACGGTGGAGAAAAAGGTTAGTAATCCTTCTTAGTTTTAAAATTTAATAAATAGGCCATCCGTGGTAGATCTTTTCGTTATTAGTTTAACTAAGATTTGAATATGCTGTTTCTATTATTATTTCTTATATATATTATCGTTAGGCCAGTCAAGTGAATCATGGTGGGGCATTTGACCGGGGCTTTTTCTGCTATTAGAATAAAAAAACTGCCCTGGTATGCGGGGCATTATACGGTATTTGACCTATGTGAAAGTCAAATGCCCCGCTATGTCCCGGCCGGGGGGGGGGGGGGTGGGGGGGTGTGTGGGGGTTTATATTGACTGGTGCATTATACTTGCTCATCAAAGTCACATGCTTGGATTTTAAATGTGTCTGCTTTGTTGGTTCCTGCTTTCTTTGTTTCAGTGGCAACTGGGACGTTGTAAACTGAATAATCCATGTGGCCATGATAACAGTTGAATATATCCAACATTGAAAATCTATTTGTAACTGAATCAGAGATTTTTCCTTTGGTTGAATGGTTGTATTTTTTAAAGCTTAAGTTTTGAGCACACTTCCAGGATCGGCTCCTCTGATTGTTACCCCAAGATGCAAATCATGCTGCAACTCAGGCCCACGCTCTTGCAAAATTCAATAAAAATATTAGGGTTGGTAATTTTGCAGGCCAAAAACCAGGAAGGGTTCAGGAAACTGGCAACCCAGGTTGTTGTTTTGTTGGCCTAAACCGAATATGAAAAGATGTCTCGGGCTACTGGGACCAGCCAAGCAAACTGTTAACACATAGATTAGCCAGTTACCATGATGACAACACCATTTTTTACCATACCTGATTAAGTTCATGATGGACTTTATTAAATATAAGAGTCTTGTCGTAGTCTGCTGTGTAATTCCGAACAATGTTGTAAACTAAACAAATAGCACAACAGAGTAACACTAAATGAGGAAACTACTTTTTATATGCATGAAGGGGGGCTTAGCCCCTGTGTTTTTGTTTGTTTGTTCACCAGGTTATTTGGCAATGGTTGGTCGGTAAATGGTTGGTAAATGGTTGGTAAATGGTTGGTTGGCTGGAGAAAATCCAACATTCATCATTCACTAAATCAAATTATAGTGAAAACCATAACTGTGCTGAAATATGAAACTTGAAGCGTATTGTCTGCCTAAACGTCAGTCAGGTTCACGTGGATGGCTAAATGTGGGGTATGCGCGTAATCGCCCGGAAAATACGGTACTATTTAATATATTAAATGATGTGTATAATCATTCAAATCCCTTTCAACTGTGCTATAGATCCAGAAATGCATAATACCACAGTACCAATACCATACATGCAATCAGGCATAAATTGGAGTATTCTGCCTTTCGATTACATAACACGTTTTTCCAGAGAGAAAAAGCAGTTATGTTATATGCAGTATACCTTGCTGCTGTGGCTACGATTTCCGAGCGATTATATCTCGCTAATATAAAAGCAATTTCAAGCTATTATATTTGGGGACAAAATTTTCAAGAATAAAGACAAAAAACATAGTATTTTGCAACATAATCATCTTATTTTAGGCGCTCGATTTATAGCGCTAGAACGTTGGCTAAGGAGAGTGCGGAGGCGATCTGGATCGATCAATCGCCTCTCATACAAGGCCTGTCAGCTCGGCCGATCCTGTAAATTTTGTGACATTTTTGCGCAATATTTTTGCACCAAAGGACTATTAGCCATAAAAAGGTAGGTTTTATAGTTTTTACATAGACTTCAATGATAAAATAAGTTTAACCCTGTAAAATCATAAAATAAGATCACTACGTGACCTGCCACCGTCACTGGCTTTGTAACAATCACCATTTTGCTAAATTAGTTCCTAGACCGTCATTCTTGCACAACAATATAATGGAACAAGATGACGGCCTATGAAAAAACTTTTCTCAAAAAAAAAAAAAATCCCGATTCCCGACCTACCTACCCTAATTTTTTTCAACATGTAACCGGAACCACATAATTTTTTTTACTTGGCCTAGACAAATATGCTGACCATGGATCAAATTGCCACTTGACGAAACTTGAAGTTAATGCCAAAAGCGTAGAGTCTTGTAACATCCATTTCTTCATAAGACTTTATAGAGTAAGTTGTAAATACTGAAGGTTCGATTAAAAGCGTATTTATTTGTTTCAGTAAAATACTTCCAGTTTGTTTTTTAAAGATTTGTTGTACTGCATTACACTTTATGCTATTAAAATTGCTGTGAATATTGGTCTGTGTCTTCTACCAGTAACTATAAATTATTTAATTTAACGCTTTCAGATTTTGGCCGACGAACGGCGAATTTCGCCGGTGGTTAAGCGGATTTTGTAGCTAATTCGTTGTGTCTCCATCGTATTTCGCTGTCGCTGGATAAATAATGTTTTGAAACCCCGTTTTGTGTGAAAATGTTCGAAGTAAACTTGCTCTTCATCACTAGCAGCTAAATCTAGAATTTGCACATTGGCCACCATATTGAATTCTACAGATCTACCATACCAGACTCCAAGCGCGGTAGAATTCAATATGGCGGCCAATATGCAAATTTTAGATTTATAAACATGTATGGCATTTTTTACTTCTGAAACCTGAATTTCACAATTTCCAGGGGGCATGTTGCAGGACCTCCGGACCAGGCAGGGACTTCGGCCCTGATTCTCTGGGTCGTCAATTTCATTCTCCAGACCCTTTCACAATTCTCCAGACCCTTTCACAAAAACCTGAAATGCTGCGTGATATATGGTATTATGGTATGATGGAAAGACTTCAAAAGGCCATTGAACTGTTTTTCAATGATGAACCCATTGACATTAAACTTAATAAGTAAATTAAATAATAGCAAAAGTGCAATTACCTTCTGTGCTACGGAGGATATTTACTACTTCAACTCTGTCAAGATGAATCAGAACACCTCCACTAGAGCCAAAAGATAAGTTGAAATAAGTGTAGGAAATAACAGTTTACTGCAAATAATGTTTTGACCCACCTTGTACCACATGGTACATTTTTCACCTCATCAGTTTGTAGGGTGACTTGCACACTTCTGAACGATGTTAAAAATGGTACCATAATATGAAAACCTGGTCCACTGGTCGCTGATAAGAGTGCACCGCCCTGGTTAGTAACAAAAATACAATGTTAAACACTTTGAAAACATCATGATTTCATTTTTATGCCATTTCAAATATCTAAAAGCTTTAGAAAGCTTTAGATACCAGAGATATAATATATAAAACAATGTTCAGTATATACGGTAATAATGTAATATAGAATAACATAGTCTGTCTCTGAAATCATGATATATCAATATATGATATGTATGGATTTATGGTGAAGGAAAACTTCGAGTGTTGGAATACATACATTTTAAGACCAAACCGGGACCAGTTGCGAAAAATGCAACTTTCAGGCCTTCCGGCTGGGAATTGAACCCGCGACTCTGCGATGCTAGTGCAGTGCTCTGACCACTGAGCTACGGAAGCCGTTGCCGAGAGCCTAGTCACGAGTTCTGTATATATGGTGGTGGTAATGCCGGGATAAGATTCAGGGTATATTATAGGTAATATTTGGCATTTCACTCGATCAAACTACATGTTGAAAGGATTTATGGTGAAGGAAAACTTCGAGTGTTAGAATACATACATTTTAAGACCAAACCGGGACCAGTTGCGAAAAATGCAACTTTCAGGCCTTCCGGCTGGGAATTGAACCCGCGACTCTGCGATGCTAGTGCAGTGCTCTGACCACTGAGCTACGGAAGCCGTTGCCGAGAGCCTAGTCACGAGTTCTGTATATATGGTGGTGGTAATGCCGGGATAAGATTCAGGGTATATTATAGGTAATATTTGGCATTTCACTCGATCAAACTACATGTTGAAAGGATTTATGGTGAAGGAAAACTTCGAGTGTTGGAATACATACATTTTAAGACCAAACCGGGACCAGTTGCGAAAAATGCAACTTTCAGGCCTTCCGGCTGGGAATTGAACCCGCGACTCTGCGATGCTAGTGCAGTGCTCTGACCACTGAGCTACGGAAGCCGTTGCCGAGAGCCTAGTCACGAGTTCTGTATATATGGTGGTGGTAATGCCGGGATAAGATTCAGGGTATATTATAGTGAAATGCCAAATATTACCTATAATATACCCTGAATCTTATCCCGGCATTACCACCACCATATATATAGAACTCGTGACTAGGCTCTCAGCAACGGCTTCCGTAGCTCAGTGGTCAGAGCACTGCACTAGCATCGCAGAGTCGCGGGTTCAATTCCCAGCCGGAAGGCCTGAAAGTTGCATTTTTCGCAACTGGTCCCGGTTTGGTCTTAAAATGTATGTATTCCAACACTCGAAGTTTTCCTTCACCATAAATCCTTTCAACATGTAGTTTGATCGAGTGAAATGCCAAATATTACATATAATATACCCTGAATCTTATCCCGGCATTACCACCACCATATATACAGAACTCGTGACTAGGCTCTCGGCAACGGCTTCCGTAGCTCAGTGGTCAGAGCACTGCACTAGCATCGCAGGTTCAATTCCCAGCCGGAAGGCCTGAAAGTTGCATTTTTCGCAACTGGTCCCGGTTTGGTCTTAAAATGTATGTATTCCAACACTCGAAGTTTTCCTTCACCATAAATCCTTTCAACATGTAGTTTGATCGAGTGAAATGCCAAATATTACCTATAATATACCCTGAATCTTATCCCGGCATTACCACCACCATATATACAGAACTCGTGACTAGGCTCTCGGCAACGGCTTCCGTAGCTCAGTGGTCTGAGCACTGCACTAGCATCGCAGAGTCGCGGGTTCAATTCCCAGCCGGAAGGCCTGAAAGTTGCATTTTTCGCAACTGGTCCCGGTTTGGTCTTAAAATGTATGTATTCCAACACTCGAAGTTTTCCTTCACCATAAATCCTTTCAACATGTAGTTTGATCGAGTGAAATGCCAAATATTACCTATGATATGTATGTATATACATGCAAATTACAAAATAAACATTAACTTTTGTAGTATTGTATATTTATCATTTATAGACCCGAGCGGAGGGTCTATAAATGATATATTATACCGAAACAATCTTGAATGCTGTCTTGAAACGTCTAGAAATGTCTTGTTGTTCCTCCATTGTGTTATTTGGCGCGAAAACCAAATAACACGCGCGTGAATAACACGCGCGTGTTATTTGGTTTTCGCGCTTGGTATTTGGTTTTCGCACGTGGTATTTGGTTTCACACGTGATACTCGAGTCGCATATCCCTCCATGGAGGGGTATTCACTATTATGGAGGGTATTCACTATTATGGAGGGTATTCACTTTTATATCCCGCCACAGCGTGGAATTCAAGTTTAAATTGACTGGTCGCATAGTACAAATCTAGTTTTTTTGATTGGACAACTTATAGTTGAGGTATAATATTTATCATTTATAGACCCTCCGCTCGGGGAATGTGTCGAAATATTACCCCGAGGGATAGCGGAGGGACTATAAAAGATATATTATCCCGAAACAATCTTGAATGCTGTCTTGAAACGTCTTGTTGTTCCTCCATTGTGTTATTTGGCGCGAAAACCAAATAACACGCGCATGTTATTTGGTTGGAGCAATTCTAGAATACCCGTCAACTTTTGAAACCGCATTTAAAGGCAGAAATAGAAACCAGGTTGCTCTAAAATCTCTTTAAATATAATGTCGAAGGTTTATGTTGTGTGTACTTGTTGATAGTTATCAAATTAAATGGGGTTTTAAAATAGAACGAAGCAATTGTATATGATGAACTTTCCGTAATTTGACCCTTTTACTAACTGTCAACAAATGCAAATAGCGAAAGTGGACGGGTATTCTAGAATTTAGCAATTTGGTTTTCGCGTGTGGTATTTGGTTTCGCACATGATACTCGAGATGAATACCCCTCCACAGAGGAGTATTCATTGTTGGCTTATTGCATAAAAAATCCGCACCCCCCTGTTGAGGACATTCTCGACCAGACATTTCATTACCCCTGGAATTTATCCCAAAATTACCCCTCCCCAGGGTTCGAATTAGTTGAGTAAAAACGATGTGCATTTTTTCCCCGAAAACATGAGTCCAGGCGGTCCTCTCAATATAAACAAAATAATGTGTGTGCAAGAAATTGAATGCCTAAAGGAATTCTAGGCTAGGCATGCGATACTTTCGGTTGCCGTTGCCCCTGTTGCTTTAAGAGATTGGAAAATTTATAAAATCACTAAAATGCGCAACAGAGATGCCATTTTGTGCAGGCAGCTCCTGAACATTGCGCAGGCCTGTGCGGGAAAGTGATTCGTTCCCAGGACACTTTAGAGCAGACACGCAAAAAATGGCGTCGACGACAATCGTCAATCAATTATGGCTTTTCTTTACGATTTTAATACCAATTTTTGCGTGGTTACAGGCAGGGGTGGAAAATGTATCGGACCACGGGACCATTGGTCCCAGAACATTTTTATTTTTGGGTTCCCAGAAAATATTTCAAGTTCCAGTATAGCACTGTAGCAGAGAAAGAAAATGTGAAGAAAATTTTGATAAAAGTGAAAGAAATTTAGACAGGAAAGTAGAACATGTTTAGCCCATTAAGGCGCAAGAGTCTCCAGAGTAAAATAACAAATTAGGGCACACCAGGGCACAAATAATGGGTTAATCTTATCCCAGGACAAATTTGTACCAGGACAAATTTGAATTATTTTTAAAAGAAATACTTAGCCCATACTTATAAAAAACAATGTTAATTATGTAAAATATTTTTTCCACCCATGGTTACAGGAAATACACACAATTTTTCCACCTTTGGGAAATAGGACTGTTAACTTAACTTATAGTTTGTCAGAACTATTTGTTTGTGTTCAATACTGAGACTATGTTTTCTGCACATCGTTTTAAAAAGTGATGTGCAACTTTTACTATTTGGGCCAAAACGATGTGCAAATTGCACATCGTTAATTCGAACCCTGCCCCTCCCCTGGAAATTCCAGGTAAAATACTACGTTAATCCCCTGGAATTTTCTGATATGTTCACCCCCTCCCCTGGAAATTCCAGGCAAAATACTAAAATACTATCTCAACCCCATGGAATTTTGTAAAACTTTGACACCCTCCTGGAATTTCCAGGTTTTGTAACCCTGGAATTTCCAAGGTCCTCAACCCCCCCTGTGTGGATAAAACATGCAATAAGCCCCTATACCCCTCCACGGAGAGGGGTATTCACTATTATATCCCACCACAGCATGGAATTCGAGTTTAAATTGATTGGTCACGTGGTACAAATCTAGCTCTTTATAGTTGAGGTATAATATATTATTTAATACTCACAACAATCGTGATTGAATACATGTATATGCCAAAAATGTTTCTACTTACCCGATAATAAACGCCAATATGACCTAAAAACGTTAAACTATATATTAAAATCTGAGCATGGCAACAAAAAGTATCAAATAACTGAAATATCATATATAATAAAACCGTTTCCTCGTTTATACACGAATAAATAATAATTTGAAAAGCTACCAAGCGGCAAGCGCTGCAAGCAATCGACCACACTACACACAAAAAGCATTGTTAAGACTTGTATTCTGACCTTCGTCTATCTTGTGCAAAGAACAGTTAAAGCAAATAGCAGTAATCAAAGCAACAACTCCCAAAAACACTGCAACGTTCGCCATTTTGAAATTAGAAAGAAGTGACTCTAGTTACCAACCTCCATCAAGTTCTAATTAAAATTCCACGTGTTTTCATTTGAAATGAATCCGATACTGTATACTATTAAACGGTTTTGGATGTGAGTTCCTTTCTTCGTTTTGGAGTCTTTGGACCTTCAGTGTTCACTGTTGAGGTTTGTTTAATAGTTAGTACGGGTTGCCTTTGACTCTACTGCAATATAAAGATGTCTTCTTAATTCTTACAGCATTACAAACATTACAGTTATAATTTTTATGAATGTTTGTTTTTGCTGTTTCAATGAGACGAGATATTTTGTGTTTGCTATTAACTTATTAATGTTTTAGTATTACCATTGTTTTATTGTTTTTATTGGTATTGCCTATTGGTATTGTTGTAATTGTTCAGTTGTGAGTTTGTGACAGTGTTTTACCATTATTGCTGCATGCTTTAATTGTGCTGTTATTTTTACCACTGTTATTGTTGTTGCCGCTGTTTTTGCTATTGTTGCTGCTGTTAGTGACTGCTGCTGCTGTTGATGTTGCTGGTGTTAGTGTTATTATTGTTGCCTTTGTTTTCGTTTTTGTTGTTTTGGCTTTTGTTGTTTTGACTTTTGTTGTTTTGGCTTTTGTTGTTTTGGCTTTTGTTGTTTTGGCTTTTGTTGTTTTGGCTTTTGTTGTTTTGGCTTTTGTTGTTGTTGCTGTTGTTGTTGTTACTTGTTATTGTTGTTAGTTTTTGCTGTTGTTGTTGTTGTTATTGTTGTTGTTATTGTTGTTGCTACTACTGTTTTTGTTCTCATTGCTTTTTGCTCTTGTTATTTTCGTTGTATTTGTATTTGTAAATAACATCTCAATTAGATTATTATATTGTCACTGGTTATACTGGATTGCAAAAATGATATTCTTCTGATACGGTAAGTAATTGTATTTATAAAATTGTTATTGAAATTGGTCTTCATCAATGAGAAAATATTGTTACTGGACATATATCTCTCAAATGGTAAAAATGACTGGAGGCAAAAGAAAAATAATTTCAGGAAAAAATGACAAAGAGGAGGATTGGGCATTTGAGTCATGAAGAGGGACAAACACACAGACAGACAGACCGAGGGCTGGTTTTGTACACGTGCATTACGGAGTAATTACCTGCATTTAGAATGAGCGCATGGTATATTCAAGAATATTTTTATTTGATAATTGCAGGCTAAATATTCTTAAGGCCAAGGAAAAAAATACCTGGGTTTCCTGTTTCATGCTGAAAAAAAATTAGGTAGGGTAGGTCAGTTTTTCTTTTTCTTTTTTACTTTTTTTTTCAAACATTGTATGGAAGCCATGTTTGCTATCCCAGGATGCAAATCAAGCTGCAACTCGGCCCAGGCTTCTCAAAATTTCAATAAAAAGATTAGAGTCGGGAAACCGGAAACCAAGGTATTTTTTATTTTGGCCTAAGGAGAAACTTATTTAACTATTATTTAATTACTTTGTATATGAGTATTGAGTGTATATGTAAATTTTCCTATTTTTGTATGAGTGTAAATATTTAAAATTTGGCAGGACCACCCTGAAAATCGCGAAGTTGTGAATGCAGGGAGTGTCCTCAATAAATATCATCATTGTCATTGACGCGTCATTCTATATACGTGCGTGGCGGAGTCAACCTTGGCTGACCTCATTTTGTAAACGTGCGTGACGACGTTTTAACCTGCGTGTTGACCTCATTATGTATACGTGCGTGATGAAGTCCTAACCTGCGTGCTGACCTCATTGTGTATATGCGTGCGTGACGAAGTCATAACCTGCGTGCTGACCTCATTCTGTATGCGTGCGTGACGAAGTCACAACCTGTGCGTTGACCTCATTCTGTATACATGCGTGATGAAGTCCTAACCTGCGTGCTGACCTCATTGTGTATGCGTGCGTGACGAAGTCATAACCTGCGTGCTGACCTCATTCTGTATGCATGCGTGACGAAGTCACAACCTGTGCGTTGACCTCATTCTGTATACGTGCGTGATGAAGTCCTAACCTGCGTGCTGACCTCATTGTGTATGTGTGCGTGACGAAGTCATAACCTGCGTGCTGACCTCATTCTGTATGCGTGCGTGACGAAGTCACAACCTGCGTGTTGACCTCATTCTGTATTTATTTATTTATTTATTTCGATTCGCCATTAGTAAATTAACATATAAAATATAAGTCTGGCAGGGATACCACTACAGCTTACGCCAATTACTGTGGCCCCGTGTATAATTAAAAAAAAAAAGAGTTTAAAAAATTGAGGTTATATTTACATAAATACTAAGGTGAAAAGAAAAGTCTGTAGCAAAAATCAACAACAACAAGTGAGGGATTTCTCGAGGCGACGTGCCAAGTTACATTTTAGGCAAATGGATTTTCACGTACGTGGGTCGTCCTGGTTATAGATGGAGACTTGGAGTAAAAAGCGTCATAGTAGTATTCAAGTAGGGTTTTCTTAAATGAACTAAATTTGAGTGTTTTTAATCTTAGAAAGTCCGGTAATGAGTTCCAAGTTCTAGTTACTCTGACAATGAAGGATCGTTGATAAGTTACTGTTCTACATTGATGAGGAACAAAACTTATCACACTGGGTTGCTGGCTGCTCTAGTTTGCCGTACAGGTAATTTTACTGCTGGAAGCGTTTCTTGTCTACGATAAACAAGACCATTAAAAGCTTTAAAAAAGAACAACAGTTCAAGGTATTCGTGCCAATACGATACTGGAAGGAGTCCTGTTAGCTTGAGTCTATCTGTGTACGAAGTTTCAGATCGAAAGGGTAGGTTGAGAATGACTTTAGATGCGCGCCTCTGGACTCTCTCTACACGTTTTAACAATTCTATTGATTGTGGTGCCCAAATATATATAAATCGATCTTTATTCAGGATGCCAACTTCACTAAAAGTGTTTTTCAGAAAGGTCCTGCTAAGATATAAACTACTAAAATAAATTATAAATACAGGTATAAAAAACTAAGACTAAAAACTAATACAAGAATAATAGGTAAATATAATATGTATCAGCCTATTTACATTTAAGTAAAAAACGTTTAAAAGTTCTGAAATCTTTCGCTTCCCTAATCTCATTTTTCAGTTCATTCCAGTCATTGCTGGCAAAGTTAATACTTGTCCAATGGCCCCAACTATGTTTCGCTACAGACTTTCTAATGTTGGGCTTAGATCTGGTGTTATACTTATGAATATCTTGGCTATATGTTATTTCAAAATCATGTGAAAATAGGTTATTGCGACATTTATAAATAAAAATAGAACTGAGTAGCGTAACCCAGGTGTGGTCTGACGAGAGCCAGGTACAGCGTACGGCGCGTCCCAGTGTTCTTAATTTCGGTGCACGATCTGCGCACGAAGCCAAGAAGGTTGTTTGCCTTGCTACATTGTTCAAACACTTGTTTCGTCCAGCTGAGGTTGCTAGCCACCCAAACACCGAGATCTTTTCCTCAACACATGAATTCACAAAATCTTCCTTGATGGAGTGAGGGAATTCTACAGGCTTCTTCTTTCGTGTAATCCGCTGGCTCTTGCATTTGGACTGGTTGAATAAAAGTCCTGTCTTTTCAGACCAATCGACCAGGCTGGACAGATCTTGTTGTAGGGAGGCTGCATCTTCTACCGAATCAACTTGTTTGTAGATTTTAGTGTCATCAGCAAAGCATGCTACTTTAGAGGTTGTAACAGCTTCAGGAAGGTCATTTACAAATAGGAGGAACAGCATCGGTCCAAGGATTGACCCTTGTGGAACGCCCGAGGTGACATGTATACATGCGTGATGAAGTCCTAACCTTCATTGTGTATATGCGTGCGTGACGAAGTCATAACCTGCGTGCTGACCTCATTCTGTATGCGTGCGTGACGAAGTCACAACCTGCGTGTTGACCTCATTCTGTATACGTGCGTGATGAAGTCCTAACCTGCGTGCTGACCTCATTCTGTATACTTGCGTGACGAAGTCACAACCTGCGGGATGACCTCATTCTGTATGTGTACGTGACGATGTCATAACCTGCGTGCTGATCTCATTCTATACACGTGCGTGACGAAATCCAAACCTGCGTGCTGATCTCATTCTGTATACGTGCGTTACGAGGTCCTAACCTGCGTGTTGACCTCTGCATTGTGTATGCGTGCGTAACGAAGTCATAACCTGCGTGTTGACCTCATTCTATATACGAGCTTGACGAAGTCATAAGCAATGCGTGCTGACCTCATTTTGTAAACGTGCGTGACGAAGTCATAACCTGCGTGTTGACCTCATTCTGTATACGTGCGTGACGTGGTCCTAACCTGCGTGTTGACCTCATTCTGTATACATGCGTGACGAAGTCATAACCTGCGTGCTGACCTCATTCTGTATACGTGTGTGACGAAGTCATAAGCAATGCGTGCTGACCTCAGTTTGTAAACGTGCGTGACGAAGTCATAACCTGTGCGTTGACCTCATTCTGTATACGTGCGTGACGAGGTCCTAACCTGCGTGCTGACCTCATTCTGTATACGTGCGTGACGAGGTCCTAACCTGCGTGTTGACCTCATTCTGTATACATGCGTGACGAAGTCATAACCTGCGTGCTGACCTCATTCTGTATACGTGTGTGACGAGTCATAAGCCATGCGTGCTGACCTCATTTATTAAACGAGCGTGACGAAGTCCTAACCTGCGCGTTGACCTCATTCTGTATGTGTGCCTGACGAAGTCATAATTTGCGTGCTGACCTCATTCTGTATACGTGCGTGACGAACCTGCGTGCTCGCCCGTTCTGTATATGCGTGTGTGGTCATAACCTGCGTGCTGACCTCATTTGTATGCGTGCATGACGAAATTACAACCCGTGTGCTGACATCATTATACATTTGTCAAATTATTTTGGCAATTCTGTTTGAAACGGTTTGTCAAACGGAATTACTGACTTTATGGTGAAAAGAACAAAATATTAAGTAATACAAATATATTTTAATATTATAGGTAGGACGATATATATCTACCTTCCTCCGTCTATCGCGCCCGATACTTTGGAAAACTTCTACGACTACCCCCAATCCTGGTACGACTTTCTAACCACAGAAAATTCTGATACAGCTGTTATTGTAGCGGCTGATTTTAATCCGACTGGCAATGGTTTTAATCCGAAAATTCTTACAAAACATTGCGATCTCAAACAAGTCATAAAAAACCAACAAGGAATGCTAACATTCTTGACTTGATTTTTACAAATAAAAACTGCTACTTTGATCACCCGGAAATCTTAGCTTCAATATCATCTGATGATAAATTCGTCATCACACCAAAATTAAAAGGGCTTATGCGAAAAAGGGATGAAGCATATAAACGAGGAATACTGAGATGCGCAATGAAAAAGCAAAATTAAACCGGCAATTACATGGTTATACCGACACCAGTATAATATGGTGGTCAGTGATCACTGCTTGACTTTCCAAAGTTAAGCACTGTACCTCTGGTACACTAACTGGATGGGTTACCACCTTGTTCATATATCGGTCCCGGAAGACTGAAAATTAGTGTTGCCATAATCCAATGAGCTGTGCTAATTGGACGTTGGGCTTTCACCAAGAGCCCCAAATAAAATTGGGACCAGCTCTGGCTGGGGTAAGTGGTTAATTCCAGGGATATGAGCTGTGGCGCCCACCCCTACCTTCGGGTAGCAGCCACTGAAAGAGGAGCCTATACGGGTCGCCTCCGGCTACGGCCGGCCAACTTACTACGACACTCATCGGAAAAAAGAAGAAGTCGCCAATTATTTTGAAGGACCCTCTGACTGAATGTCCAATGAGTGATAAAGATACTGTAGATTGTATATGCAATTTTTTTGCCGGTCTAACAAAAGATTACCCTGAAGTTCAAAACAAATGGTCAGAATGTAGAAAACTAGATATCCTACCTTTATTTACGCAGGAAAATTTAAAAGGAAATTAAGCAATCTACAAAACAACATTTTTTGCAATTCCTTTAGTGGATATGTTTAATGAATCCTTTAGATCCAGAACATTCCCAAAAATCTGGAAAAATTTTAGCGGTCATTCCCAAAGTTACACCGTGTTTAACCGTTGACGAACTAAGACCGATTTCGCTCACCAGTGTGATATCGAGGCTACAAGAATCGTATGTTGTCAATTGGATGAACGAGGACATTGAAGGCAAGATTACCGAAGCACAGTATGGTGGCCTACTGGGATCCTCTGCGGTACACAAATGGTGTAAAATAATGGATAACCCAAATAAAGTCATTAGAATCTGGATTTCAGGAAAGCTTTTGATCTTATAGATCATAATTTGCTTTTGGAGAACTGTAACAACATTGGAATTCGACCGGTAGTACTTGGTTGGCATGCGTCATACCGAAGTGGCAGATCTCAAGTTACCAGATATGGAAATGATATATAATTCACAGAGTTGTTGTTGGTGGAGGTGTACCGCAGGGGAGTAGAATAGATATGCAATCGTCGTGCATATCAATGGTTGCCCATGGCAATCCAAGAAACTGATACGAGTTCAGAAAGTAATAAACCCAATGAGGTTAGGGAAGAAACTGAATTGGAAGAGGATGACACAACTATCTCCGAGGTAATCGACACCAGTAAACATACTTCCGGTAGAGCAATTGGAACAGCCGAAAGTAATGTGATGAAAGTCCTACAATTCACTAAACAACAAAAAATGTAGATGCAAATTGATTTTAGAAAGAATAAAACCATAATACCACAACTTGAAATTGAAAACAATTTATTTGGTAAAGTGACTTCTTACAAGCTTTTAGGACTGTGGATCGACGACAATCTTAAATGGAATACCAATACCGAATACATAGTCAAAAAGGCTACCAAGCGTCTCTTCCTCCTCAAAGTACTCAAAAGCTATCATTCACCTGTTAATGATATGAAAACTTTCTATTATATACTGCGGTATCAGGCCAATTTTGGAATATGGCGCCCAAGTATGGAACGGTAGCCTTACCAAAGATCAAAGTAATAACATCGAAAGGATCCAGAAGCGAGCACTTAGAATAATCTATTCGGAATACGACTACGACCGTGTACTAAATCATGCACAGCTTTAACAACCCTGAAGGATCACATTTGTGTTGACCTTATAAAAAGAATGTCAAACCCCCATCATAAACTACATAACCTATTACCAGAAAAGATTGGTCAAGTTACGGAAAGCGAGATGAAGTCAAATGGCCATAAATATTATAATTTTAAAACGAAAACCGAACGGTTTAGGAGAAGTCCAATTGCCTACGCCATTGATGAATATAATCGAACATTGAGTCCTTAGACGTTTGATAGATTTAACTGTGATTAGTTAATAATTTTAATGTTGATTATTAGAATTTAGAATTCTTGTAAATATTTAAATTTTATAGATTCATATAGCTAAATGACACATATATATCTCCAACATTTTAATTATATGTAATGCGCATTTTAAATTAGCTTTTTATACAGCTATTATATGTGTAAACCTTGAATAATAATAATACTAAGATAAAATCATTAAATTGTATCTCCCAAACCATTATTAAATATTGTTATAATACATAATGTAATAATACGTTTTATACTTTGAACTTTACAGAGCTCTTAGACCTCAGTAAACACTTCTAGTCCATGGTATAGTATAAAGGATTTTCCTTTATCGGGATATATCATTTGATAGTTCATACTTCGTTCACAATTCCACCAATGGCTGCATGCACAAAAGGCCGGACTGTAGTCGACAATTTGTTATTTCTATAGAAGAAAAAGATAGTTAAAAACATTGAAAATAAAGCATTGTTAGTCAACTGACCTCTTGTATAAAAATTATAACATGAAGAGTAACTGAGGCGCATTTGGTTATAAGAAGCTGGTCTAAGACATATATAGGCGATCTAAGCCATAATGCCATTGTTGTCGATGGCTGTTTTTGCTGTTTTTTTGGGAATGAAGAAAATCATTTCACTTTTATTGAACAAGAAAAATGTAATGTTTTGTTTAGGGACCGGTCATTATTTATAAATAGAATTAGAAATAGAAATAGATTTGGTTTTAAAAACTGGTGAACATGCATGGTTTTACTCAACCAAATTAAGATTTAAAGAAAATTTAACCGTAAAGCCCAATTCCCAGCATATCGTCGATACAAGTTTTAATACTGTAACTTTCAGATTATTATCTCCCTATGCAGAGCAGGAATCCAAGGAAAACAAGGAGAGGAATACAATAACAAAAGCTAATGTGCAATGATGACTAAGGAATTTAAGATTTTTAAGATTTTATTAAAAACAAATATGAGCACCATACAGTGAATTACGATATGTTTACATTGTAAATAAAAAAGTAAAATGTATCATATATTTACAATAAAATTTACGAATCAGTTATGAAAAAGAAGTGAAATGGTAGCACATAGCAGGGAAGAAACTATACGCTTAGAAACGTAAGGTTCTAATGCACTTTGGAAGAGACAACTGGTTATTTCGCAAATAATGATTTTGTACAGTTGCCCTAGTTTCAGGCACCAAATTATTAAGTCGAGATTGTGGTTTACGAATATTCTCAAAGGTTCTAGTACATAGATTTAAACGCCGCTTATTTAATGATAGAGAACCAGAAAAGACTAAAGCCTCATTATAATTTTTATCTGGATATAGGATCTTTAGTGCACGTTTCTGCACTTTCTCAAGTTCGTCCGACAAAAAGGTTGGAATCGCAGTGTGCCAAACAGGGGCACAATACTCTAAGGCAGAACGTATAAGTGCTATATAGACAGATATCAAAGCGGTTGCAGGTACACCACTATGCTTCAGGACACGAAGGATATGAAGACGTTTTGAGGCTTTAGATATTAAACCCTCAATAAAGATGTTCCACTTCAGGTTTGATTGTAAAGTAAGACCAAGAACTTTATGGAATTGGACACGTTCTAATGGCTTTCCATCGATTTCTAGGGTCGGTGGAAGATCTTGCTATCGCGAGAAGCAAATAATAATTCCCTTGCATTTACTAGCATTTAGTTTCATGTCATTGGTTGTTGACCACAAGTTAATGCTTTCGTGCTCGGACTGGATTACAGAGTTACCATTCACGGCGAGAACTTCAGAAACAGTTATATCGTCCACATATTTCCAGTTGGATAACGTTGAGGAAGACAAATTGAGGTCATTTATCATCATCAAAAAGAGTATAGGACCCAATTTAGTACCTTGCGGCACTCCAGCAGTTATGGGAAGCCAATGAGAAATGATAGAACCCAGTTTAAGGAAGTTGCAGATCCAAGGGATGATGGACCTCCTCACTCCAATCTTGATCAGCTTTTGGACGACAATGGTATGGTTGATCCTGTCAAAGGCTTTACTGAAATCCAGAAAACATACCCTAAGATAGTTTCCTGGATTATCTAAGGCCATGAGCCAGTTGTGGACAAGGTCCAGAAGACAGGTGGTAGAACTTCCCTTTAGACTGCCAAACTGTCGAGGATCTATCAGATCACGGACGTCTTCGATCATCCAAGATACGACAAAGTCTTCCAAAACTTTGGACAGTATGGGTGTTAAGGAAATAGGCCTTATATCACTCTCACGTTCCGGTTGTGGGATCTTTTCCACGGGTGTTATATGGGAATCTTTCCACAAAGCTGGGACAATTCCTGAAGATAGTGATCTATTAAAGATCATTGTAACAGGCTCAGCGAGTTCAAAGGCAAACTTCTTAAGGATACGTGGAGGCATCTTGTCCGGGCCGCATGCCTTATGACTATTCAGGTTCAACAGTTTTTTACAAACCTCATGTGGATGAAGAACTGGCAAAACGTCTGCTGAGGGGAGGTAGGCTGGAAGACTGGCAAGATTCAAAGTTGGAATGTCAGCGTTCACTGAAGTAAAAAAAACGTTCAGGACGGTGACTAACTCGCTATCAGACAAGGTCTTATACCATCGCGTTGAAGGTGAATGTTTGGCGTTTTCTTCGATAACAAAATTTTAAATGATGAACTCTTAATTTTTTTTGTAAATAGTCATGAAACTTTTGCAACCCAACCCTTCAGAGAAGTCATTATTTTTTACCCAACCATTTAGGTCTTAGAATTTTCAGTTACCCAACTATTTTCTCTTCGGCCCGAACCCCGGACATAAGTGATGACCGCGATCCTTATACGACCAACTATAACCAAAACATGCATCTTATACCATCTTCGTGGTACATCATCCATTGTGATATACCGACCAAAAGCTTCCAACATTCTTTGTCACTTTATTATAGTTAAGAGGGTTTAGACAGATTTTTACCAGTATTTACCTTTGAAATCTTCTTGTGCATGTAACGTTTATTCATCTCTCCCCGTCCTTTTGGTTCACCACCTTCCCACGACGGAGCGGGGCGTCGGATTCTTCGTGTTCGGATCGAAAATCTCTTTATCGCATAACTTTCCTCCCAAACTCTTGTAACCAACAAGACTACCAGAAGTATTTTCACCAACTTGAACATTGTTAACCTGCTGCTGTTTACTGAATTCTGTGTCTAGCTCGTTTGGTCCCTTCATGTGGATATGTTCATTTATATAGATGCAAAGTTCCATTGAAATACGCTGTACTTCCTTAACTGTGGGGTTGTTTTTGTGGTTTTAAATTTAATATGAACTGCATTTGTATACCATTGTGTACACCCATTTGAGTGTAGACCCAGTGGGGAATTTCCGCATTAGGAAAGCACATAAACAATCTTTTTCTACTTTCCCCAAGCTGCTAAAGAATTATATGGATGGAAATACGTCAGTTCGTTGTATTTTTAACGTTCATTGCACTAACAACGAAGTTTCTTATTATCTCACGCTTGTTTTACAATTAAATGTTGCAATGATAAACTGCTTTGACAGGTAACCTGTTGTGACGTCATGATAGGACACCCAATGTATAGGAGATGCGTGCAACTCATTTCCGCGCGGTGTACACCGCATACTCTGTTATTACAATCAAAGTGGAGTTAGCCTTGGTCTTGTTTTCTTCCTGTAATTGCCAAAAAACGTAGAGGTTCTAGTGTTGGGGTTAACCACAATTTATTGCGCCATGCCAACCGCCATGCACCGTTTTACGTATTACATCTGATTTGTTTTGTTTACCTCGGCCTCAACCATATCTAGCTTTTTTGTTATATTTTATAAGTTGTTCAAGCCAAAAAAAAAAAAAACGGCTTGGACTAATATGTGACTCAAAAGTACTACTCAACCTATTTAATAAAGAGAACTTGTTTTGGTAACAGGCACGATCTCGCCAAAGCAAGCCAGCCCGGTGATTGTGAACGTGTCATTTATTTCTTCCACCTGGGTCTAATTAAAGTCTTAATAGGGGCCTTTCATGGAGACTTTCAGTCCGGGCTGAAATCTCAGCCTGGTTTGCCGGGATGAAGTTTCAGCCCGGTCTCATAAACAAATCCCTTAAAAATTAACGTTGCGATTACATGGCGAAAATTTTAGCCCGGGCTCAAACTCAGCTGCCCGGACTTGCCGCTAAATGGCTAAATTTAGCGTGGGAATGTTCATTACGCAGGCGTAAACGGAACACTGACCTGACTTCTGCACAATTTCCGAGTTTTAGCCCGGGCTGAAATTGCTCATGTAATCGAACTTTTTTTCAGCCCAGTTGATCGTGCTGAAATTCAGCCCAGGCTGAAATATCCCCACGTAATCAGCCCTTATAAATGCTTACCGTTTGACCCGACGACGAGCGGGACGGCGTTTACTAGACCTCTAGGGAGAATATAACTGACAGGGTTAGTATATTAAATAGACTATGTTAGCGATTAAAATACAAATGCTTCGTTTAAAACTTTATCCCTTGTTGTTTTAACGTAGAGACGCTATACTTTTTTATATTTAAATAGCTATACTACTTTATGTAAACCATCATTTCCAGTGTAAGACCACTTTGAAATAACCGCATATCTTTCGGAAAGTTTGTGTGGCAACTGAATGTATATGATCTCTGAATTTTGAATTGACGAAAACAACAGCATTCTTGCAAACAAACACGAATATTACAAAATATTGGCAAAGTTACAAATTATTGCCAATGAACAAACTTTATCTATTGGTAAGCACGTTATGGCAAAGATTCATTTACATTAAAAAAATTCCAGAAAACCCTTCAGTCTGCCTCTTTTTGGATTTAATTTTGCCATAATTGTAAACAACAGGCGGATATCCCGAATTCAAAACATAATCCTAACACCTTATACCCTTATCGTAACGTACCCTCTGAAGCTAATACTGACTCTTACTATAATGCTTTCTTTTAGAAATAACAGCTGATTTCAATTTCGAATTTTACAAGCGATATATAGTCAATATGTGACGTCATTTTGGGATTTATATGGAACTTCACCCATCGACCAGCCAGCCTTTAAGGTTAGGACACACGAGGCGACAAATCCCGGGGACATGTCGCGGCGATATGTTACAGGGACAAATCCCGTCGTGTGCACTAGGAAAAACTTTGTCGCGGGGACAAAATTTTGTCCCCGAAACATGTTGCATCTATTCAAAATGATTTGAATTCGTGCGACATGTCGCCGTCGTATGAACAGCTCGTGCAACTAGTTCCCGGGACAAAATTAAAATAAACCAATCACATAACATTTTATTTTCCTTTTCTGACATGTCCCCTCGTGTGTCACCGCGATTTGTCGCCTCGTGTGCACCTTATAGGTTGCGAGGGCAATACGCTTTTACCGGTTGGTGAGTTTTGGCGAGAAAATTTTCGAGTTGATTTGAATGAAAATAAAAGAGAGCTAGGCATCTTCATTGAAAACACCGAGTAAATATAATATAAAGTCATATCAGCAAAATAAAATATTAATATAATATAAATATAATAAAAATAAAATATAAGGTAAATACAAAGTCGGTAACTAAACGGCAGCATCTGAAGAAGTTGAAAATGAAAACAACCAAAAGCCATATAATAAATACTTTAGGGACTGGTCATTATTTATGGTCGGGGTGCTGAAAAATGTTTACCCAACCAAATTAAGATCAGAAATTTATCCGTCCCAACCATTTATTTTATTTTATTTTATTTTATTTTACTTGGCCTTGATTATGTAGTTTATATAGTGAAATTTACATTTATAAAGATTCTATTTTACAAGGCTTGTAAAACCGCAACAGCAATCGCCAATTATACTGCGGTTCCATCAGTATAGGAAATAACACGGTCGGAGAAGAACCAATTAAAAATCGCACGCGTGCTCGGCGAAACATTCACAATACCACGAGTGCGAAGCACGAGTGGTACTGGTACTATGAATGCCAAACACAAGTGCGACTCCTCACCAATTACTCTAGAACAAGTGTTATTTCCTTTTTACGTGTTCCTAAATACCACTAAATTTTACTATTTATGGGTAAAGAAAATTTTTTACCCAAACCAAGAAGAAAAAAAGTTCGATAAAGCCCAATTCCCAGCATATCGTCGATACAAGTTTTAATAACAAACTCCAAAAGATATACAGGCAGATCGATCCTACTGTAACATTCAGATTATTATCTCCCTATACAGAGCAGGAATTCAAGGAGAGGAACACAATAACAAAGGTAATGTTCAATGATGACTAAGGGGCTGATGACGAGATTCCAATTTTAATGATGAACTCTTAATTTTTTTATGTACATAGTCATGAAAATTTTGCTACCCAACCCTTCAGAGAAGTAATTTTTTTTACCTAACCATTTAGGTCTTTTCTTTAGGTATTTTATAATTTTCAGTTACCCAACCATTTTCTCAACCTCGTACCCAAGGGTCTCATCTCCGCTTTCGGCGGCGAGCGGAGATGAGACCCTGGGTCATTTTCTCCGGTCCCCATCCCGGCTATAAATAATGACCGGTCCCTTATCAACCTCGTTTACTCGGTCTGTACTGGAAAGTATTTGCCTTAGGTTTTATCGCACAAACCTCGCTCATTTGTCGATCGATCTACGAAAACCTCAGTCGCAAAGACTTCCCGAACATTGCATGAGAAACCCAGTTTCATCCCAATTAATTCTGACTCGGTTTCGGCTTCCCGCCGGCAAATTATTGGGAAATGTTATGGCTCTGATTTGAAACTTTGATTTTAACTTGGTAGGTTGTAATATCCGCATGTGAAATTGAATCTTACTAACAAGATACAATTATATAGGTAGGCATACTGTCACAAATGTCATACCAGCCGCTGTCACTTGACCGCAAATAACGGAAAGGTGTGCTCAATTATTTGACGGTGAATCGGTGATCTTCTGCCAACATTCCGCCGGTTGAAATACACGTAAAGAAATTAGATTGACCGCGGAAGCAGTCTGAACATTCAATGAAATCACAGTCTTTCCGTTTTGACCAGAAAACGCGCTATTTATACCTTTTCTTGTGCGTGTCCATTTTTATTTCTTCTGGCTTAATGAGGCTTTATGTATGTGTATGTCTTGTGTATGTAACTTTAGGGATCTCTGGCTTTGAAAATTAGTCTGAAAATTAGAGCTAAAATTTGACCTTTTTTGTAAGTTAATACTGGAATGTTTTTAAATATAGAGTGTAAACGATACGTTTCGGCGTTTTACCGCTTTGTACAATTGAAACTTTAACTATTGAAAACACATTCAGTGAATACGTATGATAAGATGCATTACATGCAAGGTCAACCGCGAGCGAATGTTTGAGTTTAACTACAAGATAACTACAAGAATGTCAACGGCAGATCCATGAGTGTCTCACTGATTTGTGAAAATGAAAGATCAATTCATGGTTGAAACATCACACAAGCCGCGGTAGATATGTTTTCCTTCTTGGACTATACGCGGCGATATAGTTAATAATGGTAAGATTTCACTCTAATTACAATTAGAATTATAGAGGGAGTCTTTGGTAGGAATGCCAATAATATTGCCGCGCCTTCCAAAAGAACTGTTATTGTAAAGCAAAGGAGAGAAATACAAATCGACAACTTTATCAGTAGGTGTACTGGTGAAGGGCCTGGCTTTGCTGGAAACGTTAGGCCTATAGCTCCTATACAATGCACTTTATTTTGGTAGTACACCAAACCTTTTAGGAATATCTTTTAGGATCGCTAGTACGAATATTACGAAGAACGTCCATGCAGCAAGACGTCAGTACGGACAGCATTTCCGTGCATACGTTTTTTCACATCTCGTAAATACGCCATTACTGAATAGTGAATTATACTCCATTAAGGCCATAAATGGAATATGATGGTTATAAATATGTATTTAGGAAACCTAAGTTTTAAATCTAGACTAAACGATTGATATAAACATGCATCTAATGTTCACCTAACACTTCATTGTGGATCGTTAATTGTCCACTGATCATCTTGTTTCCGATTTAAATCCACTGAATCATTGCTCGTTGCAAAATGCATGCAGTGTCAATACGATTATAACTAAAATTAGAATTCAACGAGAGTCATGCAAAATATATGTATATACATTATGTATGATCTGATGTATGATTTATTCAGTACAGTCGATCACGCAGGATAAGGTCCCCCTATTTATCCGAGCCAGATGCTCATGTTTTAAGCGGCTCAACTATTCAGCTTATCACTCTTAAGGTAAACGGAAAACCCAACTATATAGGGGTTCAGATCGGTCTACGATTTAAGGTCGTTTTTCTAGAAGACCCAAAATTCTTAAAATGTGTTGGTATTGTTGCAAAGGCAGTATACCTTCTCAATTACTTTAAGGACCCTGAGTGCAATGGTCCGACGATTGCCAAATCCGGGTCTCGTAGCTTATATAGACAATTAAAATGGGTAAAGTGCTGCGTGGACAGTGTTTTGGATATATAGCAATTAAAGTGAAAAGGTGGTAAACTGCCAAGATTTTTAGTAACTAAATATTGACGTTTCGAGCGGAGCCCTTGTATAAAATAGATTTCATATATACATTTTATATTTATGATATACTGTATGATAGTAAAGAATGAAATGATAGTATAAAATTAAATATAAAAAGGTGTAGAAAGAAAATAAATATCTTGTTATTTACAGAGAGATCAATGACAAGAAGTGTTTTAGTTGATTTGTTTACTTTTTCTATGAAAGGCGTTCTATATATAGTTGTAGAATAAAATTGAAATTCTAAAGTAAGCCGCCGATGATTTTAATATAGCAAATTTTGGTGTCAACCTACATGTTGCCCATCATGTGGACCACTGAGATGGTAAAGAGAGTGAAGCATGTGAATATATACAATTACCTGTGCTGATCTGATGACTATAGTAAGATGCTCTAGCCATTGAGCTATACCTAGATTCTGATGGTATAGGAAGGTCACCTATCATGTATTCTCATTACTGCATATAACATTCTTCCCAAACCCTTGTAAGCAACAAGATTACCACAAGTATTTTCACAAACCTGAACATTGTTGCTTCTAATCCTTGCTGAATTCTGTGTATATCAGTCTAGCTCGTGTGATCCCTTCAAGAGTGAGTTCTTTTTAAAGGTTATGTTTCTGTATATAGCTATATATATAAGACTGGAGGAATCTACACTGTATGTCTATGTCTATAATGCCACGTGTAGCTGAGGATTAATTCTTGATAAAATTGTGAATAGTGTTGGTTACTAAATACATGCCACCAAGCTGATATATAAAGTCTCATGCATATATGAGAAAGTCTGATATTCAAAATACCAACTTTAGGGCATGATAAAAATCACATTTAGTTTCAGATCATGAAACATCACATTTTGTTTAATCTATTTCTTAGGTGATGGCTATGTTCATGCATAGCTATACCCTATTACGTTATTTTATCACATAAATTGGCTAAAAGGAATTACTGCTGTAGACTGGTGGACTATTTGTCAAGGAAGTCTTCTTTAGTTCTTTCTGTATAACTTTGGCTTCACAGCTCTATATAGGAAGCTTTAGCTAATGGCTCTTATTATTTGAAATTAAGTGCCAAAAATAATATACCACATTTCTATATAATATATAGTCTTACTCTGATGAAGGGCTCCGCTCGAAACGTCAGTATCTCGTCACTAAATTCTTGGCAGTTTACCACCTTTTCACTTTGCTAATATATATATATATATATATAGAATTGCAACTGTTATTGTAGGTCATGAGAGTGAGGTTTGCTAACACCAACCTAGACAACAAACTTCCGAAATACTTATTTTGAATGCTCTTACACTATAGATTCTATAACCAATTTAGGATATATATATGCTTTATTCCATCATTGTTTATATTTCTGAATGGAATCGTTTGCTTTTTATATCATTGCAGATGTAGTTCTCTGAAGTTCTCTTAATTACTATATTTGTCAGTCCTTAAACCACACTATATTATTAACACCACTAATATATAGGATTGTCCTTGATAACTGGGTTTTAAAACTATAATCAGCTGAAGTGCATGCTAAGCCAAGCAACAATTGCCACAGCGGAAAGTACACTACAAGTTGCATAGAACATATTGAGATTTATTTGTTTTATAAAACGACTTGATAAACTTTAAATTCGACATCTTGCTTTTATAATATTTTGCTCTTATAAACACCATTTTGATGATGACACTGACATGCCAACAACCAGAAATTAACTCGTGCAGATACAGAGTTTATATATAGGTTCAATATATATTTTATGTTAATCCTTGATAGATATAATTTATATAGTAGATGCAATATGAATAACGATGCTAGTATAAGCCAGTCTGTTTCGTTAATTCCTTGTCCTTTGTTTAAAATCGTCGACGTGCCTTTTGTACTATACTTTATTGTACTAAATTAAATTCTCTTTTGCATTAAAATATATTTTAAATCTGGTCAATATATGAAATGTATTAATCTTGTTTAAAACGTTAATCTTATGCAAATAAAACGCGAAGAGAATCATAGATATATAAGAGTCATCACTCAATTAATTCATAACTGTGTTCAGTGTAAACGAAATAAGCATACAAGCAATACTTTCATATACTTATCAAATGTCTAAAAAGGTTGGTGTACTGCCGAAATAGCGTGTAAGTAGTCTAGCGTTTCCGCGAGCGAAGGCGTTAGACCTCTTACTCGCTATTTCGGCAGTACACCAACCTCGATATTTCATTTGTATTTCTACAATGCCTAGGCAACACAACACGTTTTATTAAGCTTTCATATACTTAACGTTAATCACAACATTTGTTATTGCTTTGAATGTTTGAGCATAATCGAGTGTGTGGTGTAATAAAGCGAAATGATTTCTCTAATTATATTCAATGAATATTCCGTTCGTTCCGTTAGGCGTTACCTTGATTTCTCTCTGTTTTCAGCCTTATAGTTTACACCGTGTATATATATATATATATATAATGTATACAAAAAGTGTATTACGACGGATTGGCCGACAGGGAGGATTGAATTGATATAGGGGCGAAATACCTTATGATACTGAAAGACGATTAGAATTTTTCTTAACATGTAAAATAACCACCCCAAAACACTTCTCCGCGTATATCCCATATCGAAAAGTCCATCCTCTAATTCGTGCTGTGAGACAGACTTAGTCACTTCTTCAGTGGTTGCATATGAGTTCGCTTTTTTGTGGTTTTCAACCCAGCCATTTCCTGCAGTGGCATGCTGCGGACGCGAGTTACCACAGCCATATTCATGTAATTATAAATCACCTGCTGCAGCTCTCCACATCACCACCGCAGATTGTTCGGCGGAATTTCCTGTCACCGATAGATTCATGCTTTCAATAACATCAGACGTCAATTAAAATATTTAACATGTTGACTTTATCAGAAATAGAAAGAGCAAGCAAAATTTGTTAACAAGTGAAAAAACAAAGCATGCACTTGTGAATATAGTTTTACAGTAAATATATATATAGTTCATTTTACATACAGGTTTTTCCTGTTGTCTATACCATCGGGTAACAAATTTTAAAACAAAATAAATCAGTGTTTAATGTCTATATAGTTATAATAATATAGTGATACAATAAAAACACAGAGATTACTTGTTCAAAGACATCGTCAGGTAAATTCCTCTTGTTAAATAATATTTTAGACATATTTTCATATTGATAAACAGCAACACAAACTTTAACTTCGATAGATATTGTAATGATCTCATACTATATGAACCAATATTTATCACCATAAATATCCGCTAAAGGTTATGATAAGAGCAACGATGGGACAGAAGGCAAAGGGCGTATATACTATATGATATACATGTGCAGTATGACATGATATATGGTTGCATCATCTAGTGATGGTTGGGTAGAAGAAAAATTCAGTGTTTGAAAGGTTGGGTAAAACCTCTTTTTAGTTTCAACTTGTTTCCCTTCGGTACCAACCCCTGTCTGGCCTGCCATAAATAATGAACTCTCCCTAATGTTAATATTATATATATATACCAATCGATGAAATACTATATAGGTTGAGCAGTGAAGATATCTCGTTTATTTTTCTTAAAAAATATCCTTAATTATTCGGTCTTGTATCTCTATTAATATCAATTAATCTCCTGATTATATATTATCTTCCGATATCCCTAATTGGGCCTCAAAATTTGTATCTCTACACGGTCATGTAATATCTTCTATATGTCTTCAATTGCTTATACAATTCCATTGAAGTATTTAAGATATAATATGAGTATCATGAGTATCATTTATTTAGAGTCGATCACGCAGGATAAGCCATAGGTTGCCCTATATTTATCCGAGCCAGAAGCTCATGTTTTAAGCACTCGACTATTCAATTTATCACTCTTAGGTGAACGGAAAACCCAACTGATAAGGATTCCTAGGGCCTACGATTTAAGTTCGTTTTCGAGAAGACCCGAAAGTCTTCCCATTTTCTGGTGTTGTTGCAAAGGCAACACTTTCTCCTCAATTATTTTTAAGACCCTGAGTTGTTGTTCAACCAGTTAGGGGTGTTACTATTTTCAAGATATAAACCATGATGAGTATATGATTTATTTTATCCGAGCATTCATGCGCAGTTTAAGTAAATGGAAACCCATGCAACTGATATGGATTCCGAGAGTCTACGATTTAAGAAGATCCGAGTGTTAAAGTCTATACCATTTGTTCATGGTATTGCAGGCAGCACCTCCTCAATTATTTTAAGACCCTGGTCCGACCTAGGATTGAGCGCGGGTCTTCCATCTCAGACGTGTGGTAACCACTAGGCCACAACAGGTGGGCGTGGGCAGTGTTAAAATAAATACGAACTAAATGATCGATGTACTGTAGAAATAGTGAATAGCAGGTCCAACGTTTTGACGAAGGCTTCGCTTTGATTCACTATTTCGATAATCACAACCAACCTTTTAGTATTTTTTATTCGTATTTTCAGGAAATACCGAAACAAAAACAACTTCTAGACTGCCGAGATGGAAATCAAATTAGTTCATGTTCCAGTGCTGATCTTATCAAATATGAGGCCTGGGTCTTCACATATACGAACGTTGTACACATTTGCAATATTAATATAAAATATTGCATGACGTTCATTATAGCATGGCTCGGATGTTCAAACTTTACGTAGGTTATAGTTCAATGTGTCTATCACCCCAAATACCGCGATATTACTTATAAAGATTCTATACATAACTATGACACTCGGCGAAAACGTGATTTCTATCTACCACGTGCTATAAAACTAACTGGGGTAAACAAAAACTATCCTATCAAGGACTAGTCGATTGGAACACTTTGCCAGATGAACTAAAAATGCCTTCCTCTTTCAAATTTTTCAAAACGAAACTTAAAAAGTTGATGGATATTTGAACTGCTCAAGTTTATTTTAATTTATTGTATTTATTTTTTTAAATTTTAAATTTATTGTATTTATTTATTTTTAATTTATTGTAATTTAAGTGTATTATTAATTGTATACTGTAACTGCATTTTATAGGTTTTTTGTTTTTATTTTGCTTTTTGTAATGTTATGTTATGTTTTTTTATTTATTTATTTATTTATTGTTGTATTTATTTTTAATTTTGCAGGGCTCCTCTGAAAACCACTTCTGTGACGGGGACACCCTGATTAAAGATTGTTATAATAATAATAATAATAATAATAATAATAATACATGAAGTGAATAGTTGAATATACCAAAATGTTTTATAAAGGTTGTTTGTCCGAAATGCTAATGACTGTGACGTCAAACAGTCATCATTTTGGATACAATGTTCTGCTGCTAGATAAATATGATCTAATTCCGGAAACGTTGATGATATACTTGAACGCTATACTAGAGATTTTATCAACTTTTTCACCGCTCAAATCCTCAACTAGTCTATCACACGGAAAGCATGAAAGAAAGCCAAACGCCTGATTTGACGTCACACTATTAGCATTTCAGACAAACAAACCTTTTTATAAAATAATTTTACTCTACGCACGCTGTGATTGGTCAGCTGAGTATACTAACTTGAAAAATTAATTCATCTAGCTATTTATCATTCAAAAATATTCTACAGGAAGACCACAGTAAATCTCAAACAACTTTCGACGACCCTCAGGTCAGTGCCAGCATAGTCAATGGGATACATGGTCTGGAAACGTGGGAAACGTCAAAGGGGCTAGCAATCGAACTGTTGATGTTGAGCGGGACGTGAAGGTGCACAAATCCTTTGTTTTAGGTTTATTAATATTTAAACAACATTAAGCTCAAACGTTGCTATTGGATAACTGCTTCATTATACAGAAAATACAATGTGTTCAGTAACCGTGAAAGTGTACAAACTGAACAAAAACAAAGACTTTGGCCGCGTTTCCAGACAATATAATTCTAGTGACTATGGTGCCAGGTTCTCAAACACTAGGCTAACCACAAAAATGAAAAATCTGACAATTACAATAATATAGACTATCTAAATTCATGCATATTTGTTTGAAAAAATTAACAACGATAAGTAGTTTCAAAGGGCAACATAAAATTAATTTAATTTCAAATCAAGAATAAAACCTCCCATTAAATTGGATATCAGGGACAGTGAAAACTATTGATCGTTAATTTATAAAGAATGTAAAAAATCCTTTTTATTATAATGAAATACCTTAGTTTTTAGATGTACACTGTAACCATATATATTTTATCTTATAATTGTATATTATAATTTCACAGGACACACATTTATAACGCCAGTGTAACTACGAACAATGAAGTGTTTAATATCCTGTTTTAAATATATTGATTAAACTAAACTAAACTAATTGGTTGATTAATAATTAAATTGTTATGTGAATTAGGATTGGCTGATTAATTGAATAAATAAATAGTTGAATAATTAGCCAATAACTATTTATTTATTCAATTAATCAGCCAATCCTAATTCACATAACAATTTAATTATTAATATATATATATATATATATATATATATATATATATATATATATATATATATATATATATATATATATATATATATATATATATATATATATATGCATTTTTGATTATGATAATTTTCTTTTACTCTCTCAGCCTTTTGTCCGAGAATTTATTTGATTGACTTTACGTTCTATTCAAAATGGTTATATGGTAAAGTAGCTCAATATTATTTAGCTGATTTATTCAAATGTATAGGCGCCACCGTATAGTACACATTCTCTAAATATTCCTTGTATAATATATATATACTACTTTTATTTATAACTAATCCTCACGATGTAGTATAGATAAGAATAGTGTGCAATAAATTGAACTTGAACTTGAACATGAACTTGAGCTTAAAAATCTACAAGTGGGTAAAAACAAAATCTAAAAAGAGTCAAGATTCATTCCTTTGTATAAGTCTAAAAATCCATAGCTTCTTTCTATGACCAACGATTGCAAACCTGTCTTGTGTTCATTTGTTTCATTCTAGTTCCACTTAAATTGAAGAAGCTAGGGTATTTATTTTTAAGACTATACCATCGTAAGGAGGAACATGTCAACTCAATCCCGATGACATCTCTTGACTCCATCAAAAAGTGGTTAACTTATACATTAATAAGACACTTCCCGCGCATTTGCTTCAATGGCCACGATAAGCGGCTTGAAAAAAAACAACTCAATATTCTGGGTTTAAAATAAACCAGTCAAACAAATCATATAAAATAAATTTCAGATTATTGGATGTTAACCCTGCAGGGTAATTAAATTTGTCAAACTAATCGCTTTTGGACAACTTGGTACACTAGTGAAAAGCTCATGCCTCGTCCCCACGGTGCAAATGAAAAAAAAAAAACCTAATTTTGCAGAACAGCTTTGTTATATAATTTTGCAGAACAGCTTTGTTACTATACATTGCAATGTTGTTGCATTAACATGAACATAAAATATCTATATAAAACTTTTTAACCCTATGATAACCCGTGTATATATATATATATATATACGAAGCAATCAAATTACGAAAGTAATAGGAGCCTTTACCTAATAGTAAGCCTACAAAGGTTGCAAAACTAGACCCATAGTTAAGATACGATTTTTTCGAGAGTCATTCAAGCGTATGTAATTGTTTGGACGCGGCACAATTCTCGTTTGTGATTCGATGATGAATGTTACAAAACGCCCTATACACGTTTGTAAGTAAATCACATACACCAGTCGTAGTGAAAATTCGTAATGTGTAAACAGGCCTTCGATGCCTATACTAAGTTGCGTATAAGGTCGATTATATATACAATTGCCAAATACAAATACAATTACTAAATTCAAAGGTCAGTAAACAAGGATATATACAAGCGTGAAGCCGTTAACTTGTTTTAATTTTGGTTTTATTTGCATTTTTGTTTACCTTATGAATTGTTTACTATTGGTCAAGAATGAACGTGTTGTGTAAACAATTTCTTGTACTCGTTGAATTACCATACGCCGTGTCTGTAATAATGACAGGTGTTTTTCAAACCCCTGGACTATGCCAACCGCGTACTCTACCAAACGGATTCTACGTAAACCCGTTGTGACATCAAAAATCTTTGAATCACTACAACAAAGAAATGTGATTAGAGCATACAAAGAGATTATGTAATCGCATTAGTGATGCATCTACCACGGAACGATAGAAATGATGGAGTTAATACAAGGAACAAATTGAAAAAAGGTAAATTGAATAATCCTTCACTTCCACTTTTGTTGTTTATCATAACTTCGCCTTATAGCGTCGCACAATAGAGGTTTTAATGTGACAATTTCAAAGTTTAATAATGTCAGTGAAGTCATACAAATACTTAATTACACCTAATAGGTCTATTTAGTCCCATCTTAGCCATTTCTCGGTTCATTTTGGTTAAAATAAGAAGTAGAATATGAGTTGTGCTTAATATACCTGCTATCTAATGAGTCAACTAATCAAACGTTTATATATTGCTTTGGTTCATATTGATTATATTTCCCCCACAAATTTATGGAATGTAATTGTTTGAATTGAAATACTAACGAAAGTGCACGACTCATGCGTTGTCTATATATAGATATCACTGCAGTGCTGTCCGTGTTTTGTTTCAATATTTTGTATAGCTACAAAACTCGTCTCAATATTTTCTACTGCTGTTTATAATTATTTAGCATGAAAGATTTTTCTCAAGTGTTTCTTTGTCGATTTGTTTACATTAATGCCATTCACAGTATCATGTGAATTGTCAAGTATTTATTTTCTTCAATTAATCTTTCGTTTTATGACATGTCAGTCGAATGAGTATGTTAAAAGAGCATTTTTGTCGACATTCGATTATTTTATAAGATAAGGTTGCCAACAAGATTGAATGTTGTCGTGCATAAGGTCAGTTATGACTGTTTGCTTAGTTGGGGCCAAGGATGCTTTAATATTGTTAATATTCTGTAACATTACTCTGATATTAAAAAAATGCACATTTATAACGAGGGGAAGTAGAGAAATCACTGCACCTGTCTTCTGAAGGTTTCCGGATTACTGAGGTACATTATTTGTAATATAAAAGTGCTGTACTAGGCAGTGCAGAAATACAAATTGAATACTCTAAAAGGTTGGTGTACTCGGTCGAAATAATGTGTAGGAGGTTTAGCGTACGTTTCACTCTGACGAAGGGCATTCGCTCGAAACGTTACTAGACCCAGTCTTATACACATGGCAGTACGTACACCAATTTTTTAGAGTATTCGATACTTGTTTGTAACCTTCACTCTACCATCTCATGAGCCAATGTTGCCAGTAATTAATTATGTATCTCACTGATCATCAGAAAGTTACAAGTTTAAATGATGCGCTTATGTGAACCAGGCCAGGTATAAACTCAATGGTTAGAGCATCTCACCAGTGATTATAAGGTCATATTGTGTTGCATATATACAACCCTCACTGTCTATACCAATCTCAGTCCACGTTTGGGTTAATGGTTTGAGCATCTCACTGATCAACAGGTGACACCGAAATTTTCTATATTCTATATAGTCAGTCGCTCGTTGGTTTATTTAACTTGCAACACAATTCTTCCCAACTGAATCTTACATTAGAATTTCAATCTTATTTCACAGATTGAAGTGTTCGTTTATCATTGAGTTTTGTCCGTTACGTCATGGGGGAGTCGGACGAATCCGATAACGCGGATGATCTTGCCATAAAGGCAAATCCAAGTTATGAGCTGTTGAAAAAATGCACCTCAGCATGGCAACAGTTGAGTGCCAAGAGAAAAATGACCCACGAATTGAAGCAATATCAGGAGCTCTTTTTGACAGAACTGCCTGGCTCAACGAAGGTTACCGGTGCAGCAACGCATGCCGTGCTGGAGGGTGAACTCGCTGAAGATGAATCAAGCAAAAGAGTTATTCCCAGGTTTCGTAATAGAAATCAAGGTCCTTCAGATGGCGACAAGAAAAAGGTAGACTGTAATTTTGTGAACGATGAATTGAATTGGAAACTGCAGACAACAAAAATACTTTTAAATAAAAGGCATTTAAGTATAATGTTTCTTGTGATTTATGCCTCTGGACGCCGGACGCCATTTTATGGTTACTGGACGGTTCAAACTCGTAGTATAGAGGGGGTCTCTTTTCAATTTTGACGTCATGATGTCAAAATGACGATCAATGACGTCACAATTGAAAAGAAAACCGCCGCTTTACATCAACTTTGAACAAACTTCAAAATGGTGGCGTCCAGAAGTGGAATACGAGAAGTGGAAAGTAATATATGAAACACGAAGAAGAGTGTTTTACTATACCAGGATATCTCAAATTCATTAATAATTCATGAGCCAAAAACAATTGGAAATCAGCACCGAGACGGAAGGAAGAAATTACATAAATTAAGACAACTTCCACCTCGATAAGATTTCACTTAAAATACTTGTGATCTAATATAAAACACTCTATAGCGTGTTTCATATGCAGGATATCCAAACACCTCGAAGTTTGTTAAAAAACTTCGGCTTCGCCTCGGTTTTCAACAAAAGCGTAGCTTCTCGGTGTTTGGAGGTAATAGTTGCAACACGAGTAAGCGTTCTTCCTCTGATTTCTAAATACGGACGACAAGCCGGTTTAAAATACGAGGCGAAGCTGAGTTTTTTTAATCGGTTTGTCCGTATTTAGACAGATCATAGGATGAACAATTACGAGTGTTAGAACTTGCTTCTCAAACGACTCCATATTTTGTGAGAAAATCGAGGTTAAAGTTAGCGAAATTTGGCCGTAATCTTCCTTTTATTTCTAAATACTAATTAAATATTGATTTCTTTTGAATTTTCATCATGAATTATTAATGAGTTTGAGAAATATTACATCAAACACCGGCGAGATGTTTGTGAAACTTCGAGGTATTTGGATATCCTGATGAAACACACTACCGAGTATTTTATATTACATCTCAAACATATCAGTATTTTAAGAGAAAATCGAGGTGAAAGTTGGCTTAATTTATGTAATTTCTTCCTCCGATATCCAATTAACCTCCGTCTCGCTGCTGATTTTCTTTGTTTTCGGGAATTGTTCATGGGAATTATTAATGAGTTTGAGATCGTTATTTCTCAAGGACAAGAGCAGTTATCGTAAAATTATTAACAATTCTAAACATAACACTTGAGGATCTTTGATTTAAATACTCTGATTTAGTTTTTGAACATACAGTTCCTTTTATAATTCAATAATGGTAATTCAACTTGGTTATAATGAATTAAAGTCGTCCATTTATGATTTGCACTTGCATAATAATAATAATAATAATAATAATAAAGAACTTTATTTGAAGTGTCAAGATATTTAGCATTACTACTAATTGAGGACACTTTAAAATATACTATACTAACTAACATAAATACTAATTACTTATTGCTAATTTACTAAAAATATGAAAAATATGAATATAAAAATTATGAATATAAAAATATACTATATTTACATAAATACACCACTCAATCTGAGCATAATGCACAGTTACTACAGTTCTTATCAATAAAATGCGAAATATTTCGAGTTCTAATTGCTCGTTTAAAAGACTTAAGGCTAGGTTTCGTTTTCGTAAAATTATCAAGTTTTCCCCATAAATAGGGGCCTAAATATTTAATACTATGTTTACCATAAGTAACTAAATATATATTTCTTATTATATATATATTATATTATAAATATATTATATATATTTATTTAAATTATATTTCTTGCATTTAGGTCCGAAACCATGCATTAATCCATTACTTTGCGACCTTGGCTCACTCCAACCACATCACGGACACCATGGATTTTTCGTTTGTTGAAAGTCTATTAAAGAATGGCGCTTCTGTAAAGAGCAGTGATAAACATGGTCAAACAATATTTCACGAAGTGGCGAGATCTTGGCACACTGATGTCGCGCAGTTCTTAATTACACAAGGTAATTATTTATAAGTAATAGCATGGCATTGAGGTTGATTAGTGATTAAATGTATCCGAAAGCCGAGGGAGGTTTAGTAAAAGTCCAGAGGGCGAAGCCCGAGGGACTTTTACTAAACCTCCCGAGGCTTGATGGACATTTAATCACTAATCAACCTTCAAAAAAGCATTAATAATTCAAGAGCAAACTGGCCTATCATCTCACGTAAATTGCTCACGTGCATCGTGTTCTATACCACATAAAACACCATCATTCTTGAAAGCCCGGGGGCGGACTTCAAGCCAAGCACCTTCCTTATTATTGTTTCCCCTTCAAAGAGCACCGTCCTCTGCATTGTGCTTATTATTCCAATCACACTTTCCTCATCTCCAATAATCTTTTTCACTGCTGTTGTTGCCTTCTCAATACCACCTTCCAGGCATCCGATTATTACTGGGACCACTTCCACTCTATACCCACTTCTCTTCTCTGATTTCAAACACCAACTGCTGGTACTTCTGTAACTTCGTTCGTGTCGCTTCTTCGATGTTCTGTTCTTGAGGGCATGACATATCCACTATCCAAATCTTCCTCTCTTTCTCATCCTCCATTGTCAAGTCTGGTCTGCGTGCAGAACTGGTCTTTCTCATCCTATACTCAAAGTCCCAGCACAACTTGTACCCATTCCCCTTCAGCACCTGACCTTTCTCCCATCTAACTGTATACCATACCGTGTTGTCAGGGAGGAGACCTCTCTCAACAGCCCATCTAACCGCCAGCACCATCAAGGCATTGTTGTGTCTACGGAGATACTCAGTTCCTGCCAAGATCTCACATCCTGCAAGTAGATGTTGTACAGTTTCATCATACTTCTTACACAATCTACATTTTCCATCCTCGCCTCCTATCCCACGTGACACTTTCCACTTCCGAGTCTCCACCATCTGCTCCAACACATTCATGATTCCAGCCATCTTCTGCGGTGTGATGTTTGTATTCAGTCACATAGGGCTCTCGTTCTCCTGCCCTACAAACACTTGGCTCTGCATGGCTTTCTTCTTATAATCGTTTTTCAGCTTCGCTATGTATCCGTTCTTCATTCCTTTCTTCAACTCCGTCCAGCATCCTGCCCAATCTTTCTCCATCTTCTCACCACCTCTCCATACTACTTCCTCTCTAAATTCAACCTCCAATCCAAACTCACGCAGGGCTTGTTCTGCTTCCCTTTTCAGGCTCTTGTATTCACTGTTGTATTCTCTCTTCCAAGCAATCTTTATCCAGCGGCTTGGACTACATGCCATATACACTGCCACACGCACTTTAGTTTCCTTATAAACCTGCCGCAAGCATTTCAGACCGCGCCCTCCATCCTGCCCAGCATACCTTTCTTGCGTAGTGTACCTTTCACCAGCATATCAAGGTCATATAACTCCTTCTGGGTGAACTGGCATACATTCATGACATATGCTGCCACTGGGATGACCCTACAGTTGATCGCTCTTATGAGGTTCTTATCATACAGTTCAAGCTCTACAAGACTCTCCAACCTCTCTCGCATTACTTCCTTGATTCTCAGCAGTACTTTCTCTTTATCTATTTGCTTTCCCTGTTCTATTCCAAGGAATGTATATACATCTCCCTTCTCTGGGTCCAATGCCTCCGCCCTCTCTTCCAGTATAGGCAGTCCCTCTCCTTTAATCATCTTTCCTCTTCTAAATATGATCTCTGCACATTTCTTCACCCCGTACACCGCTCCTGTATCGTTGCTAGCTTTCACGATAATTTCATTAGCGGCTTCCATCTGTTTGTGGTTTTCCTGATAGGTCTTCAAATCATCGATAAACAGACTATGCGTCTTCTTCGTGTATCTTTCACCAGGGGGTCCCATCCTATATCCTCTTGTCTCCTCCAGCAGCATTGTAACTGGGATCTCAGTCAAGCAGAATCCTACCGGCGAGTAACTGTCTCCTTGTAGGAAGCCACACTTTATTCTAATCCATCTACTCTGCCATTTGTGATTTCCAACATTCAACTCTAACCTTGTCTTCCAATTTCCCATCAGTTTCCGTATCACATTTATAAGCGACTTAGGTAATCCCATCCACTCATACACCATCAACATCCAGTCATGATGGACTTTGTCATACGCTTTCCTGTAATCGTAAAACGCGACTACCAACTCCCTCTTGTGCTCTCTCACCTCGTCCATTATACACTTATCAACAAGCAGTTGATCCACCGTCCCCAATACCCCCTCTGAGGCTCCCAGTTGTCCTTCATCCCAAATCTCATTCCGTCCAGCATGGTCCCTCATGTACCGTCCTAACAGACCAGTGAATAACTTGTACGAGGTATTTAGGCACGTTATTGGTCTATACTCTTCCTCAGATGACAGCTCCTCCATCTTTGGTAAAAGGACTGTCCTACCTAAAGTCACCCATTCCGGGATGCCCTCTGGATCTTCAATCCAGCTCTTCATTGTTTGTTCTAAGGCCTTCCAGGTCCCATTAAACTTCTTCCACCAGAAGTTCTGGATTCCATCTATACCAGAGAGGATATATAGATTATATAGATTCCATCTATACCAGGAGAGGTCCAATTCTTCCTCCTCTTTATAATTTTCCCGATGGTCTCCTCACTTATCTCAATCTCCTGTACATCCCTGATCTTCTTTCTCAACTCCTCTTTAATTTTCTCCATCCACGGCTGTTCAGTAGTAATCTTCTCTTTCTCCCAC
Source organism: Chrysogorgia sp. JL179-B06 (assembly GCA_035772405.1). Taxonomy (NCBI): domain Eukaryota; kingdom Metazoa; phylum Cnidaria; class Anthozoa; order Scleralcyonacea; family Chrysogorgiidae; genus Chrysogorgia; species Chrysogorgia sp. JL179-B06. The sequence goes on from JAYKKM010000477.1 coordinate 525,878, forward strand.
ATACCTCCCCAAAATTCCACAAATCTCTCCATTGCTGGGGGCTCACCCTTAAATTTCTTTGTGTTATTCACTCTTTTGTAGAAAGCCCCTTCATCCGCTTCAAACATTGCGTTATTCTTTCTTCTCTTACTCTTCTCCACTACTTTCAACAGTATCACTTTCTTCATCCTAAGCTCATCCAGATGTTTCTCCGAGGCGTTCACAAGCTCCTGTGTGCCTACTGATCCTCCTTCCACACACTTCCTCAATTCTTGTAAGATTCGCACTTCTTTTCTGGTTGCTTCTCTTCCTATCCTTCTGCGATGGAGCTCATTATTCACTCTCGCTATTATCTGTCTCAGTGCTTTAATCCGGTTGCGTAGTTTCCTCTCTCTTCTATTTCCTTCCCCTTTCGGTCTCCTGCCTATGGCCTGGGCTCTCACCTTGACATTCAATGATGTTGCTACTGCTCTTCCCATGGCATAGACTGCGTCTGTGATCTCCTCCAGCTTTTTGCTGTTTTTGAGGTACTCACTTAGTATATTATTTGCGCACTCTGCTGTTTCTATTATTATTATTATTATTATTATTATTATTATTATTATTATTATTATTATTATTATAAACTTTATTAATGTGGCAACTAATGCTTGCACTAAAATATTAATAATTATTATAAGTAATGCCATGACTTGAGGGAAATTAGCGATTAAATTGCCCGCCGCCGAGGGAAGATTTGTGAAAGTCCGAGGGCGAAGCCCAAGGACTTTTACGAATCTTCCCGAGGCGAAGGGCAATTTAATCGCTAATTTCCCGACAAGTCATGGTATTAGTTTGTAATATTATGATCGCCGAGGATAACTTTGAGAACCTTATCCAGCCCGTGGTTGGAGACAGAGTTTTTGTCTACTAAATTTCCCGTGCATTTGAATGAGGGAAAATTAGAAGACAAAGAAATCCTTTGTGTTCTACTAAATTTCCCTCATGCATATCATAGGAATGAGGAAAAATTAGAAATTTTCCCTAATTTGTATGCATGAGTAGTTTTCAAACAAATAAACGTGGGGAATTTAGCGATTAAATTTCCCTGCGAGAACAAAAGAAACCGAGTAAATCATGGTATTACAATATAAAATACTATTAATGTTAGATTACACTACTTACACTACCTAATAACTAATTACTACATAAAGGACAATTACTACATTATTGTTCCAAAGTATCTTAGTGAATGTTTACCATATCGGACGGTATTGAATGTAAAATATGAGGGTGAATTTTGGAATAAGTTTAAAATATCCTTTGGCAGTAGTTTGTGTTTAACCTTAAACATAAAGATAGCTATATCCTGTAGGCGTTTTTGGTAAAGATTGTTCATCTTAGCCCTTTTTAGGAGGTCCTCATACGGTAATTTCCAATTACAGTAGACAGCTCTGAGATCCATTTCATTTACGCGCTCGAGCTTCTTTTTATCTGTGGCTTTGCAAAAATGCCATGCCAGACTGCAGTGGGTCAAATGAGGTAGAATAGCAGTTTTATAAATCTGGAGTTTTGCCTTAGTTGGAATAAGTTTTCTCAATCTCAAGTACTCCAATCAACTTACTGGTCTTTTTACATGAAGCAGATCAGTAACCTTGCCAAATTATTTTTTCAGCAACCCTGCCAAATTATTTTTCAACTAAAATTGCGTTTCAAGTTGGAAGAAAAATTGCCTCGTCCAGCAGAGCCTTAACAGTTCCAATTTACGTTTCAGGTGCCGACATCAACCAAGTTGATAAATTTGGCCGAGCCCCTTTGCATGTTGCCGCTGCGGCGAACTACAGTGAAATGGTGGAGTTTTTATTAACCAAAGGAGCAGATATTAATTTAGCCACAGAAGGAGAACTTCAGGCACCTATCCATTTTGCTTCCAAAAATGATGCCGTATCATCTTTGCAAGTTTTGATCAATTTTGGTGCAGATCAAACGTGCAAGGATTACAAGGGAAGAACGCCACTACAGGTAATTGTTGTCGTTGTCGTTATTGTTGCTGTTGTCGACTTTTTGTTGCTCTTGCTGTTGTTGTGTTGTTTGTTGTTGTCGTTGTCGTTGCTGTTACTTTGATGTTGTTGTTGTTGTTGTTGTTGTCGTTGTTGTTGTCGTTGTCGTTGTTGTTGTTGTTGTTGTTGTTGTTGTTGTTGCTGTTGTTGTTGTTGTTGTCGTCGTCGTCGTCGTCGTTGTTGTTGTTGTTGTTGTTGTTGTTGTTGTTGTTGTTGTTGTTGTATAGTTTAAAACACCAGCAGCAGTTTTTTATCGGGTGTATAAGCGAGTGTTTTGAACGGCTTCAAAAACGACTGCATATACATAACCATGTTTACCAACTATTTCAGTGATTCAAGCCATTTTCGCCGAGAAAATCGTAGGAAATTATTATTTATTTAGTCTATTATTTTATTTTATTAGCTTCACCATTGTGCAAAAAACATCAAAAAGAAACACCAAAAAGAAACCTAACATAGATTACACTATACAATAATATATATATATGTTATTTACCGGCTGGGAGGTCCGGATAGAGAAATATTTGCCCGAGGTCTCAAAAACGGGCTGAGGGGCGTTTTTGAGACCTCGGGCAAATATTTCTTATCCGGACCGACCAAAAACGTAAAATTATAAAAGGTAAAAGACTTGAGTTACTTTAGTTCGGTAAAACTGCATTATTTGGATAAGGAAAGAAAAACAAACCAAAATACTTTTGTTTTTGTATAATACAGTTATTTCCAGCTTAGTTGAATCAAATTCTGTATTAGTTTTCCATTTTCCAGTTAATAATGAAGCAAAAATCACGATAAAAATTTTCAGCATTTAGGATTCGATGACCGTGGTCAAAATATCGTAAAATTCCGCCCCTGCTGCAGCCAATCAGGTTGCAGGAAAGGCTAGGATTCCGCCCGCTCACGATAAAAAAATAAAGTCAATTACTGCGAAAATCAATAATGTAAATCAGGACGAATCTTTATCACCGTATAAAGATACGATACGGTCATGATTTTCCTTTGTGTTTTCATCATGAATTATTAATGAGTTGTTGTGGTAGATACAATATATTTGTAAATAAAATATTTTAGTATAACCCTTGTTTTGTTATTTGTTGTTCTTATGCAGTTGTCGCGAAGCGACAAAATGGAAACCATGGTTTCCATTTTGTCGCTTCGCTGCTGGTAGTGGTATTGGTGGTTTTGTTGTTCTTTTCGTTAGTGTTGTTGTTATTGTTGTTTATAATGTTGTTGTTTTGCTGTTGTTGTTTGTTGTTATTGCTGTGGTTGTTTTACCATTTTGTTGCTTAGCTGCTGCAGCTGGTGGTGTTGGTGGTTTTGTTGTTCTTTTCTTTAGTGTTGTCGTTGTTGTTGTTGTTGTTGTTGTTGTTGTTGTTGTTGTTGTTGTTGTTGTTATTGTTGTTTATGATGTTGTTGTTGTTGTTGTTTGTTGTTGTTGTTGTTGTTGCTGTGGTTGTTTACCATATTTTATTGCTTAGCTGCTGCAGCTGGTGGTGTTGGTGGTTTTGTTGTTCTTTTCGTTAGTGTTGTTGTTATTGTTGTTTATAATGTTATTGTTTTTTGTTGCTGCTACTATTGGGTTGTTTCGATATTTGTATATTTCAATCTTTTCCCGCACACACCCCCCTGCGAGGCTTTGGAAATTCCAGGGTAGGGGCATTGAAGTTCTGCAGATTCCGAGGGAGGGGACATTGACACTCAAGAATTCCAGAGGAAGGAGTAAGTGCAACATGGAAATTCCGACAAGAGGGGTAAAAGTCACATGGAAATTTCAGGGGAGTACCAGACACGAGAAAGGATTCCTCGACAGGGGGTGCGGATAAATTTTGGAATAGTCCATTCCTGATTTTCCGACTGATGAAGACTCGTGGCTTCTTTTAATTTACGCATCCTTATATAAAGTACTGATTGTTTATTTTTCAGGTCGCTGCTGAACTCAATAGATCAAAAACTGCCAAAATTTTGATCGAGCGTGGTGTTCCAGCGTTTGTCCACGATAAGGCTGGTACTTTCATTCTTTCTCTTCTAATTCGGAAAATGCCACACGTTGCTTTGGAAGCCATGGAGCAATTCCACTCGAAGGATTTTACCAACCGTAAACAATACTTTTATCTGAACTATCTGGAGTGTATGCACTTGGATAAAATACCAGAGAGCTGTGCACAAAGTCCCCTCGTCGAGGCAGTACAGCACAATCAATTTGAACTCATAATGCATCCGGTATTTCAACGTCTCATCAACGTCAAATGGGAGAAGTTTGGAAAAACTGGGGCGTGGCTCAGCCTTACCGTCAATATCATATTCGCTATTTTATGGACATTTTTAGGCGTCACTCAACCGCTCGACCAAGCGCAGCACTACGCGCCGCTGAACGAAAAATGGTGGCGTCTTTTCGTAGAAATTATTGTTATATTATTGACTATCAACGAGATCCGCATTCAAATTATTAGCACGTTCATTAACCGCAAAGAACACGTGGAGTGGAAAATGTGGAAGATCCAGGACCTGGAACGTGACTTGGAGTACTGTCATCCGCGCTGGCCTGAAGAGGCCCGGTACCTCGAATGCGAGATAAAAATGATTAAAGATGCGACAGCACTTCATTTTCAAGACTCCTGGAACTACCTTGAGTGGTTGACGTGCGTTATTATTGTAATAGCTATCATCTCGCATTTAGTCAACATTTTTCTACGTACAAGACTAACCTATAAAATCCACATGAGAATACTAGTTTTTCTTCTAATCTTTCTTTGGCTGCGAATCCTCAAGTACGTGCGACCGTTCAAGGGGCCCGGGCCCTTCGTGCAAATGCTCGGTCACGTGATCGACAACATCGTCAAATGGGGATTCCTTTACGTTGTCTTCTACATTCCCTACGCAGCCGCGTTCTGGATCCTTTTTGGGGGAATAAGTCCGAATCCTGTTAAGGGCTATTCGAATATGTTCGACTTATTTGTTTACATATTCCGAATGACGGTCGTCGACGATTATAACTTTAAGGAATTATACGAAGCTGACCCGACCATGGCTCGGATTTTGTGCAGCTCCTACATAGCTTTCGCCTCCATTGTCATCCTTAATCTACTAATAGCCTTGCTGTCTGATACCTTTCAGCGCGTTTACGAAAACGCTATGGCAACGGCTGTCATGCAACGCGCGCAGACTATTATAGCGCTGGAAAAATCCCTGCGCATCAAAACGAAGAAAAGTTATCGAGAATTCATCGACAAAGACTGCAGCCCCGAGGCTCTTTACTACGAGGAATCCGCGGACAACTCATCCAGTCGTATTACGCAACAACTCAAAGACGAGATGGTCGAGCTTCGGGCGCTGATCGAATCGCGGTTTGGAAAGTCGGCCGGGGGGCCGAAATCTGATTTTGACATTATGAGGGAGGATATCTTGAATTTCATCAGAAGTCAGGATAACCTTATGTGCAAACTTGAAGTCGTCTCGAAGCGACTGGATCGGATGGAGAAAAAAATGGATGGCGACAAAAAGCAGGTCGGATATGATGTGCGAAAATCCAAAGTGTCTCTCAACAGTCCTAAGTATGGTAGTTCTAACATCCCAAACGAAGGTCGCGCTCGTCGACTCTCCTTGGAACCGGAAGTCAGTCGTAATCCCCCCAGGCGCGCACCTTCGACGCAACTCAACGGTGGCCAACCAATCACAACGGCAGCTGCGCGTGAGAAGAAACGCATGACGAAGCTGACCACGCAAGAGAAGGCCGCTGGCATAGTCATTTTTCGGTACTGGAGGCGCTACCAGGAGCAGAAGCGGAAATTACGGAAATCGAAGAGACAAAAGGAAAGGCGAGGATCGGCCGGTTCTGTAATGTCAGGCAGAGGTAGCCGAAGAAGACGTCCGCAAAATGATGACTTTGATGCGGCTTCAGATGGCACGGCTTATAGCGGGGAGTGGTAGACCGAAAATGTAGCATGAGGATGGAACTCCGATCCGCCTAAGATAGACTTAGGATAAACCTAATATTTGACTAGGATATACTAGTTGATGTCGGGTAATGGTGGGATAAAGGTGGAATAAAGGTGGAATAAAGGTGGGATAAAGGTGGTGGTGGTGCATATACCGAGAGCGAAATCACCACCCAAAACAACGGTTGCATTCAAACGAGGGAATAAATTGATGTAGAAAGCCGTTTTACGCGAAGACCTTGTCGCCTTGACAATTTATGCCTGTGCAAGGCTATAGAATTCTAGGATTAAATTACCTGCCTTCGAAAAACTCATTCCAGAATATTTTCACAAAATATACGAAAGGCCATGAGAAAAGGGCAGGGAGTGACTGCGAGTGGTATACAGCCTAGCTGTCATGTATTATAAAAAGTACATGAAAAAGTACGCAATTTAGTATGTGCTAAACGTTTAGAACAATGTGTGCAGATATTCAGTGCGTTCCTGTCAAGATATTGTAATGTTCTTTTTTAATCCTAATCACGCCATGGTTATTTCCCTGAATGTATTGGGTCGTATATTGTTTATATGCGCGTACTTAACAAATGTTTATACCCTATAGCCATAGGTATGAATGCAGCTTGGAAGACTGAATTTACACATGAGAAAATTCTTCTGAGTTAAATGGCCTATGCAATGCAAAATCTAGTTGTAAAATAACTCTTTTGTTTGAAAGAACTCTTGAAACTATAAAGACTAACCATTTTCGACTTTTTCATATCTCACTTCACTCTTGAGATATATAATAACAACTTATTGAAAACGCTTATTTACTGTATCCTTGACTTTATGTAATGAAATCACTTGAAATACAGGTGCACGTGCGTGGATGTATCTAATGACATCAAATATGTAAATCATCAAACGATTCCGTGTGATAATGATAAAGATATGCAGAGTTTTTCAATAAGTCATTATGCATTGTGGTGTCATAAGTATGATCATTTACATATTAAACAAATCTTAACATCTCAAAAGTGAAGTGAGATATGAAAAAGTTGCAAATGGTTAGTCTTTATAGTTTCGAGAGTTCTTTCAAACAAAACAGTTATTTTACAACTGAATTTTTCATTGCATAGGCACCTTAATATTAGGGAGCATTCATATTATTTATGGGCTTAGGTTGGTACCGAAGAAAAATGGGTTGGGTAAGCCACGTTTTTGGCAATAAAAAGTTGGGTAAAATTTGTTTGCATTATAAATATTACAGGGTAACAAATTTTAACGGAAACAAAAGAAATACAATAAAATAAATCACTGTGTTAAGTCTATATAGTAGGGCATTGCATCAAAACCAAGGGCGGCGGAATAGGGGGGGGGGGGAGGGGGTTAGGGTGGGCTATAGCCCCCCAACATTGAGATGGGGATTTTAGAGCTAAAACACTGTTTGTTCCCTTGTTTAACTGGTGGCTTAATTAAGTAAATCGAGTTGCAACGCCAACGGATATTCAGCGAAAGATAAACTTAGTTTAAACCATTCGTCATATATCATAATAAAGATTACGTTTATACTCACCCGTATGGATGGTTGGGTAACAGGTGGGCTGTCGACGTGATTTGCAGTTCGGTGCGATAGTGCTTGGAGTTCGATCAGGGTAACTGGTCCTGCTCAACCTGATCGGATCACCATCGACAGCTACCTGTACCCTTCAAACATCAGTAATTACTGATGGAAATGAGATTTGTAATCTCAGCAAATATATGAGCATATGGAAGGGATGGTGGGTACGATAAATCTTCGCGAGACTTCGTGCCTCAAAGCTTTACTCGATCCCAGGACCATGTGCGTTGCGCCTTCCTGTGGTTTAACTTCGGTTATTTCATAACCCCATTATTCAAAGGTCTGCAATGTCGGTTCTTACAGACTTTCTCACCTCCCAAACGTGCACATTTTGGGCACAACCAATGAACCTGACAACTCTGTGAGGACAGTCTCAGAATGCAGGAAATACCATCTCAGAGATACTAGTTTTCAAAATACTAGTTTTCAAAATACTAGTTTTCAAAATACTAATTTTCAAAATACTAGTTTTCAAAATACTAGTTTTCAAAATACTAGTTTTCAAAATACTAGTTTTCAAAATACTAGTTTTCAAAATACTAGTTTTCTCTTCGGTACCAATCCCTGCCATAAACAATGAACGCTCCCTTTTGCATGTTTTTGCATGAGTCCCAGATTGGAATCGAACATATGACCTTCTGATCGCACCAGTACGCGAGACACTCTAACCATTGAACTATACTCGAACATAGATATTCGCAGAGAGTATAGGTTATTGGCCTTATCCTCAGGCGCCGTTCACACACCGGTGTACAATCATACCATTCATTCCATTGACACCACCATTCATTCCCTTCATCTAATTATTTCGTACAAGAAGCTCCACTCGATCACAAAGCTGATTTTCAATTAATTATATTGCCGCGAGAACGAGGGATGTATGCTATATACAACCCCAAGGACGGCGTAGCGTTCGAGGTAATATATTAACTGACTTATTTCATGATTGATGAGGTTTTCTAACAAAATTTTGTTTATTTTTTCGCCTTGGACAACGATTTTCCTAGTTTTTTCTTCATTTCTTATCTAATTAGTATTAATAGGGTTGCTAAGTAAGAAACTAAATTTGTATTGCTAGCCAGTTAGCATAACAAGAATAAATATGAAAGCTGCTAAGTTCTCAAAAGAACTGGATATAATATGAAATTAAGGAGAAATAAGAGAACTTCAATGTGTTGAAAAATACTTAAGGTGGCTCCCTACTGTTTCTTGAAAGGTGGCAAAAATGCAAATTTCAATCTCGAAAAGTGCCCATGGATATTTCGGAAAAGATTGAAACTAAAGCCATGCATAGAATAACTTTCAGGGCATCAAATACTATAAATGGCTAAAGTGTTTCATCTGTTGCTATGACAACAGTGACGTTTCAAAATGGCCGAAAATGAACATTTAATCTAACTTATTTCGCAAACGAGTCGGTGACACCCGATTTGTTTTGCATTTAAACATTTCTTTTAGTTTAATTAATGAATAGGCGAATTTAAAAAAAATTTTGTGGATCCAATTTTTTAAAAAACTAAAAAAACATGATTTGTTTTGTGTAAAATAATTGGATCCACAGAATTTTTTTTTAATCTGCCTATTTATTAATTAAACTAAACGAAATGTTTAAATGCAAAAAAAATCGGGGTCACCGACTCGTTTGCGAAATAAATTAGATTAAATGTTCATTTTCGGCCATTTTGAAACGTCACTGTTGTCATAGCAACAGATGAAACACTTTACCCATTAATAGTATTTGATGCCCTGAAATTTATTCTATGCATAGCTTTAGTTTCAATCTTTTCCGAAATATCCATGGGCACTTTTCGAGATTGAAATTTGCATTTTTGCCACCTTTCAAGAAACAGTAGGGAGCCACCTTAAGTAAGAGTTACGTGTACTGAAACCCGCGAGTAAGAACCTGCGTTTTCCCAAGTTAGCCTAAACAGGTTCTTATATAAATGGTACTTAGCACAAATTGAGGCTATTTAGGTTCTTAAATAGGTTCTTACTTTCTAAAGAAAAAAATACATTGTAGCTAATATAATTTAGTGGTATTCAGCCTGTATTCCTTATAATATAACATCTGCATACCATTTATAAGTATTTATAAAGAAATTCATGAAAAAAACAGACTCTTCCATATGCTGATGTGTAGCCATGGGGATACTGTATAAACAATATATATACAGTTACAGTATTTATGTGTAATTACAACAATAACAATTCTATTTGATTTTCAACATTGGCATTTACATTGTATTAAATTGGAGTAATAAGGCACCTGTGTCTCCAAAAATGTTGATCTGTATCTTATTCACCCAAGTGTACACATCTTTTTATATAGATTTTAGAAAATAAGAACCTGTTTCAAATTTTAGGCTAAACAGGTTCTTGTATAGAGGGGGTATAACTGGCAAATTTTAGCCTAACAGGTTCTTAAAAACTAGGTTCTTACTCGCGGGTTTTTACTGTATTCATGGACAACGTTTCGGACGATGTGTCCTTCAGTTCTTCAGATAAGATGGACGTTTAAGGAAACATCGTAACTCGTAATTACTCTTACTTAAGTATTTTTCGACACATTGAAGTTCTCTTATTTCTCCTTTTCATATTATATCCATAAAGTTAGCATATATATATAGCTATATTAGCTATAATTAACTAGTTAGATAGCTAGCTAGCTAGACTGAGCTAGACTAGCTAACCTAACCTAACCTGACCTAACGTAGCTAGCTATAGCTATAGCTAACTAACTAACCTTCCTAGCTAGCAAATCTCAGGTGAGGAAAATTTCGAGTGAGAATTTAACAATTGGTCACCCAAGTCGAGGTGACTATCGTTGATTATTATTACATTGAGTCGGTTTCCTAATTGATGTACCGCGGGATGTATGCGCCATACTGCATCCCTATGAGTAATAAGACTAGAAGTTACTATCGCAAGGAAAATGCTGCCTCAAAATTCAAGGCAGTTGTGATATTGTGCCAAATAGCACAAATAAGTGGCGGGCTTATTGAAGTCGACAGATGTAAGTTCAACAGTTGCATAAAAATGCAGTTGAACATAAAGATAAAATAATTGTATAACATAGTTCTCTGTACAAGGCTTGCATAAAAAATGCAGTTAAATATGAACACAAAAAGTTGACATTAAAGCAGTCGATAAACTAACAACTGCCAGAAGTTCAGCACGAAAAAAGCAGAACACGTTATATGACGATTGACGAACGAGGCTCTTCACAAAATATCGTAGCCCAGCTAGTAGCTGAAGAGATTTTATTTTGTTTGCATGCAGGCCGTTGGCGAGTTCTATCCGAACATTTGATTCAGATAGTCTCCGAATCCGGCGATTATACGAACATCTACAAGTTACGTCATAAAACGTCATAAATCTGTGGACATCCATGAAAAAATCGAGCGTGATTTTAATGTAGATCGACTATACATAGTTCCGCGAAGAGGTCTGGGTACGAGACACAGCTAGCAATAAGAAACGAAGAAAAAACTAGGAAAATCTTTGTCCAAGTGGACAAAATCTGCAAAACTTTGTTGGAAACCTCCTCAATGTAATAATAAGTCAGATAAACACCTCGAACGTCGGGATTTATGCGATATGCGGCTGTATGCCGCATAAATCCCTCGTTCTCGGTGCTTATCTATTACTTATTTCATGATTGAGTCGGTTTTCTTTGATGTACCGCGGGATGTATATAGCATACAAGCCTATGAATACTAATTAGATAAGAAATGAAGAAAAACTACTAGGAAAATCTTTGTCCAAGGCGAAAAAATAAACAAAACTTTGTCAGAAAACCTCCTCAATCATGAAATAAGTCAGTTAATTACCTCGAACGTCGAGATGTATGCGATATAAGGGAGTTTACGAAAACATGACGCAAGCAGCGAGGACGTCGTCTCTTAACAATGCAATTTTTCATCCTGAACAAAGGCTAAGTTTAATTATTAGTCCCAAGAGAATTTTCAACGACGTCCTCCTGCTAAACAGGACTTCATTTACAGCATTTTCGTGTTATGTGGACGACGTCGTCCGCTTCGAGTTTTAGTCAAGTTTATACCCTGCACACTGACTGAAACGAATATGAAAACTGTCAAGCTTCAAAAGTGTCTGAAAACATAAGTTGAAAGTGGTCTATATATAACGATCTGCTACGGGGTTTAGAATATTATGTTTTATGCTTTTGAGAATGCCGTCGTCGTCTTCAATTTCGTAAACTCCCTATATACAGCCCTCGGACGCTACGCGTCCTCAGGGACCCAGGGTTGTATATACTGATACATCCCTCGTTTTCGTAATTAATTCTTACATATTTACCAAGCCGCGAAACGGCGAGGTAAATATAATGATAATCACCGAGACTGAGGTGACTAATTGTTTTAGTATAATTTCAGAACTGATCAGGAAAATCACGACTTATGCAATCGGGCCCTCGAAAGCCTGTGACGGTGTGACTAGATTTTGGCTTGTACACCTGCAGAAAATTAAACCTGAACATAATTGGGTGTCTATTTTTAATTTTGCATGCTAATAACCGGATATCAGGATTTTTGAATCAGATCCGTATTTTGTTACCATAGCACCGACAAATGAAGGGAAACCTCTGAACTGCACTCACAAACATTCGAAGTTGAGGTTGACTGTTTATATTGATAAAAACTCTTTTCATTCGTTATGTCGGCTTCTGGTTGTCTACGAGACGTAACTGTAAGCTACCCTAGCGAGAGACAGAAGAACGACGCGTTGTATATCATGAGGCAGCCTGGTCTATCTTCTCAGGTATGCAGTTAACTAATTGTAATCTCTATAGAGTCTTTAATGAGTTATGGTTATACTTATATATATATATAATATATATAAACTGTAACACTGATGTAGTGAATGTATAGGAGCTTGGAGTAATGGGGTATAGACCGAGACGATATACCTGGACGATCGTCGTCAAACTCAAATACTTGTGATTGCTGCCTTGCAACAGACTAACCTTTCAACTGGAGCATCTAACCGGAAATCAGAAGGTTACATGTTACGAAAGCATTTAGCTAACCGCCCCGCAAACCAGCAGTCTGCCCAAAACAACTGATGCTCAAGTCTTGTAACTTGTTAAAAGCAATGGACATGTACTGTACGAGATTGCCCTAGCTTTCTATATTGTTACTGACAAACGCTAATAAAACGTGTTGTGCTGCGCAGGCAGTGTAGAAATACAAAACGTTGGTGTACTGCCGTTGGTGAAATAGCGCGTATAAGTACTACGTAGTCTAACGTTTCGAGCGAAGACCCTGAAATGTTTCGACAGTATCACCGGCTGCGTGGCCATGGTGACTTGGTTGGCATTTCATTTGAGGTCGCCATTTTGAAATCATGTGAAAAGCTATGCGTTTTTATTGGCCAGTTCTGTGGATTTCTGCAGCTAAGCACGTGTTACTCACGATGCCAAAGACGTTGCGGACCTCGCGAAATGTGTGTGAGTACATGAAGAAGATGCCGAGAATCTTGCTGCGAAACAGCCTCGCTCGAGGCGGTAACTCGCAAGTTAGATGCTCTCGCACGCACTTTCTAAATATCTCCATTCGAAGTTTATTTCTGTCTGGCGAGGAATCGTAACGCTATCCGACACCGTCGAACACTCGAACATATTGCCGTCAATATAAAGTCTCACGGAAGTGTATGGCAACGACCATGACTTTTGAAACATTCAGTTTCGCAGTGAGTTTTCAGTCAAGTCGCATCTGTTTTGAAAATTATATCATTTGTTTTAAATATTCCAGAAAGCAATGTAGCAATAAAACTACCGGAACTCATTACTTTGTTGACGTTTTTGGACAAATTGAGATCTTATGCATGTAATATTTCATTGCCACGCTAGGCGATCCAGTGCGTTGCAGGTAACCTCTGGCTCAGATAGTATTACATATATATACGTGATCGATATTGAAGTTCGTCTCTCCCTTGTTCTCATCAGGCTTACAACCAGCAGCAATTAAACAAGCGAATATGCCAGGTAATACAAGAATAACTAATTTATAATAGCCACTAATCAGTTCAGATTTCGACTTGGTCTGACAATGACTAACCTCCTCCGCAGCGAACTCTGTGGCTTCTTTTTTCCAGTAGCTTCCAAGGCTGTGCAAGCAATGTTTTGCTTGGGATTGTAGGGAAGTATAGGGATTGTAAAGGGATTGGTCGACGAAGAGGGGACAGCTCTGGCTGGGCCAAAACAGCCTTGACTTGAAAAAAAGAAGCAACAGAGATTGCCTGCGGAGGAGGCTAGACAATGACTTTGTTATGCAAATGTTTGTTTTGACTCGTATTTTCAGATTGCAAGTTGTTTTTCTTCAATTCAGCTTTTATCTTTATATTTATTTATATTCTCACGAATATCATTATTATATCTTAATGCTAATGTTGTTGCAATTAAGGGCTCGCAAAGGGTTAGTATCACTGTATATCAGAGTTAAGATCAGGGTCAGTTTTATTGACAATATATATGTACTTATTGACCGTTTTATTCGTACAGTGAAAAAGCGGACCGACATGTTTAGCCGTACGGTCCGAGCGGGTCCGATGTTTCTCTGTACAGACCGAACAAGCGAGGTCAATAAGCTGTTTATATGGCCTCAATATAACGAGAACTTTTCAGCAGTAGTCCCCTTTCCGAAGTTCAAAGAGAGACTGGTGAAGAGTTCGAGCCCGAAGAGTTTTGGCGATGCTTTGTCGCTTCGAAGGCGTACATATATGAAAATAAAGCTGAAATAATTGCTCACAGGAAAAGTTAAAGTTGTTAGTTGTTTATTTAAAAATATACGAAAAGTTTGTGTTACTAAGCTTTTGTCTACAATTTTTCTCCTTTTTCCAAATGTCGAGTTTTTTCTTTTCTTTTCTGTTTACTGAATTGGAAAAAACAACTGTTATTCAATACCAAAACTAACCTATTTATTTTGACCCTTTCTCGTGTTGAGGGGACCCTTTGTTGTGAAATATCTGACTCGTCCAAAATCAGCCCCAGAACTCCTTGCGGCCATAACTCTTCACCAATCTCTCTGTGAAATGTATGGCTTCGCGCTACTTCGCAGATTCGCTTTCTTGTTTAGTTTTCAAAGTAAAGAAGAACAGGTTTCATGTCAAACGTTTTCAATTTCTTGCTGCGTGATTGACTGTTTAAATCCTCTGACTTTTTCATTGTTTTTGTGCGTACCTTCGAAGTCTAAATAACAGAATTTGCTTTCTGAATGTTTTTTTGTCACTTTAACAATATAATTATAAGTAACACCATGACTTGAGGGCAATTAGCGATTAAATTGCCCGCCGCCGAGGGAAGAATTTGTGAAAGTCCGAGGGCAAAGCCCGAGGACTTTTACAAATCTTCCCAAGGCGAAGGGCAATTTAATCGCTAATTTCCCGACAAGTCATGGTATAAGTTTGTAATATTATGATCGCCGAGGATAACTTTGAGAACCTTATCCAGCCCGTGGTTGGAGACAGAGTTTTTGTCTACTAAATTTCCCGTGCATTTAAATGAGGGAAAATTAGAAGACAAAGAAATCCTTTGTGTTCTACTAAATTTCGTTCATGCATATCATAGGAATGAGGAAAAATTAGAAATTTTCCCTAATTTGTATGCGTGAGTAGTTTTCAAACAAATAAACATGGGGAATTTAGCGATTAAATTTCCCTGCGAGAACAAAAGAAACCGAGTAAATCATGGTATTACAATGAGTAAACAACAGCTGCTCCATTAAAGGGATACTCCACCTCCCCCAAAACAAGTGTTGCTTAAATGAAAGTTCTTTATCTCTTCACATGAGAATGCGCATTAGTTTTCATCTAATCCTTTTAGTTTGAGAGATCTTTGATTTTGTTTATCTTTTTTTGGGTTTTTTAATGTTTTGCCCATATATTATAAATTATAAAATATTTAATATTTATTGCGCACATGACGCTCCAAACGTTCCTGAATGAATCCTACCAAACCACAGGCTGGCGAACCACAGCCGAATATATACAAATACGTGCAGTGAAAGAAAGATCATGCATTCATCGCATCGGCCTATTGCATTGTAGTTGTGCGCAGAACGTTACTCGTACTGCGCACAACCACAATGCAGTGCGCTTGGCAAATTTTGAAAAACTACCACTACACAAAGTAGGTCTGCTGCCTTGCTCGCTCGCTCACGATACCATATGCAAACAGCAAAATTAATAGGTGTAGTTTTGACATTATACAAGCGTCTCGAATCTATAACCGATGACATAACAGACGTGGTACAAAATGACCAATATTAAGGATTCACAGTTTGTGTTATAAGTAAAAGCATATGAGGTTGATTAGTGATTAAATGTACCCGAAAGCCGAGGGAGGTTTGTCCCGAGGCTTGAGGGACATTTAATCACTAATCAACCGTAATGCCATGCTATCACTTTGTAATATTATGGCTACTAAGACAATAGGAAATAGGAACGCTTTTAGCCGATTCAACAGTTCAAATGGATAAAACTTTGTGAGTTGCTATTAATGGTTATTGGGAATTCGATAGTTATATAAGCTGGATGAGTAGCGTGTTTAGCAGTGCAATTTCAGTAAAATAAAACAGGTCGTCTTTTGCATAAACATTAGGTATGATTAGTTACTAATCGTACCTAATGCATAAACATTAGGTTAGATTAGTTACTAATCGTACCTAATGTTTTATGCGGTGGTAAAAAAGGATTTCGAGGTAGCCATGATATTATTGAACTAACATAGTGTAGAGTTACTACAGTAACAGTAACTCTAACCTGGTTCGTAATGGCCAAAGGCAATAACACTGCACGTATATCTTAGATTGATATAACCTTTGGGACTTATTTTTAAGGCTTTAATCGTTTATTTTTAGGAGAAGGAATTCGATGTCAATGACAATCCTAAACTAAACACTGAACATTATTACAAAGTTCAAACAAAGGTATGATATTGGATAACCTGTAACTATAGGTCTCGCTGTATTCGACAACATATAGTAGTTTTAAGCTGTGCGTTCATATAGACGACTATGAATGGGGCGCAAATTTCAGAACTATCCGTACTTCATATCTGGCGTTAATCTACTTAACTGATCGACTGAACTTAATCTAATCTACTTACTAGCGTACTCAACCTTCGACGTATGATCGAGTGAATCACGTAACTGTCGGATATGATCAAAAACTTCATCGTGATGACAGAGCTTATGCTAAGTCACGTGGTCTGTGCGTGAACCAGGAGGTAAGAATAATGATAATATTTATTCAGGATACCAATGATGTTACAGTAGTGTTTTTAACTGGGGTCCTGTAATATCATACATAATAACATGTAATATTATACGCAACACTACATTACCCTACACTGCACTGCACTGCACTACACTATACACTACACCACACCACACCACACCGCACCATATCACACCACACCACATACTACTTTAGCAGTGTTAGCAAATCTTTAAAAGTTCCCTTCATATATATATATATATATATTATTTATTCCCTCCTTAAATTTTGTGATAGAATCGAAACTGCAATTCATGCACATCCTCATGAGATTCCTCACGGCTAAACGTCAAGTTATCGCGAGAATACAATTTTTCCTAAAAACTCGTTTATTAATTCTAGGAAACAGCTATGAGCGTTCCTTGTCTCTCTTCATCCTTCTATGGTCACCCAGCAAGAAATGCTCTAGAGTTCGTCGACAGAAAGCATGTCTCTGTTGAAATATGCAAGAAAGATTTCCTAAGATTGGGAGGCACAAACATTGGCTCAAATCCTGATTTGCACTAAGAAGAATGATACCCACGCGATCAATAGTTATACAGGATGAATTGGAAACTTAATCTCGGTGCAACAACACTACAAACCTACAAATCTACAATATTGTCAATAAGCTAAATAAAAAGTATTAATACGGAAGAAAATAAGCCTCGGCTAATATATAAGCAGTTAAATAAATCGCGAACACTATTATATAAACAGTTAATTTCAGGGGTGGTGCCAGAGGGGGGCACGGGGCTACAGCCACCCCGTTAGCCCCCTGTCGGGGAAAAATTAACAATTCGTCGGGGAACGAGCGGGAAGAAAAAAAGAAAAAAGAAGAAACAATATGAAAAAAAGAAAAATAGTTTGTCTTTTGTTTTCTTAGAATCGTAAAATATTTTTACCTATTAACAAAGGTAAATATCAACTTCCGTCTCAAAGGTTATCAACTTTCATCTCTGGCACAAATCTATCACCTCTGTGTTGTTTTGCGCGCTCACTGCATATGAATATTGTTGTTACAGTTAGTTTCGTATACAGTAAGGAAATACTGACTATATAACATCGTGACTTTCACTGTTTTTTATTTTAATTTTTTTTGTTAAAACTGCACCCAAAATGCAGGAAATAGCGTTTCAGAGGCTTAGAGGAGTTACCAATACCTGTTAGCCCCCCTGTCGGGCACCTTAGCCCCTGCATCGGGGAATTCCTGGTGCCACCCCTGGTTAATTTGTTCGCGATAAAATTAAATAAGCCAACAAGTGGTCCTCACATGGGACGAGGTTGAAATAAGCCGCGACTAAAAGCGCAGCTTATTTGAAAACTATACCCGTGCGATTTACTTATAGTTTTTAACTGCTTGTATTTTCTGCCTTATAAATGACCCTATAAAGTCAATCTCCGGAAAGTGGTTGTAGATTTGTTAAAGGGGAGTAGTAAGACCGAAAATCGTCAATCTAATTTTTATTTTATCTATAAGAACTCAAAAAATGAGGAAGAATAGCGTTCTTACTTGGTCAATATCTTATGTTGTTCCAGAGATATTCACGTTTTTGAAAGATGCAAGGGACTGTCCCTGTCACAGGGACGCGAATGGGTAACTACTGTCGGAGAATATTGTCGGAAAGGTGCCTCGCATGGGTACTTGCGTCCCGTTCGCGCCCCGTCCGATTGGGTAACTACTTTTTTGTATTCTTGTTGTATTTTCTTGTTATTATTTTCTCTTTTGTTCTGAATTTTTGTAAACAAATAATTTTGAAGTTGACCCAATAAAGTTTATTAAAAAAAAAAAATGCAAATGAACTTATAATATGGTTGAAACAACCAGTTTGATTGGTTGTAACCATCAGATTCATAACCAATTAAAATGACCGTAGTTTGGTTGTTTCAACCTATAAATTTGGTTGTTTCAACTTTCAACCCGTAAAAAATGGTCTTTTCAACCAATCTGTTTTTACAGTGTAAAACGTCTTTATTATTGTTATACTTTCTAATTATTTAGCATGAGTTTTCACTCGGGTCGTCTAATTCGCTCTTCAGACAGAGTGACTTCTGAATGTTTGCTTACGTCACACTACGAACAGTTAGTGTGACGTCTTGTACGCATGCGCGTCTTATAATTTAAAAGTAAATTGTATCTAATAAATTAAGGATAAAAGTTATAATTAGAGATAATAATAATTATAAGTAATGCCATAACATGAGGGAAATTAGTGATTAAATGTCCGATGGCCGTATGTATGCACAAGGGACTTTCACAAATCCTTCTGAGGCTTGACGGACATTTAATCAGTGATTTTCCGACATAATAATAATAATAGACGTATTAGGAGCATTATACAATAGTCTCAATGCTCTTACAACAATATATTCTTATATATACTGATAAAACTTATTACAGTTTCATTATGAGATAAAGTCTACTACATATATTACCACTATAAACAAAAAAACTATTAATTTTAAAAAAGAAAAGTCTTAACTGCTGACTTAAAATTACCCAACATATCAAAGCTTCTAATTTCCTGTGGTAATGAATTCCACAGTTTTGGTGCCGAAACCGAGAACGCTCTGTCTCCATGAGTCACCGTTTAGGATTTTTGGCTCAATTAGCAGATTACGGTCAAAGCACGAGTAGGTTTATATTTATTTAGCAAATCAGTAATATAAACAGGCGCCTGGCCATGCAAAGCCTTGAAAGTAATTATTAGTATTTTAAATACAATCCTTGATCTCACCGGCAACCAGTGAAGATTACGAAGCACAGGGGAGATATGCTCCGATTTTTGCAGCTGTATTTTGAATTCGACATGGTATTAGTTTGTAATACCATGTTTATCGACGAAATATAATTTGTATTGTTTGAAATTCATTGCGAACTGTCAACCTGCAATACATGTTCGCTCATACATCTAATGCGGGAAAAATTAGACATAGAAAGTTTCCCTGTTTTGAGGACATTTAGGGATTAAATCACCCAGTGAGAACAAAAGAAATCGAGGTAAACATGGTATTATAATAATAAAGACATTTTATACAATAATCCCAATGCTCTTACAACAATATACATTCTTAAAGTTACTTAAGTTACTTATAAAACTATAATTACATTTCATTATAAAATCAAAACTATACTACATGTATAATCAATAAATCGAAAAAAGAAAAGTCTGAAGTGCTGACTTAAAACTATACTTAAAGAAAGTCAGTGCTTCTGGTAGGTCAATACTCTAAACAGGATACTAGAACAGATATCAAGTTTGGACTTGGAGCAATAGTATGCGGGTCGCAAGCGCATAAGTAAATAATTTTAAAACATGGTGTACCATCGAATATTCATTCAATTAACATTCGATTATTTAAAGCTGTTGTGTCAATGCGCTCGCGTCACTGTTCTTTGTTTTCGAATGACGTAACTTAGCTTGCGCACGTGATCGTTACGTCATACTATAACGAATAAAAGAGCAGAGAATGACGAAACTTAGCTTGCGCACGTGATCGTTACATCACACTATAACGAATAAAAGCGCTAGTTTCGATTACGTCAGTTTGACTAACAGCGACAGAGATTGAAGGTGCTGAAGAGAGCTGATTTTTTACTAAGAAGAAAAGCTATAAAAAGATAAGTACTAGAATCTTGTTTTTTATATATCGATCTGTTGGTTTGAACTGCATAAACTTTTAGTAATGAGCGCTAACAGTATTTCTCCAAAGTGTTTTTTAGTTACTGCCGAAGGCTGTGGGAAAGTTGGGAATGTCTTTGTGGACAAAGAAGAAGAAAAAAGCAAGCACGAAGGCACCAAAGACAAAGCAAGCGGTGACTCTAATCATGACAGTCAAGACAAAAAGAAAGTAAGTCAGAAAAATTGTTGTTTCTCGGTTCGCCGGATTGTATATCCCAGTTCTTTCATTTATTGTATATCCCAGTTCTTTCATTTTCAGTTTCATTCAATTATAAAGGCCAGAAAAATCTTACAGATTATTATTATTATTTTTTTGATCGATTTTATTAGATATTAATGTAAATACAAAAAATACCCAAACGGAAAGAGAGCGAACCGGACTCGAGTACCCATGCGAGTACGCCTTCCCGTTGTAATTAAAAAGCCATATAAATACTCCTTCACGCCTAACAGGAATGATATCCCGAATAGTCATATACCAACTGCTCGAAATTCACGATGCACCAACACACATTATTACAAAGTGCGCCCGCAACAGTTTAATATGTAGCAAATATAACTGAACAAGTTACGTTAAATAACGCTACAAGCAACATCAGACGTTATTTTTGTCAGCTGTCGGTCAAATGGCCGGTTGTATTAATGTTAAGAAATTGCAGGTTGATGTTTGTAAAACGTTAAGACTATAGTTACAGCGTTACACGTTGCGGTAAAACAACAATTAAAAGTCTTATTTGATGTTGGGGCACAGGAGTGTTTATATCTTAAATCTTTAAAGCGAGGAGTTATTGTGGATACGTATTTTTCGCTGTGTATACGTGTTTCCATAGTAATGACATTCTACACATTCAGACATGCACATATTCATGGCTTTTTCACATATTGACTTTTTCGTCCCTTTTATTTTATACTATCCCTTTTTGTTTGTCTATAGGTTTCAGTAAGCGAGCCGAAATGGACAGAGAATGTTTTAAATGATATCAAACTTCTGTGGAATATTGCTGTAAGGATTATCGTCAACTTTATTTAACTAAAGTGTTATACTAATATGTACACTGCTGCAGTTATATATATACATTGCTACCGTAGCAATGCTACGTAGTGAAAGCTTGCCGGAGCATGAGTTCCTCAGTCTCAGAAACATTTTCTGAGGATTTGAGCTTGACATCGGGCCCTTTCTCGATATATGAGCAACCGAAATATAAAATTATTATAACATCAACCCAAGTCAGTTTTAGGGTTAAGATTATGGTTAGGGTTAGGGTTAGGATTAGGGTTAGGATTAGGGTTAGCGATTGGTTTGAATTTCGGTTTGTTCATATATCGAGAAAGCGCCGACAATCGTCCATGTATCGTTTGTTAAATGCATGCAGTGCTGTAACAGTTACTTTTATTTTGTAACTAGTTACAGTTACATTAGGATAGATATAACTAGTTACCAGTAAAAGTTACAAGACAAAAAAGTAACTAGTTACAGCCGTTACAAAGTTACTTTGATAAATTTGTAACTAGTTACAAAGTTACATTCGTTGGTTTCAGTTACGGCTATTGAAACTCATGATAACGAAATTGACATTGGACAATGGTTATACAAGTTGTGACTTAAAGAAAGTAAATGATGCAAATTTGATAACGAAGTTAGGCAAACCGAGCACTCCTTTCGGTGAACAAAGTAAACAAGTTGGCATGTTCGTGATTTAAAATGGAACATATATCAGCCAAATACGGCCATGGAATAGCGATACCAACTGCGAATATATCTTGCTGTGTTTAAGCCGGTTTTCCACTTCACCATTTCGCTCGCCGCTAGAGAAACATTTCGTCGCCGATGACATGCATAATTTTCCCCCGTTTTCATTGGTCGACAACTGAAAAAAATGATGTCATTGTGGAAATATTTCGCTAGCGGCGAGCGAAATGGTGAAGTGGAAAACCGGCTCTATACTGTATCATCAAATCCTGCAGGCTGTAGGGTTAGTGCATCGACTAAGAAAAAATGACAACTGCAACATTGACCAGAATGCATTGCAGAAACGTCAAACGGAGATAAGACCCGGGTATAAATTTGAGCGACGTCCTGCTAAAAAGTCTAAATTAATAAAACTATATAAACAAGCAAAATGTAACGGCGCCATCAGCGACAAATGTAAGTAGTTATCGTTACTTTTTATTTCGAAATTGTGTAACTAGTTACCGTTATACAGTTATACCTTCTCCAAAAAAGTAACGATTACTTGTAACGAAGTTACTCACAGCACTGGTTAAATGATTTAAATACACGCATTGCCCTCTTCTTACCCCTTTGAAACCAACTGTCATCTTCAATTTACTTCAGGTTCATGTTGATATACCAGCTTTCGAAAATTACGAAATGATGTGTTTATTTGATAATCACTGGTGAGTTTGCATATTTGTCTGGGATAAACCTGTTTCATGAAATCGGGACGTCGAGATATAGCCACTTGTAATGCAATTGTACGAAAAACACATAATTTTTATTTTATTATAGGAGTACCACAATGGAAGATCTTGAACTTCTTCGTCGTAATCGGAAACGCAGAGGAGCAAAACATCGAGATAGAGGTATGAAACATAGGCGTAGGAACCGGGGTCTTGGGGGATTCAGCCCCCCCCAAAAAAAATCAGGACAAGCGTTGGAGGGGGGGGGGCAGGAGGGGCTACAGGCCCCGCGTCGGGGAACATAAACCCCACTGTCGAGGAAAAATTAACAATTCGTCGGGGAACGAGCTGGAAGAAAAAAAGAAAAAGAGAAGAAAAAAAGAAAAAGAGAAGAAAAAAATAAGAAAAAAAATGTTCGACTTTTGTTTTCTTAGAATTGTAAAAGTTTTTTTACGCATTAACAAACGTTTCGCTAAAGGTAACCAACTTTCATCTCTGGCACAAATCTATCACCTCTGTGTTGTTTCGCGCGCTCACTGTCATCTAGTTTTTGTGTAAATATTATTGTTAGAGTTAGTTTGGTATACAGTAAGGAAATACTGACTATAAAATCATGATTTTCACTGTTTTTATTTTAATTTTTTTGTTAAAACTGCCCCAAAATACAGGAAATAGCGTTTGAGAGGCTTAGAAAATCAAAAATTCTTCGGGGGAGCATGCCTGTTAGCCCCCCTGTTGGGGACCTTAGCCCCTGCGTCGGGGAATTCCTGGCGCCACCCCTGCTTGAAGTAAACCAAACGTTTTCTCTATTTAAACAATATAACTTCTGTTGCAGGATTTTTAACATTTGGCGGCCATTGGAATCCAAACCAAAAATCGTGTGAAAAAGAAGATTGCTTCTTCGGAGAGGGACACAAATACGAACTTTAATGAATATTTAAATTAAATGTGAATAAATAGATTAATAACTATGTAATTGACCACTATATTATCATTTTTTAAAACGTACTAACCGTGGTGATTGGTTATAACTTCAGAACGTTTTGAAAACTAAACTGCTTATTTATAAACACAGTTTTCAGAACGTTTTGAACTTATTACCAATCACCATGGTTAGTAGCTTATTTATAAACGCATTTAATGTGTTTATAAATAAAGCAGTTTAGTTTTCAGAACGTTCTGAACTTATTACCAATCACCATGCATGGTTAGTACGTTTTATGGCCTTTTATAAAGCGATATTTAAATTTATCACCACGACAACAAGTCACTATTTTATATTATCATTATCATCACCACTCTATCTTCATCATTATCACCATATCGTTATCATCATCATTATTAACTTCATCATCATCATTATCATAATCATTACTATGATTTACTATTATTATCATCATCATTATTATTATATGTGTATAAATTATTTACCATTACCATTACCATTATCATCATAATCATCACCATTAAGAACATCGTCATCGTTATTATGACAATATTTATTAACTTCCTAATTATTGAACAATGATCATAGAATAAAATATATACCAAAAATTCGAGCGAACGATCTTATCTGATATGTTTATCTATCTTAATATTTTGATTCGAGACAATCATATTTTTGTCCAAAAATGCACTAATAATCCATGGCAGAAATTGAAATCTATATTCGTATATAGATCTATATTTCTATATAGATTATAAGAGGACAGATCTCATTTACTTTTTATTTACAATTTTATTCTCATTTACAACTCTGCATTTACAATTAAATTTTCCTGTTTTAACTTGCATATCAGATAACTGATCGTCCACTCGTATTTGGTCTTTTGATGTAAAGACAACTGATTAGGAATTATTTGGATTGTGAATGTATATAGTAAATATTAAAAATAATATACTAAAGGATATAAATATTGAAATAATTAGATCTTTACAACTTAATAGATTTCTTGATCGATCTTGTCAAAATATAAATATTTTAATCAGATCTTTGAATGTTTTTCTTTCCATAAATTATTACATCCACGAAAAATATTTATTCGAATCTTTAAAAAAGTGTGAGCTGCGGCGCATAAAATATAGTTAGATTTTTTTAAAAGTCAAAATAAAGAAGTTAGTCCGCATTGGATCCCAATAGTTCGCATTAGATCCCAATAGTTCGCATTGGATCCCAATAGTTCGCATTTGATCCCAATAGTTCGCATTCGATCCCAATAGTTTGCATTGGATCCCAATTGTTCGCAATTTCGCATTTGATCCCAATAGTTCGCATTCGATTCGCAATTTCGCATTTGATCCCAATAGTTCGCATTCGATCCCAATAGTTCGCATTCGATCCCAATAGTTCGCATTGGTTCCCAATAGTTCGCATTGGATCCCAATAGTTCGCATTGGATCCCAATAGTTCGCATTGGATCCCAATAGTTCGCATTGGATCCCAATAGTTCGCATTGGATCCCAATAGTTCGCATTGGATCTCAATAGTTTGCATTGGATCCCAATAGTTCGCATTCGATCCCAATAGTTCGCATTCGATCCCAATAGTTCGCATTGGATCCCAATAGTTTGCATTGGATCGATCCCAATAGTTGCGAACTATTGGGATCCAATGCGAACTATTGAGATCCAATGCGAACTATTGGGATTGAATGCGAACTTAGAAACTTTAGGTTTCCGCGGAAAGACTGAAAACTAGTTGTTTGTCGGCCATCTTGTGAACTTTCCTGGGTTTTGTCAAGAATGGCTTCAAGATTATTGAGTTCTTGTGTACGAAATCTGTACAAAGTATGCACGGGTAGCCAAGCAAGGATCTCACCTGTGTTTTTGACCAAGAGGAGTGCGTCTGAAGGTAACCGAAACGCGTTTGATAAGCTTAAAATCCAAGTGAATCTTGAGTTTTTATCAGCTTTAATTTAAATTATTTATATGCAGCTTATTAAGATGATTGTCGTTTTGATTTGTATAGGGGGAATTGCTCGCGATGAAGAGCAAGTAACTGGTTTAGAAAAGAAAGAACTTGAAAAAATGCTTGAAGGAGATATGGTATGTCGCCAGACGCCAGTCGGTTTAATATTATTGCTTGATTAATACAGTATATTTTGTTCTGTATATTTTGTAATAGTGTAACATTGTTTTACCATAAACTCAAAAATACAAACTTGAATTTGGTTAAAATCATCACCATGCTAAAACTACAAAACTCTTAAACTTTGATATCCATATTTTAGGATCCATTTAACATGAGTGTGAATACTGGACCAAGAGGAACAAGAGAGAGTCCAACAAAAGTACCATCTATGTCCGATGAACGGCTGGTCGGCTGCATATGTAAGTATAGTTAGAAGAAATAAGGAAGCTGCTGAGTTCTCAATGTGAAATACAGTAGAACCTGAGTTTTACGACCCCATGTTTTATGGCCCCATGTTTTATGGCCACCTGCCGTTTGCAACCACTTTTTCTGGCACGGACGATTTATAGTTAAAATGTACCATCAAATAGCGACCACCTGCCAAACGTGACCAGCGACCACTTTTTAGCATCCCAAACACGAAATTTAACCTGTCATGAGCAACTTTTTATGAGATAAGCGCTCGTCTTTTGCAGTAAACATGCAAGAATTTTGAGAGCGTGTGAATATAGGAAACAGGTCTCATCAGTGTCCCAAATGCAAAATACGTTACAATCAACAAGCAAGAATTTTGACCATGTGCGAATACAGGGAACAATAAGATGCACTTGTTGCTTTTTTAGTATTGTTTTGCTTACTTTCATCATATTAGTGACCGCATTTTGAGAGTGCATAATAAATATCCTGTTGGGTATTAGCAACAATCATTACCATTATAACATTGTTGAGGGAAACGTTTCTAAATTGACGAAACGCTTGGACTAATATTTGTTTGTTACTGCCATCTTATCTTGTCAGGGTTAACTTAAACATTGTTGTGCGAGATCGCAAATAACTTTGCTAATACAACATAAAGCTAAAAACATGGTTTACGTGTGTTGTAGACCATTATTGATTTTGATTTAATATATCCTAGGAGCTTTTACGTTTAGTACAACGCTTGAAAATGTTCGAAAACCTCGCGGATGAGGGTCGTAAATTATATTTTCATATCTGCTATCTTTGTTTATAATACAAAATCGCCAATAACTTTGTGCATACGAATCAGTATATATGTCGTTACTCTTTTAGTCTGTTTCTTAGATTAAATTGCTGTAAATAAAATATTTTCGCAATCAATATTTTCATTGCTCTGTTCAAACTGCTGTTTTTCAAAACAATTTTCTGGTTTTCTTTCTTTATTAAGAAATATTATATTGGTTTTAAATTATAAAGCAGTGCTTTCAATGAATAAAATAAACGAGCGTAATGAATCACGCTCGCCAGAACTGTGGCCGCGGAGCGCGTTTTTTTTTCTGATGATGATGAAACAATATTTAATCAGGGATGTCCAACTCAGCATAGCTGGTTTAAGTGGAGTCCTGTTCCAAAAATTTACAAACCACAGATTATTACAGATATATACAAAAATTACA
Source organism: Chrysogorgia sp. JL179-B06 (assembly GCA_035772405.1). NCBI lineage: Eukaryota > Metazoa > Cnidaria > Anthozoa > Scleralcyonacea > Chrysogorgiidae > Chrysogorgia > Chrysogorgia sp. JL179-B06. The sequence goes on from JAYKKM010000477.1 coordinate 553,329, forward strand.
AACAATTTGACATACAGTACTTTAAAAATCATTAGTTATAATATCAGCCCTCTGAATCTGCGACGGCATTCGGCAAAGCCGTCGTATTTGCCGTCGCTATATGGAATTACGACGGCAAAAAAATGCCGTCGGCAAATCTGGCTGCAAACATATTTATATTCCCCACATTGTATTACCGAAATCAGTAGAGTGTCTTTTCCGGAAGTAAAAAGACGCTTAAAAAGGCGCTGGTACGCTCCGAGTACCCAGTTGGGACTATGAGAAACGCCCTCGCCACCTCGATGGACATAGCTACCCCTCATCGCGCAAGTCAACGTCAAAGAAGCCGAGGACTGACGTGCTTGCAGCCCTGGATTCTATTGATACTTCGTCTGAAAGTGAAGACACTGACAGGTCAGCTTGCGCCTCCGTGAATGACATTCCGCTAAACACGGTGTCTGATGACGATTGGTCGGATTTAGAAACGAGTGCACGGGTGCTGCCGAATAACAAGGGACGGGTCAGAGTAAAGCCAGGGAACTTGAACGAGTTTGTTATGTTTATGTGTGTTCTTATTGTTATATATTTTGGGCTTAGTTATTATTCAGTCAATTTTTAGTCAACAACAGCTGTGAAATTTGTAGAGATTAAAGGTTTTCACGGTGTAACACTGATTTATAGCTGCTGCTGATAACTATAGTTGCGGTAGCAGCAAGCATTGCTTAACGTCTTCTTTTGCCGCCAGCATGCCGCCAGTGTTATCATTTATGGTGGTATTTTTTTGCCGTCGGCATGCCGTCGGGGTTTTCATTTACGACGGCATTTTTTTGCCGCCGGCTTTTTTGCCAGATTCAGAGGGCTGTAATATTATATAAGAACTAACTACCATTCGCACAATGACGCCCCCCACCCATGCGACCACAACCTGCACCAGAATGCTCCAATACTAGCATTCAGACCAATCAGATGTACCGGTGAAGCACCCCGGGAAGCAATAGCCACACATGTGAAGAGACGCCATTATGCAAATGGTCCATCACACATAAAACTACAATCTATACAGCCAGTTATTCAAAGAGTTATTTTGACCTTAAGGAACTTCTTTAGATCCATTTTAAATTTAAAGAAACTTAAGTTTCATTTCTTAGCAACCTATTCCATACTTTTGCCCCATTATATCGAAAAGAATTCTGATATTAAAAACAGCTGATATTAAGAATTCTGATATTAAAACAGCACCGTTTTTTCTCTGATGAGCAATAACTTACCATTTTTCTTTACTAACTTCACTTGTAACTGTCCATTGTCATAAATTGAAGTTCAAACTAAGTTGCTACAGATATTATCGTACATGTGGTTTTCATGAGATTTTGCAGGATTTCATGCAAGCAGATATCGCCGTGACAGAACATGACATTGTCAAGAATCTCCCGTTGAGAAGAATCATCTTGTTGTGGAACAATTGTGCTTTGTGTTTGTGTCAAATTTGGTCAGGACTCATAATCATTCTGTAACTTTAAAAGGTTCTATGTCTGGCATTATTTAAAGACATATATTTATATAGAACACAAAATATCCTAAATTTAAACTACAGTAAAAGTAGAACCTGACTTTTATAAACTCCCCAATGTATGACAACCACTTAACAATGTTAAATTTATACATGTATTTGCAACAACTTTCTACCACTGCGTATTTGCAATTAAAATGTTCCTGAAATGAGCAACTACTTGCCTAACATGACCAGTGACCACTTTGTAGTATGTTATGAGGAATCACATTAATTTAAAACCACCAAAATGTAAGAAATATGTGTTAGATTTTGCAGTAAACAAGCAAGATTTTGACCGTGTGCAAGCCAGAAGTGATTGCGCAATTACTGCTTTACATATTTTAGTTTGGTATTGCTTCACTTTCACGAAAAATCTAAATGTAAATCTGTGATTTATCTGTTGTCAGAGTTAAACAACTGCTTTAGTTGATGTCTAAGATTGATAGAATAGCTGGGCAATCAAAACTATAAGCAATATTTGCTAAGATCTGACAACTTGCTGGACGATCTTCAGCGCGACAATCTCCCATTTGCAACCGCTCTTTGAATGTGACAGAATTTATTCTTCAGCCCTGTAAATATTTCTATATTAGGGGACATGAGGGCAAGACCTTGAGCAGTATTATACTGTAGAAATATTGCAATATTACAAGTGAAAAATGTTTCTCATTTCCAGTTGAAAATGTTAATTTGGCGAGCGCGACTTCAAACAAATTATCGATCTGCCAGCGCGATTGATAGCGCTCGCAGATTGACACGCTGGGAGCGTGTCGGTGGGCGCGATCGTGCTCGCTTCATTGACAGCACTGATAAACCCATCTTTTATTCAACTAGTGAACACAGAATATTGTCGTAAACTACTAAACTGTAATATAATAGCGTCTTCCAATAATAATAGCGTCTTCCAATATGGATGACAGAGATCTACTGACAATTAACAGAGCTTAAGTCGCCGGTAGGCAGCTTAAATGTATTAACACTGTTTCCCCCATTTATCAAAAAAAATTTGCACGATCTACCCTCCACAGACTACTCTTCCTCCCCCCTCTGTTCGTCTCTTGTGCCATCCATGCTGCAGAATTATCGAACTTAAAGCTGAATTCTCGTAAATAATGACTGTTTCCATATGCATGACGTCACATCACTAACTGCCATTTACGACCACCTGTCGTTCGTTTACGACCACTTTTGCTTGGCAACAGGGGTGGTCGTAAAACTCAGGTTCTACTGTAAGAGAACTTTGATATGTAAAGTATGTTGAATACTTGAAATACATTCCACAATACCCCATCGCCCGCCTTTTCTACCAACAGCCCCACCTCACCCCTAGAGTTTCTTTTCCCCATCTATGGGCCCCAGTGCCTGGACCATGTCTGTCAATAACAAATCCCAAGGCTGGTTCATCATATGTAGATTTTGAACGTTATCTTAGCCAATATTTACTCGATTTCAATTCTGAAAACAGTTTTGTAATCACCGAGTCTAAATAGTAAAATACATAACATACAGGTATATGTGTCTATTATATTACGAGAATGTGCATACCCTTCATAAAAACGGTTTATGTACTTAGAAATTATTCGGCAATGAGACAGCCGCTTTGTCGTATATTATTTTGAATGTTATCTCGATCAATATTTAACCGTTTTCAATTGTGAAAACAGATTTGGGATGTATAGTGAGTACTGTGATACTGTATGTTGGACAAATGTGCCGACACATTCTCACACGAATCTCCGAACATATGGGCATTTCCCCTATAACTGGAAAAAGAAACCTTTTTCCTTCTCTATCCACTGTTCTATCGTAATCACATAATTGTTTCACCAAACACCCAATTTCCTTCTCTGATTTTAAAATCCTCACCCACTATTTATTATGGTAAAACACTATTTATTATATTTATGGTAAAACACTCTATTTTTGTTTTAGGTGAAGAAGATGCAACATATATAAACTGGATGACTCTTGAAAAAGGTGCCCCTAAGCGTTGTGAATGTGGTCATTTCTTTGAGCTTGTTCATGGTTTATCTCATCGAGTGCCTTAAAATGATAAGTACCAGCACCATATCCATGTTCAAACTTTACAAATTACATCTAGGTTTTATCTCTAAGGATTTTCTCAGATTATGTGTATTTTTGAGGAAAAAATGTTGAATTTTTCTCCTACAGTAGCTTGTGTGTTTTTTATGTACAGTGTATTCACTTACAGTTGCTGATGTTATCTTCTGAAAATATTTAAAATGGTCTCTATTTAAAATGGTTCCATTTGATAAAAGCTCTACTGTAAATAATTTGTTTCCACAAACAGTGCTCTCATTATTACAGTGATCGCACGTGCCGGCACACGCCATAAATCCTCAAGGCGTGCGATTTATCGCGCGCGCAAAACAACACTAAAATAATAAAATCAGCCTTGTCATATTACAAAGATCACGGTAAGCAAGACAGAAACCTCCTTTTACTTGCACTGTTTCAAGACGTTAGATGAACGGGAGTATGGCGTGGATGAAATTGAGAAGTTTTGCCACCATTTCATAATGCCCCTTGCTGAATCGGGGTTTGAGCTGCAGAAGTGTTTTTCCGAATGGAAACTATTCAAATTCTACGTCAAAGAAAATTATAAGCCTGTTCAGTAACAGATGTGCGCAACTTGAATGTGTGGAACGATGCAGAACGGGAAGAGAAAATTGAAAACGCTCTTGCAATATATATACCTGAAGAAACGGCGAAAAGGCGTCTTGATCAACTGCAACAAACAGCGAAAGTGCCGCGTTTAGAAGTCGTCAGACAGTTCCGAAAGCAGCAGCAGCGAATCATCTTCCGAAAGCGAGAGCCTGTGAGTGGAGACTGACAGCATATATAACGTTATTAGTTTACTTTCCTGTTGAAGTCCTTTTTAATATTTTGTAATGGACATGTTTTATACAATATAATATTATACTACAGAACGTGTATTGATGATAATATTAGTAATTTATTCAATCTATTTGTTTTCTGAAAAAAGTTTAAATTGAAACATCTTGAGATCGTTTCCTAAAGAAGCACTCGAAAACGCATCGCACGCGCTGAATATTTTAGGCATGCGATTTGCCGCACGCCTACATTTTGCTCATTGAGAGCACTACACAAATGTTTCCAGTTGATTTCAATACTGTTTTCCAACCTTTTCTCACACAACCCTAAGGCTCAAGAACAACCCAAAGAACCCTAAGGCTCCATTCACAGATGCCCCGAGACATCCCAGAGGCCCTACATAAACTTTATCTCAGGTTCACGTGAAGATCTATGGGATGCTAATTGTGATAGAAGCCCAATTATAGGGGTTCCGAGGGCCTACGATGTAAAGTCGTTATCCAAGAAGACCCGAAAGTCTTACCATTTGCTGATATTATTGCAAAGGAAGACTTTCTCCTCAATTATTTTTAAGACCCTGAGTGGAGGTCCAACCAGGATTTGAACCTGTCTCTCCAAGCTCATAGACATGCATGCCTGTTGCGGTATTCTGTTCACCTAAAATAATGATAAATATAATAAACTAAACTAAACTAACTGCCTCGTTAGTGGCTGCAGTTTATGTGGGAAAATTAAAATATTTTTAGAAATATAGATGTGTATACATCAACAATTTTGTTTTGTCAGCGTTGTTCCCATTTCGTTTTCTTTGATTACAGATCTTAACAGTCTTCTTGCTTCATAATCCATTTTCCAATGGATACTGAACACCATTAATCAGGTTTATATATGGCAAGGTGGTCCATCTTAAAAATGGAACATTCTGATTGGTTTCCCAGCAGTCGCAAACCAACAGTATCGACCACTCACAAAGTGAAATCAACCACAATCAGTCTTTATTAACAATTTAAAATGAAGATGAGTGGAAGTTTTATATTTTAGAATATTTTAGAACAGAACTCATTTGCAATCATTCGTGAGTCAAATTTGGTTTGTTTGTACGCATTTTGAGCTGTTAATAGCAGCCGCTTAAAAGGCTATTGTTCCCCCAAACGTTTTCAAAACGAAAATTTCAGGCACTTTTCGAAAGAAATTTTGGGTAAATTCGGGTAATATCACACCCCAGTAGCAATACCCCTCTCCCGTGCATGCTGAGACTTAAAAATAATAAAAAACATTAATGCTTTAAACACTTTATTATTTCATCAATGACATTAAAGAGCACCAAGTTTAACATTTTCACTTTAGTTGTCAGAGCCACAGTATCTTAAGGTACAACCACCAGATGGAGGGCGAAGTTTGTAGATATAGAAATATCCACAATTTAAAACTTCTATGTTGTTTGACCAATGACAACAATTATTAGACCAGCTATAGCAAACTGTGCGTTCCACCTTTCCATCACTGACAGTTGGGTGTGTACCATTCATCCACCCTGGAGCACGAGTTCCACATCGACGTTCAGGCACACAAGAAGTAGGTATCTTTGTTCCAGCTTCACCTCCAAACCTGTACCATCTGTTGGAAAGACTGATGTCACACTGATTAGTGCTAGAAGTATATTTTTCGTTTCGGTTGGCATCTGAAAGCCATGCATAGTCCGAGCATTCTGGGTTATCATGTACACCTTTAAAGTAGAAAAGCAAGTTGAGTCGAGATTCCACGTCACGCGTGTAAAATGTCGCGCGAGCAATTTGTATTATATACCTTATTTATAAAATGAGTAATGACAACTGATTTAAAGTGTTTATGCAGTGAAAAATTCATTTTGAAATAAACTGTCTTACTTGAAAGAACTAGAGAAATTATCAAGATTGGCGTTTACAACTCTTCCATATCTCACTTTGTTTTGGAGATATTAATATTTGTTTGATATGTAAATGTCCTCACTGTGACATCACACTGCATAATGACTTATTGAAGAAGCATGTATATCTTTGGGATTATGCAACGAAATTATGAAAGTCTACATGCGTGTGTCTGCCCCATGATACTAAAAACGTACGAAGTTATGTTTCGAGTGATTTGATTTAATAATCCCAAAGATATACATGCTTTTTCAGTTAGTCATTATGCAGTGTGATGTCACAGTGAGGACATTTACATATCAAACAAATCTTAATATCTCAAGAACAAAGTGAGATATAGAAGAGTTGTAAACGTCAATCTTTATAATTTTTATAGTTCTTTCAGGTAAGACAGTTTATTTCGAACTGAATTTTTCATTGCATAAACACTTTAATATTCTTTATTATGAAATGTCCATCTTTTGAATTTTACACAGTGCAAGGCTGTCTTTTAAAGCGTCTATCTCACATTTGGAGGTTTTACTGTACATATCCGTAATATGTGGGTCTTCCTGAGCAAAATCATAATATATATTGTCAGCCGAAAATTTCATCTTCATGACGTTTTTCGCTGTCAAAGTTATCGGATGTGATGTCACAAGAGGTATTCCAAACCATGAGTTTTCTTTTGTTACTTGCCACAAAAATCCCATTTGTGACATCACATCCGATAACTTTAACAGCAAAAAGTCCATGAAGATGAAATTTTCGGCTGACAAGATATATTATGATTTTGCTGAGGAAGATCCAAGTACAGTAAAAACCCGCGTATAAGAACCTAGATTTTTCCAAGTTAGCCTAAAAAGGTTCTTATATAAATGGTGTTTACTGCAAAAGTAGGCTACTATACAACTGTAGACCTATATACACTATATATTTGTCTGGTTCTGGCTCATTTTCATTACTTTGTGTAGTTTATTTTCTTTGATTTATAAATTTGTTTTGACTCTATTTGATAAAATAAGAACCTGCTTTTAAATTTTAGCCTAAAACAGGTTCTTATGTAAAGGGAGTCTAAATGGAAAATATTAGCCTAACAGGTTCTTAAAATCTAGGTTCTTATACGCGAGTTTTTACTGTATAACGAATATGAAAAATCCCCAAACGTGAGACAGGCACTTTTAGCAACACTGGATTTTGGTGTGGAGTGTCCGTTTAACATGTTAATAAATTGCAGTTTGATATTTGTAACTTGTTAAGTTGTAGCTGTATAAACTGTACAAGCTGTAAAAAAACTCTGTTTTTTTAATATTCTGTTTCGAAACCTGTAACTTTCCGTTTAAGGGTGTTTGGACCATAGATATAGGTCTCCTATATAGATATAGGTCTCCTATATCTATGGTTTGGACGTATTCCGTTGCTAGACAACCGGTTGCTATAAGGACAGGTCATTTAGCGCCCAATATACTTCATGAGTGGACAATAAATTCAAGGTATAACCAAGATATTTTATGTGTGGAATATGTAGACAAGCTTCTTTTGTCTGGGGACGTAATTGCTGGGAGGCAGCACACTATTCTTGACATGCCTCTTGCGTTTACTCGTGCCCAGTCCTTTTACCGAACTATGTATAGCTTTGTTAAATTTTGCGTTTGTTTGTTTGGATGTGTGTCGGCATTACGTCATCCATATGTGCTCGAAAGTGACTCAACTACGCATGTCCGCTACACGTTGGCTTGCATTTTATATAGCTTCTCGAAGTTCTCGACAATTCCTTCACAGGAAATTCACGTTGTTTATGTCTTTATTTTGTCTTTACTTTCACGTGGAAGTATTCATCAAGGCCATGAAGGTTTCAGTGGCCAGTCTCGAGAAAAGCAGTGCTCTTTCATGAGTTTATCAGCGCTGTTAACAGCACAAGCTATTTGGGCTTCCAGTTACGAAGTGGAACTCGACAACCATCGACAATATCTTAGTACAAGGAGACAACATGTACTTGAATGCTTTTAACCATGATCTCATTCCTCGTTAGGGATTTCTGTCGTTGAACAACTTACCAACCGTTGTTTGTTGCTGTTGGTTAGAAGACAACTTATCCTGTCGATCAGTGATCGACAGAAATATATCGCCCGTTGAGGCACAAAAATATATTGATCTGCCCAACTGTATATGTAATAAACTGTACATGGAACTGTCTTCAAGAAATTATTTACCTCAGCTTTGTCAAAATTCAGTGGATTTGTCCATTTTGTGAAAATCTAGTGCACAATGGAAATTATTTGTGTGCCATGGATAACCATTATTTGGTATGCAGTAAATACAATATTACAAGTTCTTTGGGAAAATAAAATACAGTGGTTGCAGTTGACTGTGTGTATTCCCAAACGACAATTACAGTATAATATGTGGAGTCGTGGACATGTGCAATGAACTAATACATCAAAGATCTTGAAAGTATAGCATTATCAACAATAAAATTTAGACGATATAAATAATGGTGCAACAATGTCGTAAACATCTGTTACATACCATTTCTGGTATTTATTTAGTCAGCGCCTATTTGTTTAGCACTTTCTTTGTCATAACATATGTGTACACTTGCGATTCCATGTCACTGACAGCTTTGCCACAGTAAGAAGCATGATTTATAGTGGCAGTGATTTATCAGAAATTTGTTTACCAATCACCAACTACATACTGTCGTAGTCATAATGTATACTGTCTATCCAGTCAAAAGCCTTGCCAATTATATTCAGATAAGTGATAGTCATTTGTAATTTAAGTCTGCTGTATTTAAAATAATTAAAATAATTGATAGAAATGTGCACATACTACAGTGGGTTGATTTTTGAAATTTTATCAAAAATTAGGCTTCCCATGACTTTCGAGGCAGCACACTTCCCCTTGCGATAGTAACTTCTAGTTTGACGTAATATTGAGATCATCGACAAATACAAAAATAGGTACGCAGTCTTAAACACGGAGTGCTCGCACAAAAGGGGAAGCCCCCCCTCGAAAACAATGGAGTTTTTGAAATTAAAAAAATCAATTCAAACAATGGAGTCTCGAAACAATAGAGATTTTGTTGTTTTGATTACTTCTCATTTCTCGTTGTTTCCTGATCAACCACAGTAATTGAACTAATTATGATTGGCACGGTGAGCATCTCACCGCCAATATATGCAAGCACTCAGTGTTCAACATCTACAAGGCTAGTGCAAGATATTAGCCGTTACAGAAATGCCAAGGAATTGATAGCAGTTTAATTTCAAAATTTGTTCCGAAAACAGCATAGTAGATTAGCACAGTAGCATGTAGATTTAAAACTAGAAAAAGATAAGTTTGGCACAGCCTTGCATATTCTATTGGTTCTGTTGAGGAGTACACGAGCATTGTAATTTTAACTTAGGCATTAGGCATAAACAATGCCGGAGTACAGATTACGTAATTCAAAGGAAACAAAGGAGGAAACAATAGCCCACAATACAAAGAAACCTAACACAGAATACAATGCTCTCCTACAAAAAGACCCGTGTTTTGACAATTCCCCAGATTCATGGCTCAATATGCATGTACATGTGATCACGCTGTACAGACGTGATCATTGTTACAACATCCTTGGACCTACAGGAGGCCAAAATACCCTGTCCAAATCTGTAGCACATCCATAGTTCCTCAGCCTTAATCAGGCCCTTCCTTCAATCCTTGACAAGCTATGAAAGTCAGCAGATACAGATTTATTCGGCAATCAACAATGCCATATAAAGTAGGTCCTGTACTAGTAATTAAAGTGTTATCTACTTCAATTTTTTTATTTTTAACAAACTATAAATCAAAGTCTCCACACTTATCTATTACACATATTGATATTTTATTTTAAAACGAGAAAATTGCGCTTATATTACATTAGTACTTTATACATGTTATGTTTATTTAATATTAATATACACAATAATTATGCATATTATTACATTTTTTTTATTATTCTAATACATGTACAGGTAGTACTTGTAACTTCCTTGGCTAAAGTCAGCACATACAGTTTTTTTGCATCATTGTCATAAAGTAGGCCCTGGATTTTCTTCCACATCATTTGATAGTCTTAATAGCAGTGGTGCCTGACAAAAATTGAGTCCAGTGCAAACACAATGGTTCCTGTGAGAATAAACCTCACAAATGTATAGCACGTTGTTACCTGAAAGACATAAAGGGATAAAAATGCTTTGTTAACATTTAAAACCGAGAAACGAACAAGATATTTATAGCTTTAGCTATATTTATAAAAATTATCTAAGAAACCAGAAGACATCATATTTTAATAAAACCGAGAAATTTGTGCTGTAAAAAATACACGATCACTTCATTAGAACCTTAAATGAAAATGTATGTCTTAAAGATCATATTTACTTACCCTGAATGTCGAAAAACCGCAAAAAATCCTTATATTTTCGACAAAATTAGTAAAATCCCAACTCGCATGAATTCGCTGTCGCGTCAATCGCACGTGGTCTATCCGTAAACATCTGCCAAATCTCCGTAAGAGCTTGGTGTCACGTGATGGGATGACCACCCCAAGTGCGCTACTGGATATACATCCAGTAGACACAAAAACTCTAAAATAATTTTCGTTATTTTTTTACATTATGCTACAATTTGTGAGTGTCATATAAACCTAAATTACATCCTACAAAAATGTACATATGGATTTGTTGATAAATTAAATAAAAATGAAGTTATCAATATTTTATTGTGTTTATTCACCTTAAAAATTCGATATCCTGGCTACTTTTTAAAAATTCTAAAAGTACGTGTGGACTTTTTTGAAGATAACAGTCCGGATTCTAATCGCATGTGAAAAATTTTACTTAGAAACCTTGGAAGATTATAGGAATTTTCATTTTTTGAAGACGTAATGATGACGTCATCATATGACATTACAAACAAAGGCGTTTTGCCAGCATATACAGAGTATCTCGATGGATTTTTAAGTCTGTGAAATTCTATGGCAAATTTGTTAATTATAAGCTTCCTTAGCAACAGATATAAGCTAGGTCTACGCCGAACACCCTTAGCAGACACAGAATATCGTTGCATTGAATTATAAGGTTTAGGAGTCGGGTTAGTATTTCTTTATTTCATGGTTAGGACTAGAGTTTTTATTTGGGTTATGGTTAGGATTTTTGTTCTTGTAAAGTTTCTGAATCCTGCGAAAATGACCTTGATATGTCTATGACGTATTCTGTGTCTATTGTCTCTCCCGTACACGAGGAATTAACCGACATTGGTAACAAAAAAAGTACCTTTTATATCAAAGCATGTACTGAACAGCCGGAATATCGTAGTTTGAGGTTGTGAAAACGCTTGTAAAATACAAAATGGCGAATACTCTAAAAGGTTGGTGTACTGCTAAAATAGTGTGTAGGGGCGTTTCAGCAGAGTGTGAAAGGCCTTCGCTCGAAACGTTAGACTACACTATTGATAGTACACCAACCTTTTAGAGTATTCGTTTTGTATTTCTACACTACCTACGAAGCACAACAGTTAACACGTTTATATTAAAACTAATAGTCGGGTTCTTCTGCCAAATGGCCTGTTTGGCGAAGTGTTGGTGAAAATGCAAAGAAATTAAGGTTCTTCTCAGCGTTATTTTTGTAATGGTTATTACAACCACAAATGGGTCCACGATAAGAAGCACAACAATTAGAAATACATCGCTGACCAGCACATGACGTCATACTCATAATCATATTGAAAATGGCGACCAAAAATCTGGTTTTAGATGGTTTGTTCAACTTTTAAATGTGTTGCAAATATTTTTTGTTTCCAATATCCTTTAAACAATGTTAAAGCTCTAGTTTAGGATCGAAACGCATTGTGGCTACTGAAAGTAGCTTTTTCATTTATCTTATCGTAATGTAAACGTTTGCAAATAGTGTATTTTAAACAGCCATCAGCTGAAGAAAATTGTCATACTAGACTATAAAACATGCTGTTGCTACGGCTAAGTTTGTCACTAAGAGGAAGACAAAAACTTACGCATTAAGCTGTTCTTTAAAAACTTGATCTGTCTCTCCAATTCACTCAGCTTCAGGTTCTAAACGAATAATATTCAATCCATGAAAACCGAACTCAATCACAGAACTATAAACTATGAAATAAACATTTAAATAAACACCGTACATTTTTCTCTGTGTTGTTTAAGCTTGACTTGGTCTCTCTCTCCAACTCACTCAGCTTCAGGTTCTAAACGAATATAAATAATATTTAATCCACGAAAACCGAATTCAATAACAGAACTATAAACTATTAAATAAACCTTTAAATAAACACCGTACATTTTTCTCCGTGTTGTTTAAGCTTGACTTGGTCTGTCTCTCCAATTCACTCAGCTTCAGGTTTACCTAAACGAATATAAATAATATTTAATCCATGAAAAGTACCGAATTCAATTACAGAACTATAAACTGTGAAATAAACCTTTAAATAAACACCGTACATTATTCTCCGCGTTGTTTAAGCTTGACTTGGTCTGTGTCTCCAATTCACTCAGCTTCAGGTTTACCTAAACGAATATAAATATAATATTTAATCCACGAAAACCGAATTCAATCACAGAACTATAAACTATGAAATAAATCTTTAAATAAACACCGTACATTATTCTCCGCGTTGTTTAAGCTTGACTTGGTCTGTCTCTCCAATTCACTCAGCTTCAGGTTTACCCAAACGAATATAAATAATATTTAGTCCATGAAAACCAAATTCAATTACAAAACTATAAACTATGAAATAAACCTTTAAATAAACACCGTACATTTTTCTTCGTGTTTTTTGTCTGTCTCTCCAATTCACTCAGCTTCAGGTTCTAAACAAATATAAATAATATTCAATCCACGCAAACCGAATTCAATCATAGAACTATAAACTATGAAATAAACCTTTAAATAAACACCGTACATTTTTCTCCGTGTTGTTTAAGCTTGACTTGATCTGTCTCTCCAATTCACTCAGCTTCAGGTTTACCCAAACGAATATAAATAATATTTAATCCATGAAAAGTACCGAATTCAATTACAGAACTATAAACTATGAAATAAACCTTTAAATAAACACCGTACATTTTTATCTGTGTTGTTTAAGCTTGACTTGGTCTGTCTCTCCAATTCACTCAGCTTCAGGTTTACCTAAACGAAAATAAATATTTAATCCATGAAAACCAAATTCAATTACAGAACTATATAACTATATGAAATAAACCTTTAAATAAACACCGTACATTTTTCTCCGTGTTTTTTGTCTGTCTCTCCAATTCACTCAGCTTCAGGTTTACCTATAAACGAATATAAATAATATTTAATCCATGAAAAGTACCGAATTCAATCACAGCACTATAAACTACATTTTTCTCCGTGTTGTTTAAGCTTGACTTGGTCTGCCTCTCCAATTCACTCAGCTTCAGGTTCACCTAAACGAATATAAATAATATTTAATCCACGAAAACCAAATTCAATCACAGAACTATATAAACTATGAAATAAACCTTTAAATAAACACCGTACATTTTTGTCCGTGTTTTTTGTCTGTATCTCCAATTCACTCAGCTTCAGGTTTACCTAAACGAATATAAATAATATTTAATCCACGAAAACCGAATTCAATCACAGAACTATAAACTATGAAATAAACCTTTAAATAAACACCTTACATTTTTCTCCGTGTTGTTTAAGCTTGACTTGGTCTGTCTTTCCAATTCTCTCAGCTTCAGGTTTACCTAAAGGAATATAAATAATATTTAATCCATGAAAAGTACCGAATTCAATTACAGAACTATAAACTATGAAATAAACCTTTAAATAAACACCGTACATTATTCTCCACGTTGTTTAAGCTTGACTTGGTCTGTCTCTCCAATTCACTCAGCTTCAGGTTTACCTAAACGAATATAAATAATATTTAATCCACGAAAACCGAATTCAATCACAGAACTATAAACTATGAAATAAACCTTTAAATAAACACCGTACATTTTTCTCCGTGTTGTTTAAGCTTGACTTGGTCTGTCTCTCCAATTCACTCAGGTTCAGGTTTACCTAAACGAATATAAATAATATTTAATCCATAGTTCTGTAATTGAATTCGGTACTTTTCATAAAGTATGAAATAAACCTTTAAATAAACACCGTACATTTTTCTCCGTGTTTTTTGTCTGTCTCTCCAATTCACTCAGCTTCAGGTTTACCTAAACGAATATAAATAATATTTAATCCACGAAAAGTACCGAATTCAATTACAGAACTATAAACTATGAAATAAACCTTTAAATAAACACCGTACATTTTTCTCCGTGTTGTTTAAGCTTGACTTGGTCTGTCTCTCCAACTCACTCAGCTTCAGGTTTACCTAAACGAATATAAATAATATTTAATCCATAGTTCTGTAATTGAATTCGGTACTTTTCATAAACTATGAAATAAACCTTTAAATAAACACCATACATTTTCCTCCGTGTTGTTTAATCTTGACTTGGTCTGTCTCTCCATTTCACTCAGCTTCAGGTTTACCTAAACGATTATAAATAATATTTAATCCACGAAAACCGAATTCAATCACAGAACTATAAACTATGAAATAAACCTTTAAATAAACACCGTACATTTTTCTTCGTGTTTTTTGTCTGTCTCTCCAATTCACTCAGCTTCAGGTTTACCTAAACGTATATAAATAATATTTAATGCACGAAAAGTACCGAATTCAATTACAGAACTATAAACTATGAAATAAACCTTTAAATAAACACCGTACATTTTTCTCCGTGTTGTTTGTCTGTCTCTCCAATTCACTCAGCTTCAGGTTTACCTAAACGAATATAAATAATATTTAATCCACGAAAACTACCGAATTCAATTACAGAACTATAAACTATGAAATAAACTTTTAAATAAACACCGTACATTTTTCTCTCCGTGTTTTTTGTCTGTCTCTCCAATTCACTCAGCTTCAGGTTTACCTAAACGTATATAAATAAGATTTAATCCATTAAAAGTACCGAATTCAATTATAGAATTATAAACTATGAAATAAACCTTTAAATAAACGCCGTACATTTTTCTCCGAGTTGTTTAAGCTTGACTTGGTCTGTCTCTCCAATTCACTCAGCTTCAGATTTACCTAAACGAATACAAATAATATTTAATCCACGAAAACCGAATTCAATGACAGAACTATAAATTATGAAATAAACCTTCAAATAAACACCGTACATTTTTCTCCGTGTTGTTTAAGCTTGACTTGATCTGTCTCTCCAATTCACTCAGCTTCATGTTTACCTAAACGAATATAAATAATATTTAATCCACGAAAACTACCGAATTCAATTACAGAACTATAAACTATGAAATAAACCTTTAAATAAACACCGTACATTTTTCTCCGAGTTGTTTAAGCTTGACTTGGTCTGTCTCTCCATATAAATAATATTTAATCCACGAAAACCGAATTCAATCACAGAACTATAAACTATGAAATAAACCTTTAAATAAACACCGTACATTTTTCTTCGTGTTTTTTGTCTGTCTCTCCAATTCACTCAGCTTCAGGTTTACCTAAACGAATATAAATAATATTTAATGCACGAAAAGTACCGAATTCAATTACAGAACTATAAACTATGAAATAAACCTTTAAATAAACACCGTACATTTTTCTCCGTGTTGTTTGTCTGTCTCTCCAATTCACTCAGCTTCAGGTTTACCTAAACGAATATAAATAATATTTAATCCACGAAAACTACCGAATTCAATTACAGAACTATAAACTATGAAATAAACTTTTAAATAAACACCGTACATTTTTCTCCGTGTTTTTTGTCTGTCTCTCCAATTCACTCAGCTTCAGGTTTACCTAAACGTATATAAATAAGATTTAATCCATTAAAAGTACCGAATTCAATTATAGAATTATAAACTATGAAATAAACCTTTAAATAAACGCCGTACATTTTTCTCCGAGTTGTTTAAGCTTGACTTGGTCTGTCTCTCCAATTCACTCAGCTTCAGATTTACCTAAACGAATACAAATAATATTTAATCCACGAAAACCGAATTCAATGACAGAACTATAAATTATGAAATAAACCTTCAAATAAACACCGTACATTTTTCTCCGTGTTGTTTAAGCTTGACTTGATCTGTCTCTCCAATTCACTCAGCTTCATGTTTACCTAAACGAATATAAATAATATTTAATCCACGAAAACTACCGAATTCAATTACAGAACTATAAACTATGAAATAAACCTTTAAATAAACACCGTACATTTTTCTCCGAGTTGTTTAAGCTTGACTTGGTCTGTCTCTCCATATAAATAATATTTAATCCACGAAAACCGAATTCAATCACAGAACTATAAACTATGAAATAAACCTTTATATAAACATCGTACATTTTTCTTCGTGTTTTTTGTCTGTCTCTCCAATTCACTCAGCTTCAGGTTTACCTAAACGAATATAAATAATATTTAATCCACGAAAAGTACCGCATTCAATTACAGAACTATAAAATATGAAATAAACCTTTAAATAAACACCGTACATTTTTCTCCGTGTTGTTTGTCTGTCTCTCCAATTCACTCAGCTTCAGATTTACCTAAACGAATACAAATAATATTCAATCCATGGAAACCGAATTCAATGACAGAACTATAAATTATGAAATAACCCTTCAAATAAACACCGTACATTTTTCTCCGTGTTTTTTGTCTGTCTCTCCAATTCACTCAGCTTCAGGTTTACCTAAACGAATATAAATAATATTTAATGCACGAAAAGTACCGAATTCAATTACAGAACTATAAACTATGAAATAAACCTTTAAATAAACACCGTACATTTTTCTCCGTGTTGTTTGTCTGTCTCTCCAATTCACTCAGCTTCAGGTTTACCTAAACGAATATAAATAATATTTAATCCACGAAAACTACCGAATTCAATTACAGAACTATAAACTATGAAATAAACCTTTAAATAAACACCGTACATTTTTCTCTGTGTTTTTTGTCTGTCTCTCCAATTCACTCAGCTTCTGGTTTACCTAAAAGTATATAAATAATATTTAATCCATGAAAACCGAATTCAATCACAGAACTATAAACTATGAAATAAACCTTTAAATAAACACCATACATTTTCCTCCGAGTTGTTTAATCTTGACTTGGTCTGTCTCTCCAATTCACTCAGCTTCAGGTTTACCTAAACGAATATAAATAATATTTAATCCACGAAAACCGAATTCAATCACAGAACTATAAACTATGAAATAAACCTTTATATAAACACCGTACATTTTTCTTCGTGTTTTTTGTCTGTCTCTCCAATTCACTCAGCTTCAGGTTTACCTAAACGAATATAAATAATATTTAATCCACGAAAAGTACCGCATTCAATTACAGAACTATAAACTATGAAATAAACCTTTAAATAAACACCGTACATTTTTCTCCGTGTTGTTTGTCTGTCTCTCCAATTCACTCAGCTTCAGATTTACCTAAAATAATACAAATAATAATATTACAAATAATATTCAATCCATGAAAACCGAATTCAATGACAGAACTATAAATTATGAAATAACCCTTCAAATAAACACCGTACATTTTTCTCCGTGTTGTTTAAGCTTGACTTGATCTGTCTCTCCAATTCACTCAGCTTCATGTTTACCTAAACGAATATAAATAATATTTAATCCACGAAAAGTACCGAATTCAATTACAGAACTATAAACTATGAAATAAACCTTTAAATAAACACCGTACGTTTTTCTTCGTGTTTTTTGTCTGTCTCTCCAATTCACTCAGCTTCAGGTTTACCTAAACGATTATAAATAATATTTAATCCATGAAAACGGAATTCAATGACAGAACTATAAATTATGAAATAAACCTTTAAATAAACACCCTACATTTTTCTTCGTGTTTTTTGTCTGTCTCTCCAATTCACTCAGCTTCAGGTTTACCTAAACGAATACAAATAATATTCAATCCATGAAAACGGAATTCAATGACAGAACTATAAATTATGAAATAAACCTTCAAATAAACACCGTACATTTTTCTCCGTGTTGTTTAAGCTTGACTTGGTCTGTCTCTCCAATTCGCTCAGCTTCAGGTTTACCTAAACGAATGTAAATCTTGTTTAATCCACGAAAAGTACCGAATTCAATTACAGAACTATAAACTATGAAATAAACCTTTAAATAAACACCGTACATTTTTCTCTGTGTTTTTTGTCTGTCTCTCCAATTCACTCAGCTTCAGGTTTAACTAAACGTATATAAATAAGATTTAATCCATGAAAACCGAATTCAATCACAGAACTATAAACTATGAAATAAACCTTTAAATAAACACCATACATTTTCCTCCGAGTTGTTTAATCTTGACTTGGTCTGTCTCTCCAATTCACTCAGCTTCAGGTTTACCTAAACGAATATAAATAATATTTAATCCACGTAAACCGAATTCAATCACAGAACTATAAACTATGAAATAAACCTTTAAATAAACACCGTACATTTTTCTCCGAGTTGTTTAAGCTTGACTTGGTCTGTCTCTCCATATAAATAATATTTAATCCACGAAAACCGAATTCAATCACAGAACTATAAACTATGAAATAAACCTTTATATAAACATCGTACATTTTTCTTCGTGTTTTTTGTCTGTCTCTCCAATTCACTCAGCTTCAGGTTTACCTAAACGAATATAAATAATATTTAATCCACGAAAAGTACCGCATTCAATTACAGAACTATAAAATATGAAATAAACCTTTAAATAAACACCGTACATTTTTCTCCGTGTTGTTTGTCTGTCTCTCCAATTCACTCAGCTTCAGATTTACCTAAACGAATACAAATAATATTCAATCCATGGAAACCGAATTCAATGACAGAACTATAAATTATGAAATAACCCTTCAAATAAACACCGTACATTTTTCTCCGTGTTGTTTAAGCTTGACTTGATCTGTCTCTCCAATTCACTCAGCTTCATGTTTACCTAAACGAATATAAATAATATTTAATCCACGAAAACCGAATTCAATCACAGAACTATAAACTATGAAATAAACCTTTAAATAAACACCGTACATTTTTCTGCGTGTTTTTTGTCTGTCTCTCCAATTCACTCAGCTTCAGGTTTACCTAATATAAATAATATTTAATTCACGAAAACCGTATTCAATCACAGAACTATAAACTATGAAATAAACCTTTAAATAAACACCATACATTTTTCTCCGTGTTTATTGTCTGTCTCTCCAATTCACTCAGCTTCAGGTTTACCTAAACGTATATAAATAAGATTTAAAGGGAAATGGCAATAAAAATTTTGTTTGTCTCATTTGAAAGAACATTAAAAATGATATATGAAGACCTTTTACAGATTTTCCATATCGTTCTTGGTTCTGTAAATATTTCACTTTTTTTTAACAAAGAACATTGAACATTCCGCCATCTTGGATTTGGATATGCGTGACGTCACAACCAGGGTAGAAATGTTTTTTATATCAGCAATTATCGAGTCATTATAGATGCTAAATCGTAGTTGTTTTGGGTGTTGTATACTTTTAAGTGAACTAGCAATCCATTTGAACGCATTCCACTGATATTTGGGCAATTATTTAGAACTTTTAGAGTTTACAGGTTTTGACGTCACTTAATTAGATCTAATTATAAAACAAGATGGCGGATTGCAGATATTTTTGTTCACACATATTTCAAAAATTAAGGAAATTACGGGGAAATTTTAAAAGGTCTTCATATATTATTTTAAATGTTCTTTCAAATGAGACAAAAAAATTTTTTATTGCCATTTCCCTTTAATCCATGAAAAGTACCGAATTCAATTACAGAACTATAAACTATGAAATAAACCTTTAAATAAACACAGTACATTTTTCTCCGTGTTGTTTAAGCT
The DNA here is from genome assembly GCA_035772405.1 of Chrysogorgia sp. JL179-B06. Taxonomy (NCBI): domain Eukaryota; kingdom Metazoa; phylum Cnidaria; class Anthozoa; order Scleralcyonacea; family Chrysogorgiidae; genus Chrysogorgia; species Chrysogorgia sp. JL179-B06. The sequence goes on from JAYKKM010000477.1 coordinate 573,577, forward strand.
TGACTTGGTCTGTCTCTCCAATTCACTCAGCTTCAGGTTTACCTAAACGATTATAAATAATATTTAATCCACGAAAACGGAATTCAATGACAGAACTATAAACTATGAAATAAACCTTTAAATAAACACCGTACATTTTTCTCCGTGTTGTTTAAGCTTGACTTGGTCTGTCTCTCCAATTCACTCAGCTTCAGGTTTACCTAAACGAATAAAAATCTTGTTTAATCCACGAAAAGTACCGCATTCAATTACAGAACTATAAACTATGAAATAAACTTTTAAATAAACACAGTACATTTTTCTCCGTGTTGTTTAAGCTTGACTTGGTCTGTCTCTCCAATTCACTCAGCTTCAGGTTTACCTATAAACGAATATAAATAATATTTAATCCACGAAAACCGAATTCAATCACAGAACTATAAACTATGAAATAAACCTTTAAATAAACACCGTACATTTTTCTTCGTGTTTTTTGTCTGTCTCTCCAATTCACTCAGTTTCAGGTTTACCTAAACGAATACATATAATATTCAATCCATGAAAACGGAATTCAATGACAGAACTATAAATTATGAAATAAACCTTCAAATAAACACCGTACATTTTTCTCCGTGTTGTTTAAGCTTGACTTGGTCTGTCTCTCCAATTCACTCAGCTTTAGGTTTACCTAAACGAATATAAATCTTGTTTAATCCACGAAAAGTACCGCATTCAATTACAGAACTATAAACTATGAAATAAACCTTTAAATAAACACCGTACATTTTTCTCCGTGTTGTTTGTCTGTCTCTCCAATTCACTCAGCTTCAGATTTACCTAAACGAATACAAATAATATTCAATCCATGAAAACCGAATTCAATGACAGAACTATAAATTATGAAATGAACCTTCAAATAAACACCGTACATTTTTCTCCGTGTTGTTTAAGCTTGACTTGATCTGTCTCTCCAATTCACTCAGCTTCATGTTTACCTAAACGAATATAAATAATATTTAATCCACGAAAACCGAATTCAATTACAGAACTATAAACTATGAAATAAACCTTTAAATAAACACCGTACATTTTTCTTCGTGTTTTTTGTCTGTCTCTCCAATTCACTCAGCTTCAGGTTTACCTAAACGAATATAAATAATATTTAATCCACGAAAAGTACCGAATTCAATTACAGAACTATAAACTATGAAATAAACATTAAATTAACACCGTACATTTTTCTCCGTGTTGTTTGTCTGTCTCTCCAATTCACTCAGCTTCAGATTTACCTAAACGAATACAAATAATATTCAATCCATGAAAACCGAATTCAATGACAGAACTATAAATTATGAAATAAACCTTCAAATAAACACCGTACATTTTTCTCCGTGTTGTTTAATCTTGACTTGATCTGTCTCTCCAATTCACTCAGCTTCAGATTTACCTAAACGAATACAAATAATATTCAATCCATGAAAACCGAATTCAATGACAGAACTATAAATTATGAAATAAACCTTGAAATAAACACCGTACATTTTTCTCCGTGTTGTTTAAGCTTGACTTGGTCTGTCTCTCCAATTCACTCAGCTTCAGGTTTACCTAAACGAATATAAATCTTGTTTAATCCACGAAAAGTACCGCATTCAATTACAGAACTATAAACTATGAAATAAACCTTTAAATAAACCCCGTACATTTTTCTTCGTGTTTTTTGTCTGTCTCTCCAATTCACTCAGCTTCATGTTTACCTAAACGAATATAAATAATATTTAATCTACAAAAACCGAATTCAATTACAGAACTATAAATTATGAAATAAACCTTTAAATAAAAACCATACATTTTCCTCCGAGTTGTTTAATCTTGACTTGGTCTGTCTCTCCAATTCACTCAGTTTCAGGTTTACCTAAACGATTATAAATAATATTTAATCCACGAAAACCGAATTCAATTACAGAACTATAAACTATGAAATAAACCTTTAAATAAACACCGTACATTTTTCTCCGAGTTGTTTAAGCTTGAGTTGGTCTGTCTCTCCATATAAATAATATTTAATCCACGAAAACCGAATTCAATCACAGAACTATAAACTATGAAATAAACCTTTAAATAAACACCGTACATTTTTCTTCGTGTTTTTTGTCTGTCTCTCCAATTCACTCAGCTTCAGGTTTACCTAAACGAATATAAATAATATTTAATCCACGAAAAGTACCGAATTCAATTACAGAACTATAAACTATGAAATAAACCTTTAAATAAACACCGTACATTTTGCTCCGTGTTGTTTGTCTGTCTCTCCAATTCACTCAGCTTCAGATTTACCTAAACGAATACAAATAATATTCAATCCATGAAAACCGAATTCAATGCCAGAACTATAAATTATGAAATAAACCTTCAAATAAACACCGTACATTTTTCTCCGTGTTGTTTAAGCTTGACTTGATCTGTCTCTCCAATTCACTCAGCTTCATGTTTACCTAAACGAATATAAATAATATTTAATCCACGAAAACCGAATTCAATCACAGAACTATAAACTATGAAATAAACCTTTAAATAAACACCGTACATTTTTCTTCGTGTTTTTTGTCTGTCTCTCCAATTCACTCAGCTTCATGTTTACCTAATATAAATAATATTTAATCCATGAAAACCGAATTAAATTACAGAACTATAAACTATGAAATAATCCTTTAAATAAACACTGTACATTTTTCTCCGTGTTGTTTAATCTTGACTTGGTCTGTCTCTCCAATTCACTCAGCTTCAGGTTTACCTAAACGAATATAAATAATATTTAATCCACGAAAAGTACCGAATTCAATTACAGAACTATAAACTATGAAATAAACCTTTAAATAAACACCGTACATTTTTCTCCGTGTTTTTTGTCTGTCTCTCCAATTCACTCAGCTTCAGGTTTACCTAAACGTATATAAATAAGATTTAATCCATGAAAAGTACCGAATTCAATTATAGAATTATAAACTATGAAATAAACCTTTAAATAAACACCGTACATTTTTCTCCGAGTTGTTTAAGCTTGACTTGGTCTGTCTCTCCAATTCACTCAGCTTCAGGTTTACCTAAACGAATATAAATAATATTTAATTCACGAAAACCGAATTCAATCACAGAACTATAAACTATGAAATAAACCTTTAAATAAACACCATACATTTTCCTCCGAGTTGTTTAAGCTTGACTTGGTCTGTCTCTCCAATTCACTCAGCTTCAGGTTTACCTAAACGAATACCAATAATATTTAATCCACGAAAACCAAATTCAATCACAGAACTATAAACTATGAAATAAACCTTTAAATAAACACCGTACATTTTTCTCCGCGTTGTTTAAGCTTGACTTGATCTGTCTCTCCAATTCACTCAGCTTCAGGTTTACCTAAACGAATATAAATAATATTTAATCCATGAAAAGTACCGAATTCAATTACAGAACTATAAACTATGAAATAAACCTTTAAATAAACACCGTACATTTTTCTCCGTGTTGTTTAAGCTTGACTTGGTCTGCCTCTCCAATTCACTCAGCTTCAGGTTTACCTAAACGAATATAAATAATATTTAATCCATGAAAACCAAATTCAATTACAGAACTATAAACTATGAAATAAACCTTTAAATAAACACCGTACATTTTTCTCCGTGTTGTTTAAGCTGGACTTGGTCTGTCTCTCCAATTCACTCAGCTTCAGGTTTACCTAAACGAATACCAATAATATTTAATACATGAAAAGTACCGAATTCAATTATATAATTATAAACTATGAAATAAACCTTAAAATAAAGACCGTACATTTTTCTGCGTGTTTTTTGTCTGTCTCTCCAATTCACTCAGCTTCAGGTTTACCTAAACGAATATAAATAATATTTAATCCACGAAAAGTACCGAATTCAATTACAGAACTATAAACTATGAAATAAACCTTTAAATAAACACCGTACATTTTTCTCCGTGTTGTTTGTCTGTCTCTCCAATTCACTCAGCTTCAGATTTACCTAAACGAATATAAATAATATTCAATCCATGAAAACCGAATTCAATTACAGAACTATAAACTATGAAATAAACCTTCAAATAAACAACGTACATTTTTCTCCGTGTTGTTTAAGCTTGACTTGATCTGTCTCTCCAATTCACTCAGCTTCAGGTTTACCTAAACGAATAAAAATAATATTTAATCCATGAAAACCGAATACAATTAATTATAGAACTATATAAACTAGAATTTTCTTCATGCTAGTGTTGACCATTTTTGCATTCTTTTGCAAAACCTGAATAAAGTTAACCTGCTTCTTGACTGTTAACCTGCTTCTTGATTTTTGCCAAGAGTTTTTGCCTTTAGAGCGTATCGCTCCAATAATTACTATTTAACAATTAGTCACCGAAGTCGAGGTGACTATCGTTGAATATTTACCGAGCCGCGAAGCGGCGAGGTAAATATAACGATAATCACCGAGACTGAGGTGACTAATTGTTTTAGTATAATTTCAGGCTTGAACTGAATGAATAATTGAGAAGTTTTAAACAGACAGTTTGAACTATGTTATGCTTCATGTTTTCTTTACGCTTGACAGCTTTCAAAAACACACTAACGATCAAAACGGACATAAAAATACAAATAATTATACGATAAACAACTTCCTTACCCTTAGTCAGTTCTATCTTGAGAGAAATCTGATACATACAATGTCTTTATGCTACGTTTTTGAGCCTTTTTGACGATTTTTTAGTTATAATATTATAGTCGCCATTTTGAAAAAAAATTCGTCATGTTTTAGAAACCATACATCAAAATGACGATTCCGAGAGGGGACTGCAACGAATAAATATAGTCTGGTTACAAAAAACACTTTTTCAAGTATGATTTCTAGTGAAGTGATAAGTCACCGCGCTGCGCGGTGACTATCGTCTCAGATTTACTGGCCAGTCGGCCAATCAGAACTCATTTAAGCTCAGAAATTATACTATTACTGATTATACTTACTCCATTGGGCAAAAGAGAATTGTTCTTACTACAGCGACCCTTGAGTGAAAAAGAGAGACAATCACATATCATATCAGCAATACCTCGTAGATCCAAATCCAAACTTTGAAAAAACACACCAATTACGCATATTTTTGTCATACATCGCGGCTAACCTCGGTTGGTACTGCACTTTCTCCAAGTAACTTGTACCATGCAATATTTCCGTTGTCCTTGACAACCTTGTACTCCATGCACTTATTCCAAACTCTCTTAGGAAGAGCTGATCTCACCCAGAACCAAGTAAATACGTTGGTCGTAATAGTTCCTCCATTTAAAGGTTGACATTCTTTGGTACAGTAATCTTTAGTACCGCCAACAGGGCCATAACAACCACAGCACTACAGAAACAGACATGCATGGAGATTGGAGATATATTATCAAAATTATTTAGAAATATTAACTGCTATTACACTGGGTGCCAGTTGCTTGACCCGAGGAAACTCTCTGTGTTTGCATCAGCCAAGGTAAACATAGTAAAATATTTCAAACACGGTATAACTGACCAATCACAGCGTGCGTAAGACGCAACCTTATTTTATATTCAAGAAATATAAAACATATAAAAACTTTCCGTGTTTCCACAGAGTTATAGAAATACGAGTGGAAGTTTGGGAGAACGAGAAATCGTATAGTGGGAACACGAGTCCGAAGGGCGAGTGTTTCTCGAATTTCGAGTTCTCCCAAACTTCCAATTGTGTTTCTATAACATATGGGAACACAAGGAAAATGTGTTCTATTTCTTTTATAAAATAACCCAAAGGAAATAAGTAAAATATGGCAATAGCTTTCTTTATTATATGACAATGGCGTCATTTTTCCTAATAAGGCTAAGAGAACTGGTCAAACCCAGGAGCGGACTAGTCTATACCAGTTTAACCAGTTTAGAAGAGGTAAAATCTGCCTTGTATGGAAAAATACATCCGAAACTCGTAAAATACCCAACCGTATATTATCGGTAAAACCATTCAATAAGATGTATTTATAAATACATAAATTCTACTGTTCATGATGGCGTATGATGATGGCGTATGATGACGTTAATGGTGCAATGATGGCGTATAATGGCGTATAATGACGTATCACATAATTTCCATATTTTTCATACAGTTATAGAAACATGACTTTCAGCCATGACCATCACCGCTTGCGTTTACAAAATGTTATTTTATAATAAAATCTAGCTTACGTGTTTGTCGCAGCCGATGAAAACAGTTGCATTGTAATCCAGTCCAGAAACATCTGCTGTACTGCTGTAACTGTTATCGAAATAATAATATATATGAAAAATTCAGATTGGATGAGAAGAGTGCAATTTCAAGGAAACACAACGTTGAAAAACGAAAATACAATGCAAATTTTGTTGAGCACAAAGCATTAATTCTGATTCGCTGATAAACAATGAAATACAGGGGCAGCGGGAAAAAGAAACATGGCGGCCAAGACTCGAAGTATATTTTGTTGAAATTTAAAGTGAGTTATACTTTAATATTGCCAGTAAAGTATCTGTTCACTTGACTAGATGATCATGAATGCTATGAGTAAACATTTTCAAATAAACCCGTATACGTTGTAAGTCCTGATTTGTCTCGAACATTTAATAGGTAATAGCACGGTTTTTAGTGCAATTTTGAAAAAAACATGAACTTGTGAATTTTTCAAAGACCTCAAATATCACTCGTCCTACGGAGTCGTGCTATTTTTATAGTCTTTAATTGAAACTCTCACTCGTGCGTTCTTTTACTAAATTCCACTCGAAACTATGTTATAATACTTATATAATATACTTGCTACCTATACAAATAATATCCTTTACTATATCAAGAGGAGTACAATTATTTTATTAATTACACTGCAGCACAAATTGTCTTCCAAAACGAACAAACTGGCGGGTATAGGCTTTTCAAATACAACTAGAACTACTCTGGAAGCCAGCTTCATGGAAAAGCGGTCAACGCAAGTACGACCATGAGCAGACTCAAAACTGGTTGAATGGCAGGGGAGTGCCAGATGTAGTTTTGTCGTACATATATCAATAAACAAATAATCGTATGATTTTGCTACATGAAATTTTTTATTGCTTAATTTGAAAGAGCATCAAAAAGTAATAGGATATGCTGTTTACCATTCCTTGATATCTTTTCTAGTTCCAGAGTTATAAAGATTTAAAGATGTCAAAATCAATGGAAAATATGGCACAAACAAATTGCTGATCCAGCTCAAATTATGACGTCATATGGTTTGCATGTTAGTTTGGTGAATGTTTATTAAATGAACTATATCTTATTTACTATGTGTCAGAATCAAATGAACCTTTGCACACGGATAGTGCAAGATGAAACACAGTTGATAATGTCACTAACTTTGTTGTCAAGGTTACACTGTTGTACGCAGGCCCCTTGAACGGATTTTATAAAACACCTTCATACTCTGTCTTCATAATGATAAAATAATATCAGACGTGTGCTTGTCATACCTATGCATGCCTAAAATACATTACACTATAATAATTTGAAAATTATACCCCCAGTGATAAATAAAGTGTGTTTTATAAAATCCGTGCAAGGGGCCTGGGTACAACAGTGTTACCTTGACAACAAAATTAGTGACATCAACTGTGTTTCATCTTGCACTATCTGTGTGGAAAGGTTCATTTGATTCTGACACATAGTAACTGAGCTATAGTTCATTTAAACATTCACCAAACTAACATGCAAACCATATGACGTCATAATTTGTGCTGAATTAGCAATTTGTTTGTGCCATATTATCCATTGATTTTGACATCTTTAAATCTTTACAACTCTGGAACTATAAAATATATCAAGGAACGGTAAACAGCATATCGTCCTATTTTTTGATGCTCTTTCAAATGAAGCAATAAAAAAGTTCATGTCATGTACACTTTAAGCAATTAAGGATTTACACACTCGTGATATTAGAAAATTGTAACAAATTGCACTCGCCTGAACTGCTTGTGCAATTTTGGCACAATTTACAAATTTCATTCATATTGTGAATCCTTAATTTCATGCACTTATGTCACGATCTGCCTGGTTACTCAGCTAAGCGTACTTTTTGATTTTTGATTCGGAATCCAAAATCAAAGCGAAGCGAAGGCTCAACGATTTATTCGATTAGTATTTGCTATTTTCATGTTGGTGGGTTATTTTTGGACGAGTTTTAAGTAAAGGGTAATGACAATTTAATGTCTAATCGTGGTGGGAAACGAGAAGGAGCTGGAAGGCCAGGATTGCCGTATACTATCTTGAACAAAAAATCAACAAGTACGCTTAGCTGAGTAACCAGGCAAATCGTGACATAGCCGCTTTAAAAACGAGGGAAAAATTTCGAGCGAGTCTATATCAGATTTGTGCGTAGCTATAGTTTACCTGAAAGCTCCATAATAATCCGTTTGAACGGGGTATTTATGGTGAAAGGCAAATCCCCAACGGCATGGTTTTTGTAAGCACGAGTTCATCATTGACTATAGAAATATTTGATTTAGGATTAAAAAAATTAACTAGATCTGAAAACATTATCCATTTTCCTAAAATTTTATGACTATAAAATAGCGAATGAAATAACTACTACATACCCAGCCAGACAAAGTGTGCGGGTGATGGGCAAAGCCAAATTTTGAGCACCGAAAATTAGTTGTAACAATATTTTCTGTCTTTAAATCTTTTACATATCCTATGTTTCCAATCCCGGCTGATGCCTGGCCACATCCTTGATATCTCACCATAAGATTCTTTAGTTGACGCTTAGCCTTTAGTCTAAAAGACCTGGAAATGTGATAAGAATCATACAAAAAATTGGGAATTTTTATTGTATTAATTAGTTGAATTAATACTTTTTGGTTCTCAAGATAGATGTGTGT